>OZ024833.1:5729598-6329598 GCA_964016985.1 Anodontia alba
CAAGCTGTTTTGCTATTTATTATGCAATGTAGATATATATTATATCAGTTATCTTATATAGGATATAAGATATTTCTTCTTTATCTTCCATCTTCTTTAGTAAATAAGATATCTTATATCCTATTTAAGATATTCAGATATCTTATATAGCATATAAGATATCTTTATTAACATATAAGATATCTAATTTATATTAGATATCTGATATATTACATATCTGATATATTAAATCAGATATCCGATTTAGAGAATAAATAGAAAAACTGTTTGCTGGGAAGCCGTTTTAGTAAGCCGTTCAAGTATTTATCATACATTATATCAGATATCGTATATCCTATATTAGATACCTTATATACTATATAAGATATCTGATAAATGATATTAGATATCATTTTAATTCTACAAATAAGATCTCTTATTTACCATATAAGACATCTTATTTGTTAAATAAGATACCATATCTTTATATAGATATCTGATTATACTAATAAAGATATCTGATATACTTAATTAGATATCTTATTCAATTGAATAAATGAGATATCTTCTTTGGTAAATAAGATATCTTATATCCTATATGAGGTATCTTATATACTTTATCAGATATCTCATACAGCATATAAGATATCTCAAATGTCAATTATGATATTATATATATATATATATATATATATATATATATATATATATATATATATATATATATATATATATATATATATTTGTATAAGATATCTGATATATGATATATTAAATCAGCTATCTGATTTATAGAATAAATAGTAAAAAGGTTTGATATAATTTTGATCCCATAATGGGACGCCCGAATAGCTCAGTCAGTAGCGCCTCTAGTTCGCGACAGTGTAGATACCTCTGCAGCACAGGTTATAATCATTCTGACGGCGCTAGCAAAAATGTCGAGTGATAAAGATATGTTCAATTACTCCTGCGTCGAAATGAGTATATGTTTTGACTCTCGACTTCCGAGTCGCAGTGGTTTCATAGGGTATTTCCCGGCTGAATGCCGGGAACTATTCTGGCATTCACCCCACCATTAGATAATTGAATCTGTAGTATCAGATATTCAGTTTAGTTTGACGCCTATCTTGCGGAGCCCCGTAGTCTAGTGGATAAGAGAGTTGACTCTTAATCTATATGGTTTCTCACCGCTGTGGTTCGAGCCTCGCTCAGGTCATACGTGGGAAAGCCAAGTTATGCTTCCGAATGGTCAGGTGGTTTTTACCCTGGGTTCCCCGGTTTTCGACCACCTTTGATGAACGATCGGCTCGACATAAGTGAAATAGCCTTGAAAGGGCCGAAAAACCCAAATCAAAAAAAACTCTTACGGACGCCTATATGTGGCATTACTGTTATGTGAAATGCTGTGTTTACTTTTGCGTCTATAACTTGTTACTTGTGTGTTTTTTGACTAATGAGTTTTGAGTTTTCGCTGCATGTACGAGTAAATCTTTAGGATTTTGAAAACAATGTTGGCTTTGATTTTACCTATCTCATAAAGTAAATATTGCAGACACACGCTTTTAGTTTCAAAAAAAAAAAAAAAAAAAAAAAAAAAAAAAAAAAAAAAAAAAAAAATGAACAACAAATATGGCTCTCGTGACATACGTCACATTACTACTAGGACGCACGACTATTCACTGGCATTTTGTTTCAAACAAAAGAACAAGAGAAACACATCACCCAAAACATAAAAGAAAGAAATCAAAATACAAAACACAAAACTCAAAATACAAAACATGAAATTCAGAAATGTTTATTTCAGTCATGGTATCTGAATTATCTTTGTACGATGGGCCAGTGCAATATGGTTTTCAATGTCAGGGGTATAAATAGAAGCCAAGTTTTTTAGGTAATCTGCTCGTCGCCGTAACTCATCACACCAAAGCTGAACCATTACATGTACAGTTATTAGCTTGAACAATTAGCTGATAAGATGAATAACTTGTCATCTACTTATGCTCCTGGCATATGAACCATATTGCACTAGCCTATCGTACAAAGATAAATTGAGGTTTGGGTTTCGTTTGGTAGTTTGACTTTAGCTTTAAATTTGTGATTTCACTTTTATGTTAAGTTTGTTTTTCGAAAAAAAAAAGGAAAAGATAACTAAGAAGCTACTGTATACTTATACGCTAGTACTAATGGTACATTATAGCAACGTTTTTTTTAGTAATTCTTTGAAAGTAAATGTGCATTTCTCGATTGTTTCGCATTGTAATCAAGATAACCTTCATGCTGTTTTTTTTTTAAATTCTATACTTCTACACGCAGAATGCAAAATTAAAATGTCAAAATACACAAGTCACAAAGTAAGGCCACAAAAGTCCAAACACCATTACAAAAACACAATGTCACAGAGGCTTCTATATTATCTGCAGTAAGATAGACTAAGGTTGTTCTTCTATTAATATGCTAAATTAATAACATTGCCTTTTAGTCCACAGATGTCCAGTTTTAAATTTTCATACATACTGACTTTTACATTCGTTGGAACTTGATACGACATATTGTTTATGTGGCAGATCATCAAAATTCAAAGTCTGTATCATGTGTGTAGAAGGGCATTCAGGGTCTTCACAAAAACACACTTATGCGACTTTGTGCCCATCACAGCACAATTGTATATAGTAAAACTGAAGTGAGAAGGGGTAAACGTTATTCTACTATTTCTGCTCTAAAACTTAGATTGTGGGTCATGGAAACAACAATGTATCTTTTGAGCAGAAATAGGAAAGATTTCGCTATTATTCATGAGAAAATTACAGCCATAAAGACCCTATGATATCGAATTAGCGTGTTTTGTAATATTTGACATAACTGGCAGTGGTTCTGAATCATTTTATCTTTATTCTGGCTTTATCTGTGATTAACTGGTTACCAATAATTATTCATTTGGTGTTACAAAATGTGACATGGACGGAACACATACATGTTTTGAACCATAGTGAAGGTGAGGAACCTGAACGCAACTGAATAAAAGTTACATAGATAAAAGGAAAATTAAACATCTCAGTTGTCACCCTTACTTTCACTGTGGTTCATACATGTATTTGTTCCATCCACACTATTAGAATAGCGTGTACTGCTAGTTCCGTAATGAAAGAACGATACATTTAACGCCTGGGCCCTACATATATCGCCCAGAGACGTTAAATCTGCATTGAAATTTCGTTTGCCCTCTGTTTGTACAATACTATCGATGCTATCGATGACTTGATAATCAAGTTATAAGAGCACATATAACTTCATGTTTTGTTATTCTTCATTTACATTAACCATGTACACACACACACACACACACACACACACACACACACACACACACACACACACATATGTATATAATTTAACACACACAAACACACACACACACACACGTGTAAAATTGAATACACACACACACACATACTAACACATGTGTAAAACACACACACACACACACACACACACACACACACACACACACACACACACACACCTTTGCAAAATATACTAGGAAGGAGCATTTCTTGCTATTTTAATAACTCAATACTTTTAGTTACAGTGGATACGCATTTACGAACAAATTCGAATTAATGTCGACAACATTGAATAGACTTTGACGCCATTACGCTGAATAAACTTCGATTCATATTGCTGCAACAATGTGGTGATGGGTTTAACTGGTTTAAATTCCCCTTAAACCTAATGAACTGGGATTCTCTCGTCCAATAATAACGGCTTTTCCGAGTGCTAGTCGAGAGCAGCCGCAAAATCTGCAGTCAAAAAACATATTAGGCTTCGTAGAGCAGTTTAAGGGGAACGACTTCTGAATGTTGTTAGCTTATTGTTCATAGTGATCATCAATTTTAACGGTAATGGACTGGCATGGAACAGGGATTATTAAAAAAAAAATAAGTGATTTCATACTTCAAAATGCCCTCGCTTATTCCGTTCCTACTTATATAGCGATGAACTTATAAACAATAAAACGTGAAACGATAATACCCCGCCACTATCATGTTTCGGGTAGATAAGTCTGTCAAAAATGGACGAAATTGCCCATCAGCAACCCCAAATCAGGCCTCCGCAATATCAATGCACATACCAAAATTCATTAAATTTTACTTAAGTTACATGTATCGTCCGGAAATGAAAATACGGACGTACTGCTTGCATATAAATCTGTCAAAAAATAACGAAATTTGTCTATTAAAATTCCCAAACCAGATCTTTACAATATCAATGTTCAGACCGAATTTGGTGAAAATCCATTGATATTTACTCAAGTTATCGTTCGGAAACAAAAATACGGATATGATCCTCAAAACATAATGTTTATTGCCGGCCTCGGTGGCTCAGTTGGATGCGCCGTCCGACTGGGGACCAGGAGGTCGCGGGTTCAACCCCCGTCGAGGTCGGCAACATTCTTTCGTGGAGATTGATCATGAAATATTTTCTACGGTCATTCTCTCCCTTCCGCTGATTCAAGAAGGGCAGTTGTCAGTTTCTGGCGAAAGAATGTGCACAATACTGGTTAACCGCTTAGAGGACTAAGCCTGCCCAGTAAATGTGTGGTTAGGTAAACTGACCGCGCTCGACATGGTCCTATTGGGTTGACTGGGCCGTAAAACCTCAACACAAACAAACAAACATAATGTTTATTAATGCAAACCCACAATTTCCCTATATTAAAAGATGAAGTGACCTTCGAAAGTGTCCAAAAATTTGTTCCAAAACTTCAAGTTTTTGGTGCTTATCCAAGAAAATGTTTGGGACTGTACACAAAAGTTAGTTTGTAAAGTTAAAGGAACAGACCGAAGAAGTTGTGTTGGGATCCTGCCCAAAACTAATTTGAAAACTTCACAGGATGGATACAAAACGAAAATGGGGATCATGCCCAAAACTAGTTTGAAAAGTTCTCGAGGAAAGTTTTGGGATCGTGCCCGAAAGCAACTTTGAATTATTCTCGGGATCGGTCCCAAATGATCGTTTGGGATTGTGCCCAAACAAAATCTCAGGAACTTGGACAAATGATTTTTGGGATCGTGCCCAAAAGCAAGGTTAACACAATATAAAATGTATTCCATATCAAAAGCTGAAGCAATTGCTATTTGGGATCGATCCCAAAACATGAACTTTTAATCGGAAGGTATTTCAATAGACTTCAATATTTTGGGATCGATCCCGAAACGCATATTATATACACTTTACACAGTCTATAATACATGTATTTATGAGTTAAACATACTGTAAACAGGGGATCGTGCCCAAACTATAGCGATTAGGAAAGTGTTTGTTAATATACATTTCTAATATTCACGTGTTTTTTGTATTTTTTGCCAGAAAATTATTGATATATTACCAGAAATATTTCAAATGTAAATTTCGCAATCAGGAAAAAAATATTTTTTCTCGATTTAAAATATTGTTTGTTTTACGTATTTTTATGGGTTACCCTTTAGTTTGTATATCCAAAGAGTTGCATCGGGGAATAATTTTCGTGGTAACTGCTAATAGTTACGGGTTGCTGTGGTTATAACTAAAGCTTCTTATGTTGAGGTATGTATAGGCTTTACCTATAAATTTGTAAAACCAACTCGTTGCATTGGGGAATAAAACTCGTGGTAACTGCTAATAGTTACGGGTTGCTGTGGTTATAACCAAAGTCTCTTACGTTGAGGTATTTATATGCGTTACCGGTTAGTTTGTATACCAAAGCGTTGCATCGGGCGATAATTCTTGTGGTAACTGCTAATAGTTACGGGTTGCTGTGGGTATAATGAAAGCTTCTTACGTTGAGGTATATATATCCGTTACCGATTATTTTGTATAGCCAAAGCGTTCCATCGGGGGATAATTCTCGTGGTAACTGCTAATAGTTACGGGTTGCTGTGGTTATAACTAAAGCTACTTATGTTGAGGTTTTTATAGGCTTTACCCATATGGTTGTAAAACCAAAACTTTGAAATGGAGAATAACACTCGTGGTAACTGCCAGTAGTTACGGGTTGCTGTAGTTATTATCATAGCTTCTTATGTAGAGGTATTTTGGGCGTTACCAATAAGTTTGCGAAAGAAAAACGTTACATTGGAGAATAATACCCGTGGTAACTGTCAGTAATTACGGGTTACTGTTGTTATAACCAAAGCTTCTTACGTTGAGGTATTTTTAAGCGATACCCGTTAGTTTGTATATCTATAGCTTTGCATCGGAAGATAATTATCGTCGTAAGTGCTGATAGTTCTGGGTTACTGTGGTTAAAATCAAAGCTTCTTATGTTGAGGTATTTTTAGGCGTTACTCATAAGTTTGTAAAACCAGACCGCTGCATTGGAGAATTATACTCGTGGTAACTGCTAAAAGGTTTGGGTTACTGTGGATATAACCAAAGCTTCTTACGTTGAGATATTTATATGCGTTACAGGTTATTTTTATTTTCCAAAGCGATGCATCGGGGGATAATTCTCGCGGCAGCAGCTCTTCGTTACTAGCTGCTGTGGTTATAATTAAAGCTTCTTATATTGAGATATGTATAGGCTTTACCAATATATGTGTATAACCAAAGCATTGCATCGGGGACTAACACTCGTGGTAACTGCTAATAGTTACGGGTTGCTGTGTTTATAATCAAAGCTTCTTATGTTGAGGTATTTTTATGCATTACCATTAAGATTTTAAAACCAAAGCGTTGCATTGGATAATAATACTCATGGTAACTGCTAATAGTTACGGGTTGCTGCGGTTAAAACCAAAGCTTCTTACGTTCAGGTATTTATATGCGCTACTCGTTAGTTTGTATATCCACAGCATTGCATCGAAGGATAATTCTCGTAGTAACCGCTAATAGCTACGGTTTCTGTGATTATTAGCAAGGCTTCTTACGTATTTTTATGCGTTACCCGTTACTTTGTATATCAAAAGCGTTGTATCAGGGGATAATTCTCATGGCAACTGCTAATAGTTACGGTTTGCTGTGGTTATAATGAAAGCTTCTTACGTTGAGGTATTTTATGCATTATCCGTAAGTTTGTATATCAAAAGCGTTGCATCGTAGGATAAGTATCGTGGCAACTACTAATAGCTACGGGTTACTGTGATTATAATCAAAGCTTCTTTTGTTGAGGTTACCCATACGTTTGTAAAAACCAAACCGTTGCATTGGAGAATAATACTTGTGTAATTACTCAAAGTTATGGGTTGCTGTGGTTATAATCAAAGGTTCTTACTTTGAGGTAATTATATGCGTAACCCGTTAGTTTGTAGTTTCAAAGCGTTGCATCGGGGGATAAGTCTCGTGGTAACTGCTAATAGATACGGGTTGCTATGGTTATAATCAAACCTTCTTATGTTGCGGTATTTATATGCGTTACCGATTATTTTTGTATATCCAAATCGTCGGCTCGGGAGATAATTCTCGTGGTAACTGCTAAAAGTTACGGGTTGCTGTTGTTATTAAAAGCTTCTTATGTTGAGATATGTATAGACTGTACCCATAAGTTTATAAAACCAAAGCGTTGCAATGAAGACAGTTACGGGTTGCTGTGGTTATTATCAAAGCGTCGTATGTTGAGGTAGTTTTAGGAGTTACGAATAAGTTTGTAAAATCAAAGCGTTGCATTGGAGAATAATACTCGTGGTAACTGCTAATAGTAACGGGTTGCTGTGGTTATAACCACAGCTTCTTACGTAGAGATATTTATATGCGTTACCCGTTAATTCGTATATGCACAGCTTTGCATTGGAGGAAAATGTTCGTGGTAACTGCTAATAGTTACGGATTACTGTGGTTATAATCAAAGCTTCTGATGTTGAGGTATTTTTAGGCGTTACCCATAAATTTGTAAAACCAAAGCGTTGCATTGGAGAATAATACTCGTAGTAACTGCTAATAGTTACGGGTTGCTGTGCTTATATCCAAAGCTTATTACGTATAGGTATTTATATGCTTTACCGGTTATTTTGTATATCCAAAGCGTTGCATCGGGGGATAATTCTCGTGCTCATAATTACTGGCTGCTGTGGTTATAATTAAAGCTTCTTATGTTGAGGTATGTATAGGAGTTACCCATATATTTGTAAAACCAAAGCGTTGCATCGGGGAGTAACACTCGTGGTAACTGCTAATAGTTACGGGATGCTGTGTTTAAAATCTAAGCTTCTTATGTTGAGGTATTTTTATGCATTACCAATAAAGTTTTAAAACCAAACCGCTGCATTGGAGAATAATATTCGTGGTAACTGCTAATAGTTACGGGTTGCTGTGGTTAAAACCAAAGCTTCTTACGCTCAGGTATTTATACGCGTTACTCGTTGGTTTGAATATCCACAGCGTTGGATCGAAGGATAATTCTCGTAGTAACTGCTAATAGCTACGGGTTTCTGCGGTTATAATCAAGGCTTATTACGTTGAGGTATTTTTATGCGTTACCCGTTAGTTCGTATATTATAAGCGTTGCATTGGAGGATAATTCTAGTGGCAACTGCTAATAGTTACGGTTTGCTGTGCTAATAATGAAAGCTTCTTACGTTGAGGTATTTTATGCATTATATCCGTAAGTTTGTATATCAAAAGCCATGCATCGAGCGATAATTTTCGTGGGCACTGCTAATAGCTACAGGTTACTACTTATTATAATCAAAGCTTCTTTTGTTGAGGTCACCCATACGTTTGTAAAACAAAACCTTTGAATTGGCGAATAATACCCGTGTAATTACTCAAAGTTAAGGGTTGCTGTGTTCATAATCAAAGCTTCTTAAGTTGAGGTATTTTTATGCTTTACCAATAAGTTTGTAAAACCAAAGCGTTGCATTCGAGAATAATACTCGTGGTAACTGCTTACAGTTACGGGTTGCTGTTGTTATAATCAAAGCTTCTGATGTTGAGGTATTTATATGCATTACCAATAAGTTTGTAAAACCAAAGCGTTTTGGAGAATAATACTCGTGGTAACTGCTAATAATTACGGCTTGCTGTGGTTATAACCAAAGCTTCTTACGCTGGGGTATTTATATGCGTTACCCGTGAGTTTATATATCCACAGCTTTGCATCGGAGGATAATTATCGTGGTAACTGCTAATAGTTACGGGATACTGTGTTTATTATCAAAGTTTCTTATGTTGAGGTATTTCTCAGCGAAACCCATAAGTTTGTAAAACCAAACCGTTGCATTGGAGAATAATACTCGTGGTAACTGCTCAAAGGTATGGATTGCTGTGGTTATAATCAAACCTTCTTACGTTGTGGTATGTGTATGCGTTACCGGTTATTTTGTATATATAAAGCGTTGCATCGGGGGATAATTCTCGAGCTAACTTCTAACAGACGGGTTCCTGTGGTTATAATCAAAGAGTTCTTATTTTGAGGTATATATAGGCCCTCATAAGTTTGTTATACAAAAGCGTTGCACTGTGGGATAATTATCATGGTAAATGATTAGCGTTACGGGTTGCTGTGGTTATAACCAAAGTCTCCTACGTTGAGGTATTTATATGGGTTACCATTTAGTTTGTAAATCCAAAGAATTGCATCGGGGGATAAGTTTCGTGGTAACTGCTTATAGTTACGGGTTGTTGTGGTTATAGCTAAAGCTTATAATTTGAGGTATGTAAAGGCTTTAGCTATAAATTTGTAAAACCTAAGCGTTGCATTGGGGAATAAAACTCATGGTAACTGCTAATAGTAACGTGTTGCTCTGGTAAAAACCAAAGTCTCTTACGTTGAGGAATTTATATGCGTTACCGGTTACTTTATATATCCGAAGCTTTGCATCGGGAGATAATTCTTGTGGTAACTGCTAATAGTTAAGGGTTGCTGTGGTTATAATCAAAGCTTCTTTCGTTGAGGTATATATATGCGTTACCGATTAATTTTGTATATCCAAAGCGTTAGCTCGGAGGATAATTTTCGTGATAACTGCTAATAGTTACGGGTTGATGTGGTTATAACTAAAGCTTCTTATGTTCAGATTTTTATAGGCTTTACCCATAAGTTTGTAAAACCAAAACGTTGAAATGGAGAATAACACTCTTAGTAACGGCTAATATTTACTGGTTGCTGTGGTTATAGTCAAAGCTTCTTCTGTAGAGGTATTTCTAGGCGTTACCAATAAGTTTGCGAAACAAAAGCGATGCATTGGTGAATAATACACGTGGTAACTGCTAATAGTTACGGATTGCTGTGTTTATAACCAAAGCTTCTTACGTTGAGGTATTTTTACGCGTTGCTCATTACTTTGTATATCCATAGCTTTGCATCAGAGGATATTTCTTATGGTAACTGCTGATAGTTATGGATTACTGTGGTTAAAATCAAAGCTTCTTATGTTTGTAAAACCAGACCGTTGCATTGGATAATAATACTTGTGGTAACTGCCAAAAGTTACGGGTTGCTGTGGTTATAACCAAAGCTTCTTATGAAGAGGTATTTATATGCGTTTCCGGTTATTTTTTATATATCCAAATCGTTGCATCGGGGGATAATTCTCGTGGCAGCTGTTCATCGTACTGGCTGCTTTGGTTAAAATTAAAGCTTCTTATGTTGAGGTATGTATAGGCTTTACCCATATATTTCTAAACCAAAATATTGCATCGGGGAATAATACTCGTGGTAACTGCTAATAGGTACGGGATGCTGTGGTTATAATCACAGCTTCTTATATTGAGGTACTTTTTTGCATTACCGATAAGTTTTTAAAACTAAAGTGTTGCATTGGAGAATAATACTCGTGGTAACTGCTAATAGTTACGGGCTGCTGAGGTTATAATCAAAGCTTCTTATATTGAGGTATTTTTGTGCATTACCGATAAGTTTTTAAAACTAAAGTGTTGCATTGGAGAATAATACTCGTGGTAACTGCTAATAGTTACGGGTTGCTGTGGTTATAACTAAAGCTTCTTACATTCAGGGATTTATATGCACTACTCGTTAGTTTGTATATTCACAGCGTTCCTTCGTAGGATAATTCTCGTGGTAACTGCTAATAGCTACGGGTTGCTGTGGTTATAATCAAGGCTTCTTACGCTGAGGTATTTTTATGCGTTACCCGTTAGTTTGTATATGGTTATAATGAGAGCTTCTTACGTTGAGGTATTTTTATGCATTATCCGTAAGTTTGTATATCAAAAGCGTTGCATCGAAGGATAATTTTCGTGGCAACTGCTAATAGCTACGGGTTACTGTGTTTAAAATCAAAGCTTCGTATGTTGGGGTTACCCATACGTTTGTAAAACCAAACCGTTGCATTGGAGAATAATACTCGTGTAACTGCTCAAAGCTAATGGTTGCTGTGGTTATAATCAAAGCTTCTTACGTTGAGGTATTTGTATTCGTAACCGTTAGTTTGTATGTCCAAAGCGTTGCATCGGGGGTTAATTCTCGTGGTAACTGCTAATAGTTACGGATTGCTATGGTTATAATCGAACCGTCTTACATTGAGGTTTTTATATGCGTAATCGTTTATTAATGTATATCCAAAGCGTTTGTTCGGGGGATAATTCTCGTCGTAACTGCTAATAGGTACGGGTTGCTGTTGTTATAACTAAAGCTTCTTATGTTGAGATATGTATAGGCTTTACCCATAAGTTTGTAAAACAAAGCGTTGCAATGGAGAATAACACTCGTGGTCACTGCTAACAGTTACGGGTTGCTGTGGTTATAATCAAAGCTTCTTATGTTGAGGGATTTGTAGTTACGGGTTGCTGTGGTTATAATCAAAGCTTCTTATGTTGAGGGATTTGTAGGCGTTACCCATAAGTTTGTAAAACCAAACCGTTGCAATTGGAGAATAATACTCCTGGTAACTGCTCTAAGATACGGGTTGCTGTGGTTATAACCAAAGCTTCTTACGTACAGGTACTTATATGCGTTACCGGTTATTTTGTATATCCAAAGCGTTGCATCGGGGGATAATTCTCGTGGCAACTGCTAATAGTTACGGGCTGCTGTGGTTATAACTAAAGTTTCTTATGTTGAGGCATGTGTAGGCTTTAACCATATAATTGTAAAACCAAAGTGTTACATCGGGTAAAACACTCGTGGTAACTGCTAATAGTAACGGGTTGCTGTGGTTACAATCAGAGTTTCGGATGTTGAGGTATTTTAATGCATTACGAATAAGTTTGTAAATCCAAAGCGTTGCATGGGAGAATAATACTCGTGGTAACTGCTAATAGTTACGGGTTGCTGTGGTTATAACCAAAGCTTCTGTCTTTGAGGTATTTATATGCGTTACCAATTAGTTTATATATCAACAGCTTTGCATCAGAGGATAATTCTCGTTGTAACTGCTAATAGTTACGTGTTGCTGAGGTTATAACTAAAGCTTCTTACGTTGAGGTATTTATGTGCATTACCAATTCGTTGTTTTGGAGAATAATAGTCGTGGTAACTGCTAATAGTTACGGGTTGCTGTGGTTGTGACCAAAGCTTCTTACGTTGAGGTATTTATATGCGTTACCCATATGTTTGTACGAGTATATCCACAGCGTTGCATCGGAGGGTAATCCTCGTGATAACTTCTAATAGTTACGGGACATTGTGGTTATAATCAAAGCTTCTTATGTTGAGGTATTTTTAGGCGTTACCCATAACTTTGTAAAACCAAACCGTTGTTTTGGAGAATAATATTCATGGTAACTTCTCAAAGTTACGGGTTGCTGTGGTTATAATTAAAGCTTCTTACGTTGAGGTATGTGTATGCGTTACCGGTTATTTTGTATATCAAAAGCGTTGCATTGGGAGATATTCTCGAGGTAACTTCTAATAGACAGGTTGCTGTGGTTATAATCAAAGCTTCTTATTTTGAGGTATTTATAGGCGTTACCCATAAGGTTGTTATACAAAAGCATTGCATTGGAGGATAATTATCGCGGTAAATTCTTAGCGTTACTGGTTGCTGTGTTAATAACCAAAGTCTCTGACGTTCAGGTTGTTATATGGGTTACCCGTTAGTTTGTATATCCAAAGAGTTGCATCGGTTATAATTTTCGTTGTAACTGCTAATAGTTACGGGTTGCTGTGGTTATAACTAAAGCTTCTTATGTTGAGGTATGTATAGGCTTTACTCATAAATTTGTAAAACCAAAGCGTTGCATTGGGGAATAAAACTAAAGATATTTACGGGTTGCTGTTGTTATTACCAAAGTCTCTTAAATTGATGTATTTATATGCGTTACCGGTTAGTTTGTATATTCAAAGCGTTGCATCGGGGATAATTCTTGTGGTAACTGCTAATAATTACCGGTTGCTGTGGTTATAATTAAAGCTTTTTACGTAGAGGTATTTATATGCGTTACTGATTATTTTGTATATCCAAAGCGTTGCATCGGGGGATAATTCTCATGGTAACTGCTAATAGTTACGAGCTGCTGTGGTTATAGCTAAAACTCATTATGTGGAGGTATTTATAGGCTTTACCCATAAGTTTGTAAAACCAAAACTTTGAAATGGTGAATAACACTCGTGGTAACTGCTAATAGTTACGGGTTGCTTTGGTTAGTATCAAAGCTTCTTATGTTGAGGTATTTTAGGCGTTACCAATAAGTTTGCGAAACCGAAGCGTTGCATTGAAGAATAATACTCGTGGTAACTTCTCAAAGTTACGGGTTGCTGTGGTTATAACCAAAGCTTCTGACGTGGAGATATTTTTATGCGTTACCCGTTCGTTTGTATATCCATACCTTTGCATCGGAGGATAAAACTCGTGGTAACTGCTAATAGTTATGGGTTACTTTGGTTATAATCAAAGCTTCTATGTTGAGGTATTTTTAAGCGTTACCCATAAGTTTGTAAAACCAGACCGTTGTATTGGAGAATAATACTCGTGGTAACTGCTCAAAGTTACGGGTTGCTGTAGTTATAACCAAAGCTTCTTACGTAGAGGTATTTATATGCGTTACCGGTTATTTTGTATATCCAAAGCGTTGCATCGGGGGATAACTCTCGTGGCAACTGCCCATAGTTACTGGCTGCTGTAGTTATAACTAAAGCTTTTTTGTTGAGGTATGTATAGGCTTTACCCATATATTTTGTAAAACCAAAGTATTGCATCGGGGAATAACACTCGTGGTAACTGCTAATAGATACGGGTTGCTGTGGTTATAATCAAAGCTTCTTATGTTGAGGTATTTTTATGCATTACCAATAAGTTCGTAAAAACTAAAGCGTTGCATTGGAGAATAATACTTGTGGTAAATGCTTATTGTTACGGGTTGCTGTGGTTATAATCAAAGCTTCTGATGTTGAGGTATTTTTTTGCATTACTAATAAGTTTGTAAAACCAAAGCGTTGCATTGGAGAATAATACTCGTGGCAACTGCAAATAGTTACGGCTTGCTGTGGTTATAACCAAAACTTTTTGCGTTGGGGTAATTATATTCGTTACCCGTTAGTTTGTATATCCACAGCGTTGCATCGGAGGATAATTCTTGTGGTAACTGCTAATATTTACGGTATACTGTGGTTATTATCAAAGCTTCTTATGTTGAGGTATTTTAGGCGTTACCCATACGATTGTAAAACCAAACCGTTGCATTGGAGATTAATACTCGTGGTAACAAAGTCTCTTACGTTAAGGTATTATATGCGTTACCTATTTGCTTGTATATCCAAAGCGGTGCATCGGGGGATAATTCTCGTGGCAACTGCTAATAGTTACGGGCTGCAGTGGTTATAACTAAAGCTTCTTATGTTGAGGTATGCAGAGGCTTTACTCATGTATTTGTAAATCCAAAGCGTTTCATCGGGAATAACACTAGGTATATACATGCGTTACCCGTTAGTATGTATATCCACAGTGTTGCAACGGAGGATACTTCTCAAGGTAACTGCTAATAGTTACGGCTTGCTGTGGTTATAATTAAAGCTTCTTATGTTGTGGTTTTTTTAGGCGTTACCAATAAGTTTGTAAAACCAATTTGTTGCATTTGAAAATAATACTCGTGGAAACTGCTAATAGTAACGGGGTTGCTGTTGTTATAATCAAAACTTCTTATGTCGAGGTATTTATATGCTTTACCCGTTAGTTTATATATCCATAGCGTTGCATCGGAGGATAATTCTCGTGGTAACTGCTAATAGTTACGGGATTCTGTGGTTATTATCAAAGCTTCTTATGTTGAGGTATGGTTAGGCGTTACCCATTTGTAAAACGAAACCGTTGCATTGGAGAATAATACTCATGGTAACTGCTCAAAGTTACGGGTTTCTGTGGTTATAATCAAAGCTTCTTACGTTGAGGTATGTGTATGCGTTACCGGTTATTTGTATATCCAAAACGTTGCATCGGGGGATAATTCTCGTGGTAACTGCTAATAGTAACGGTTTGCTGTGGTAATAATCAAAGCTTCTTATTTTGAGGTATTTATAGGCGTGACCCATAAGTTTGTTATATAAAAGCGTTGCACTGGAGGATAATTATCGTGGTAAATACTTACCGTTACGGGTTGCTGCGGTTATAACCAAAGTCAGTTACGGTGCAGTATTTATATGGGTTACCCGTTAGTTTGTATATCCAAAGCGTTGCATCGGGGGATAATTTGCGTGGTAATTGCTAATAGTAACGGGTTGCTGTGGTTATAACTAAAGCTTCTTATGTTGAGGCATGTACAGGCTTTACCCATAAGTTTGTAAAAGCAAAGCGTTGCATTGGGGAATAAAACTCGTAGTAACTGCTAATAGTTACGGGTTGCTGTGGTTATAACCAAAGTCTGTTACGTATAGGTATACTAGGAATAGGGCAGCTACAGCGCAGAGCTGTACAGGACTGTACAGGTATACATGTGGTAGGGCAGCTGCCGAGCAGAACAGTACAGGGCCGTATAGGTATACCAATGTAGGGCAGCTTCTGAGCAGAACAGTACTGGGCTGTGCGGGTATACCTGGGGTAGGGCAGGTGACAAGGGGAACAGTACAGGGCTGTACAGCTGCTGAGCAGGACAGTGCAAGGTTGTACACCAGGGATAGGGCAGCCGCCGAGTAGAACAGTACAGGGCTGTGCAGGTATACGATGGGTAGGGCAGCTGTCGACCAGAACAGTAGAATACTATGCAGGTATACGAGGGATAGGGTAGGGCAGCTACCGAGCAGATAAGTAGTGGGTTGTACAGGTATACCAGGGGTAGGGCAACTGCCGAGAGAACAATACAGGGCTGTGCAGGTATATAGAAAAGTACAGGGTTATACAGGTATACCTCGGGTAGAGCAGAAAAGTACAGGGCTGTGCTGTTATACCAGGGGTAGGGCAGCCGCCGTGCAGAACAGTACAGTGTTGTACAGGCAGCCGCCGAGCAAAGCAATACAGGGCTGTACAGGTGTACCAGGGATAATGCAGCTGCCGAGGAGAACAATACAGGGCTGTACATGTATACCTGTGGTAGGGCAGCTGCGGAGCAGAACAGTACAGGGCTGTGCAGGTATACCAGGGGTAGGGTAGCTGCCTAGGAGAACAGTACATGGCTGTGCAGTTATACTAGGGACAGGGATAGGGCAGCTGCCGAGCAGAACAGTATAGAGTTGTGCTGGTATAGCAGGGGTAGGGATAATGCCGAGCAGAACAGTAAAGGGATGTGCAGGTATATCATGGGTAGACAGCTGGCAAACAGAACAGTACAGGATTATACAGGTATACCTGGGGTAGGGCAACTGCCGAGCGGAAAAGTGAAGCCGCCGTGCAGAACAGTAGTGCTGTATAGGTATACCCGGGGTAGGGCAGCGGTCGAGCAAAACAGTACAGGGCTGTACAGGTGTACCAGTGGTAGTGCAACTGCCGCGGATAACAGTACAGGGTTGTACAGATATACCTGTGGTAGGGCAGCTGCGGAACAGAACAGTACAGAGCTGTGCAGCTATCCCGGGGGTGGGGCAGCCGCCGAGCAGAACATTACAGTGTTGTGAAGGTATACCAGGCGTAGGGCAGCTGTCGAGCAGAACAGTAGAGGGTTGTACAGGTATACCTTAGGTAGGGCAGCTGCCGAGCAGAACAGTATAGGGCTGTACAGGTATACCTGCGGTAGGGCAGCTGCCGAGCAGAACAGTATAGGGCTGTACGTACAAGGTATACCTGCGGTAGGGCAGCTGCCGAGCAGAACAGTATAGGACCGTGTAAGTATACCAGGGGTAGGAAAGCTGCCGTAAAGAACAATACATGGTTGTACATGTACACCAGGGGTAGGGTAGTCGCCGAGCAGAACATTACAGGGTTATACAGGTACACCAGGGATCGGGCAGCCACCGAGCAGAACTTTACAGGGCTGTACAGGTGTACCAGGGGTAGGGCAGCTGCCGAGCAGAACGCTACAGGGCTGCACAGATACACCAGAGGTAGGGCAGCTGCGGAGCAGAACGGTACAGGGCAATACAGGGATACCAGGGGTAGGGCAGCTGCCGAGCAGAACGGTACAGGGCTGTACAGGTATACCAGGGGTAGGGCAGCTGCCGAGCAGAACGGTACAGGGCTGTACAAATATACCAGGGGTAAGGCAGCTGTTGGGCAGAACTGTACGGGGCTGTACAGGTATAGCTGGGGTTGGGATGCTGCCGATTAGAACAGCACAGGGCTGTACAGGTATACAGGGAGTAGGGCAGTTGCCGAGCAGAACAACACAGGGCTGTACAGGTATGAAAGGGGTAGGACATCTGCCGAGAATAATAATACAGGGCTGTACAGTTATACCAGGGGTAGGGCAGCTGACGAGCAGAACAGTACAGTGTTGTATAGGTTTTCCTGGGGTAGGGCAGCTGCCGAGCAGAACAGTACAGGGCTGTACAGGTATACCAGTGGTAGGCAGCTGCCGAGCAGAACAGTACAGAGCTCTGCAGGTATACGAGGTTAGGGCAGCTGCAGTGCAGAACAGTACAGGGCTGTCCAGGTATACGTGGTTAGGGCAGCTATAGAGAAGAACAGTACATAGCTGTACAGGTATACGAGGTTTGGGCAGCTGCAGAGCAGAACAGTACAGAACTGTACAGGTATACGAGGCTGAGGCAGCTGTAGAGCAGAACAGAACAAAGCTTTGCAGGTATACGAGGTTAGGGCAGGTGTAGAGCAGAACAGCACAGGGCTGTAAAGGTATACCATGGGTAGGCAGCTGTCGAGCAGAACAGTACAGAGCTGTGGAGGTATACCAGGGGTAGGCAGCTGCCAAGCAGAACAGTACAGAGCTGTGCAGGTATACGAGGTTAGGGCAATTGCAGAGCAGAACCGTACAGGGCTGTACAGGTATACGAGGTTAGGGCAGCTGCAGAGCAGAGCACTACTGGACTGTACAGGTTTACGAGGTTAGGTCAGCTGCAGAGCTGAACAGTACAGAGCTGTGCAGGTTTACGAGAGTTGGGCAGCTGCAGAGCAGAACAGTACAGAGCTGTGCAGGTTAACGAGGTTAAAGCAGCTGCAGAGCAGAACAGTACAGAGCTGTACAGGTATACCAAGGGTAGGGCAGCTACCGAGCAGAACAGTACAGGGCTGTACAGGTAAACCAGGGGTAGGACAGATGCATAGCAGAACAATACAAGGCTGTACAGGTATTCCAGGAGTAGAGCAGTGGCCGATCAGAAAGGTACAGGGCTGTACAGGTATATTAGGGGTAGGGCAGCTACCGAGCAGATTAGTACCGGACTATACAGGTACACCAGAGGCAGGGTAGTTGCCTAGCACAACAGTACCGGGCTATACAGGTATTCAAAGTGTTGGGCAGCTACCGAGCAGAACACTACAGGGCTGTACAAGTATAGCAGGGGTAGGGCAGGTGCCTAGCAGAACCGTACAGAGCTGTACAGGTATACCAGGGGTAGGACAGGTGCCTAGCAGAACAGTACAGGGCTGTATAGGTATACCAGGGGTAGGGCAGTTGCCGAGCAGAACGGTACAGGACTGGACAGGTATACCAGGGGTAGGGAAGCTACCAAGCAGAACAGTACAGGGTTGTACAGGTATACCTGGGTAGGCCAGCTGCCGAGCAGAACAGTACAGGGCTGTACTTTTATACCAGTGGTAGGAAAGCTATCGAGCAGAACGGTACAGAGCTGTACAGGTATACCAGGGGTAGGGTAGCTACCGAGCATAACGGTACAGGTCTATACAGTGATACCAGAGGTAGGCCAGAATCCGTGCAGAACAGTACAGGTCTGTACAGGCATACCCGGGTAAGGCAACTTCCGAGCAGAACAGTACCGGGCTACACAGGTATTCCAGGGGTAGGGCAGCTACCGAGCATAACAGTACAGGTCTGTACAGGTATACCAGGGACAGGACAGGTAGGGCAGGTGCCTAGCAGAATAGTACAGGGCTGTACGGTAGCTGCCCTACCACTGGTATAAAAGAAGTGCCCTGTACTGTTCTGCTCGGCAGCTGGCCTACCCCTAGTATACTTGTACAACCCTGTACTGTTCTGCTAGGTAGCTGCCCTACCCCTGGTATACCTATACAGCCTTATACTGTTCTGCTAGGCACCTGTGCTACCCCTAGTATACCTTTACATCCCTGTACGTACTGTTCTGCTCGTTAGCTGCCCTACCCATGGTATACCTGCACAACCCTGTACTGTTCTGCTCGGTAGCAGCCCTTCCCCTGGTATAAAAGTACAGCTCTGTATCGTTCTGCTCGGCAACGGCTCTACCCCTGGTATACCTGTACAGCCTTGTACTATTCTGCTAAGTAACTGCCCAACCCCTGGTATACCTGTACAGCTCAGTACTGTTCTACTAGTCACCAGCCCTACCCCTGGTATACATGTACAGCCCTGTACTGTTCCGCTCGGTAGCTGCCCTGCCCATGGAATACCTGTATAGCCCGGTACCGCTCTGCTAGGCAACTGCCCTACACCTGGTATACCTGTACACACACCTGTACTGTCCTGCTCGGTAGCTGCCCTACCCCTGGTATACCTGTACAGCCCTGTACTGTTCTGCTCGGTAGCTGCCCTACTCCTGTTATACCTGTACAGCCCTGTACTGTTCTGCTAGGCACCTGCCATACCCCTGGTATATCTGTGCAGCCCTGTTCTGTCTGCTAGGCACCTACTCTACCCCTAGTATACCTGTACAACCCTATACTGTTCTGCTCGGTAGCTGCATTACTCCTGGTATAAAAGTACAGCCCTGTACTGTTGTACTCGGTAGCTGTCCTACGACTGGTATACCTGTACAGCCCTGTACTGTTCTGCTCGGTAGCTGTCCTACTTCTGGTATACCTGGAAAGCCCTGTTCAGTTCTTTTCGGCAACTGCCCTACCACTGGTTTACCAAAGACAAGGCAGCATCGTCGATGGACTAACCAACAATGGGCGACTGTACTCTTTACCTACGAGTCACGGTTTCTGCTGGATATGCTTGACAGACGACGTCGCGTTTGGCGTCGCAGAGGTGAGAGGTACGCGAACTGCGCCATTGTTGAACATGACCGGTATGGAGGAGGAAGTCTTATGGTATGGGGCGGCATATCTGTTCGTTCCCGTACAGAGCTGCTTGTGCTTAACGGAACTCTGACAGGCCAACGCTACATCAATGAAGTACTACAGCCGGTTGTTCTGCCTTTTGTTCAACAACACCACGTAGTGCTGCAGGATGACAACGCAAGATCTCATCGGGCGAGGATAGTACAGCAGTTCCTGCAGCAGAACAATGTGGATCATCTTGATTGGCCTGCTCCATCCCCTGACTTGTCGCCAATCGAGCATGTTTGGGACATTCTCGGCCAGCGTGTACGACAGATAGTTCCACGACCAAGAACGCTCCAAGCTTTGGGCGCAGCCTTGCTTGAGGAGTGGAGGAGGATACCCCAGCTACAGATTGCCAGACTCATCAGGAGTATGCGTCGTCGTTGTGTGGCCTGCATAGATGCAACAGGTGGACATACGCGATATTGACAGATTTGTGAGGTTTTATTGATGACCCTAGTGATCTTCCATACAAATTTTCTCATTCACTTCTAGTGCTACAGACTCCAACGGATGGATTTTTGTCTGTAAATGAAATGATGTAATCAAATATATCAATTTCAGATTTCAGATATGTCTTAGTTTCCTTTTATTTCACCATACAAACAAATATCCCTAACTTTTTTTGCCACGAATATATAAAATTGGTAGCAACACTTAAGAAGTTCTATGGGAGACATTATGATCTGGTCAATCCCTATAATGTGGTAGTTTCCAGAATTGTTTCTGATGTTTTTGCCAATACCGAGCCATAAGTAGACTTCCAAAATCCCGGACATACGCTTCTATATACCTACATTTCCTTCGTTCAGGCCTATGGGCATGGTGGGCGTAGCTTGTTTACCAAGTAATGCTTATGATCCGCGGACGCCTGATTACACCCTTTATTCTAGGGTCCATGTCTGTTGGTCTGAACATTCTGATTCGTCATTCGTTTATGAATTTGAGTTTGGATTATGGCTTGGGTACCATGACCACAGCTTCTTTCAGAGGAGACATTCTGTCAAAATGGTTGTTGCGGCGCTTCTGAAAAGGAGTTTACTCTGAACGAAAGAATTTGATCCCTATGGGATTTTTCAGAAGAGGCGCGGTTGGTAGAAAAGCAAACAAGAACCCACAAAAGATGCCTCCCTTGTAAAACTAGCGGAAACATTGTCCCCTTAACCCTTAAAATGCCAAGAAAACCTGCATCTGAAAATGTCGTCTGTTTATGTCATCTGTTGAATATTCGTTCAAACTTTTCAAACGTATTTTTGCATACAGGCAAACAGTGTGGACCCTGATCAGAGGAGCAGTCTGATCTGGGTCCACATTGTTTGCAAAAAATGACTTTTTAAATCGGAAGCAGATGACAAAGCATACGACAATTGTTGTGATTAGCAGATTAAGGATTAGTATTTATACACTGCGTCAAACGAAAAGGCTTGATCTATGACATACGCAGATTCAAATCGCCCTACACAGCTGCTGTCTCAGGGCGCTTATTCTCCGCTGTAGCCACGATCCTGTGGAAGAACAGCGAAGGTCCGGATTAGGTTGCAGACTGCGCAGTCTGACCCGGGCCTTCACTGTCCACACAAGTTTCAAGGACGCCTTTTCGCTTGGTACCGCCATGTAAAACAGCGCACTTAGCCCTGAAAGCGTCAAACAAAACTGTAGCAGACGGCATTTTGAAATATTTTTTCTAAATTTTGGGAGAAAATAAGACTGAACAGTTCATGTGAATCGTTTGCATAGCAGACGAACACATGAAATGTCCAGCCTTATTTTCAAAGAATAATGATAATAATAATAATAATAAATAAAAACAAAATTAGACTGTTATCTGCTACAAATTACTTCACACTTTGAGAGTTGATAAATATCCGGTTTATTAGTTTCAAACCCTGCATTTTGCAGTTTGGTATTACATCAAGCCAGACAAGGATGGGAAAGGCGGGAAGGAACGTTTTGTATTACATATGTTTTTCAGCACTGATATCGTTATGTCTTTCCAAGAGACCATTTTTGAAATTTTTAAAAGAACAACTAAGAGTCATAAAAGAAGCGCATGCGTTAGATATGAAAGCTCTTTACGATGAAATAGACTCGATAAAGGTTGACATAGAAGAATTGTCTGCTGTAATCAACAGTACTGAGATGAAAAAGGATGACGATGACGCGATTACGCGTGATCCTAAGAATGACCGTAACGAACTCGGTTTGGATAATTCCGAAGAGACTGAGGCTTTCATGGAAAAGTTTGAAAGATTCGTTGCCTTGCAGAACGGATTCAAATCATTCAAAGCTTGGCATATTCGGAGTTTGAGGATACTAGAAGTAATATTTCAAACTTTGAAAAGAATATGGAACTAAGACGAGGAGAAATTGTCTCCAGGGTAGAGATGTTGCAACAAGACCTCCACGAAACCAACCAACACTTTCTTCATCTTCAAGGTGACATTACATCAACTCAGCAAGATTTGTATAAAGCAAAACAAATGATAAACACTGTTGAAGACTCTTGTTTGGCCGAGATAGAGAGGCACGGTACGTCAGTTGAAACTCGTGTCAGCAAAATTCAGGATAAAATTGAAACAATCTATGCAAGAGAATGGATGTATTCAGTCAAAGAAGATGAGTGGACGGTTTTATTTCGAGCTCAGGCTGGGAATGGTATCCGTGTTTATGATGCATGGGAGTCAAACCAAGGTACAAGAGACAGCCTACCTGCCGATATGATGAAGTACACAGACAGGCATTATAGGAATCCTCTTGTTGATTCTTGGAATACACTTAGAGTGGCATTAGTGAGGTTGGCCTTGTATGAAAACGGGAGGGAAGTTGCATTTCTTCTGTTTGATGGTGTAGGAACTGACAAAATGAATTGGTTTTCTAAAGAGAGAATTTTAGACTCTTCCTGGAATCATTTGAGATACGACTCCCCGCTTAAGTTTGCCTCCGTAGCAGGTGATGGCCAATTCGGCCGCAGATTCTTCATCAATATCAGATACGGCGGTTGTGAAAATGATCATGGATTTATTGTTCTAGAGGATTGTGGAGCACAGCCTTGTAGCTATGAAAAGAATCCACAACAACCGCAGATTTTATACTCTAGATTTCCGGGAGGTACCAGGTAGCAATCCATGCTTTTTGGGAGTGCCGACTACATGGTTATATCTGTTAAACACACAGCATTGTGATTACCCACTACTGCTGACTTATATCTTTTTTACCCATAATTTATGGGTAAATTATAAAATTTACCCATAAAATTTATGGGTAAATTGTAAATTTTATAAATATGTTTGGAATGCCTTAAAATGCATGTATACAATGTTTATTCTGAATACATTTTATTTGTTTATTACTTGATGTCTGCAGGTATATTTGTTCCTTCTTTATCACAAATTAACGTTTGCAAGTTGTGATCAGAAGTGATCAATCTGACATGGATACTATTATGCTAGCAGTTTGACTACTGATTCAAGGCAAATATGATTTATATTATTTCATAAAAATGGTCTCGTCCCTTATTTTCTGAGAAATACAGGGAAAATATATGTACTACCAATTTGTCGTCTGTTAATTTTGCCCAGAGAGCGGTTAAGGCAAATGACAACAAAATACATCACCAGGCTACAGAAATGTCAGATGTAAATAATGGTACCAGTTCAGACTGTATATCTGTTCAACAAACTCTGCACAGTCTGATTATGGTCTTAAGGTACTCAAACAGGTTATTTCAATAGTTCAATATTTGACAAACATTTGAGTACAAACGCACAAAATACTAGTGACAGAAATGGATTGTAATGATCATGGACAATCATTACTGATGAACAATTACTTCTTTATATATATGTAGAATTTACACTGTAAAGAGGATTGTGCAAATCTAAGGGCTGGCTATTGCCAAGTTTGCTGGTCAAATTTTTAAGATCACCAGAATTGAGTTCCCCGGTAATTTCAGTTTCAGATCCTATGCCAACATTCAACATTATCATACAGTCAGTCTGACATAAATTAAAAAAAAAAAAAAAAAAAAAAAAAAAAAAAAAAAAAAACAATGACAAATAATTTTTGTCACTGTTCTGACTTATTAGCAGCTAGTTCTATTAATTAGTGCTTGTTTCATATCTGGAGCACACAGATGATGAGTGGAAAACTGTAAATATATTACTCCAAATAGAAACTCAAACTTTATTATTATGTGACCATGAATGCAGATGGGCCTGCAGATCTGCATGGCGGTCTAATCAGGGTCAACACTGTTCACAAATAGAAATATTGCATTATAGTGACTAGTGTAGACCCTGTGAATGTACAAACTGATCTGAGTGTACCCTGTTCACATATGTCTTAAGGTCAGTTTCTATTTGGAGAGCCTCAAATGATTATGGGGTCAGCCTGGATTCTGATGAACATATCTATGTACATGTATAGTATGGTGGCTTTAATACTGTACATTGCTTTCATTAGAATATAGTAAACTCTGTCCAAACTTTGGTGGGGCTATAATGTCTTGCTGCTGGGGAATATTAGCACCTCAGATTAGCACAACATTTTGGGATACAACAGGGAATAATGGAACATATATTACTGACCAGCAAATAATTCTTTTTTCCTTTCAACCAAAACTTTAATCGGAAATTTTTTCACAAACTATTCCTTTTTGATGATGCAGATAACGATAAGCACTCTGGGTAAAATTGTCAGCAGATGACATTTTGAATTTTTTTTTCTCAGGATACAGGATTTGATATCTTATGCAAAGTGTCTCTAATGGAGACAATTTGCATGAAATATTAAATCCAGTTCTCTAGGAAAAATAAGAAAAATACTATCAATTTGTCATCTGCTAATTTTTCTCAGAGTGTGGTAAAGGTTAAGAAACAATATTGCAATTATAGATAAGCTTTAAAATAAAAAGAAAACTATCATTTGCCCCCTCTTCCTAAAACACATATAAACGCAACCATTTACCCACGAGGGTATTTAACAAGGACGGGCAAATATTTACCCCTAGGGGTAAACTTAATGCATGTAAACGGGGCTTTACAAAAACTATACTTTATTTATTTATATCTTTTGGTTTCTTTTTTTTTTTTTTGTATATTTTTATGGTAAAATGGTAACACGCATTCTGATGTAATGCTGGACCTATTGACCTTGTTTACTTAAAATGATGCAACACCCCGCCTTTTTTTTTTAATTAAGCAGACTGAGGCACTACTGCTAAAATCTGATTGGTTGCAATCATGTCAATTAAAAGAAAGTACATCAGCATCTTAATTTGGTCATATTTTGGTGTATTCTGGTTGGTCAGCTGTAGCTTTGGTCATTATAATATACTCCAGACAGTCTGTCTGGTTTTATTCAACAAGAAATTGACTGTGTCATTTTTAAATAGGAAGTTTCTCTGTGCAGAAGTAAATTTGAAGTGCCTGTAACCTTTACCACTCTCTGGGCAATTTCAGCAGACAATATATTTGATAATACTTTTCTTAGTTCTTATTTTTCCAGCCAATAGAATTTGACATTTCATGCAAACTGTATCTTTTGGAGACAATTTACATGAAATGTCAAATCCAGTTTCCTGAAAAAAAAAAATCCTGAAAAAAAAAAAAAAAAAAAAAAAAAAAAAAAAAGAAAACTATTTTAAAATGTCATCTGCTGAAAATTGACGATTAACACTCTGGGCAATTTCAGCAAACAACATACTGATGTTACGTTTATTTTTCTAGAAAACATTTTGACATTTGGAGACAAGTTGCATGAAATGTCTGAACATGTTTCCTGGGAAAAATATGAAAATATTTCAAAATGTCTGCTGAAAATTAGCACCTCAGATTAGCACAACATTTTGGGATACAACAGGGAATAATGGAACATATATTACTGACCAGCAAATAATTCTTTTTTCCTTTCAACCAAAACTTTAATCGGAAATTTTTTCACAAACTATTCCTTTTTGATGATGCAGATAACGATAAGCACTCTGGGTAAAATTGTCAGCAGATGACATTTTGAATTTTTTTTTCTCAGGATACAGGATTTGATATCTTATGCAAAGTGTCTCTAATGGAGACAATTTGCATGAAATATTAAATCCAGTTCTCTAGGAAAAATAAGAAAAATACTATCAATTTGTCATCTGCTAATTTTTCTCAGAGTGTGGTAAAGGTTAAGAAACAATATTGCAATTATAGATAAGCTTTAAAATAAAAAGAAAACTATCATTTGCCCCCTCTTCCTAAAACACATATAAACGCAACCATTTACCCACGAGGGTATTTAACAAGGACGGGCAAATATTTACCCCTAGGGGTAAACTTAATGCATGTAAACGTTTACAAAAACTATACTTTATTTATTTATATCTTTTGGTTTCTTTTTTTTTTTTTTTGTATATTTTTATGGTAAAATGGTAACACGCATTCTGATGTAATGCTGGACCTATTGACCTTGTTTACTTAAAATGATGCAACACCCCGCCTTTTTTTTTTTAATTAAGCAGACTGAGGCACTACTGCTAAAATCTGATTGGTTGCAATCATGTCAATTAAAAGAAAGTACATCAGCATCTTAATTTGGTCATATTTTGGTGTATTCTGGTTGGTCAGCTGTAGCTTTGGTCATAATAATATACTCCAGACAGTCTGTCTGGTTTTATTCAACAAGAAATTGACTGTGTCATTTTTAAATAGGAAGTTTCTCTGTGCAGAAGTAAATTTGAAGTGCCTGTAACCTTTACCACTCTCTGGGCAATTTCAGCAGACAATATATTTGATAATACTTTTCTTAGTTCTTATTTTTCCAGCCAATAGAATTTGACATTTCATGCAAACTGTATCTTTTGGAGACAATTTACATGAAATGTCAAATCCAGTTTCCTGAAAAAAAAAATCCTGAAAAAAAAAAAAAAAAAAAAAAAAAAGAAAACTATTTTAAAATGTCATCTGCTGAAAATTGACGATTAACACTCTGGGCAATTTCAGCAAACAACATACTGATGTTACGTTTATTTTTCTAGAAAACATTTTGACATTTGGAGACAAGTTGCATGAAATGTCTGAACATGTTTCCTGGGAAAAATATGAAAATATTTCAAAATGTCTGCTGAAAATTCAACATATAATATTTTGAAATATTGTTTTTTGGTAAAAATAGCATCAACTTGCCATTGTCTGCAGAATTAGCCCAGAGTGATAAAAGTTAAGGTGCACTATTAGAATGTGTACTTTACTTTAAAAGTACACCTTTGAGATCTATAAATAAACCATGGGATAATAACTGAAAATTATCCCATGGTCCAGCTATGAAATACTTTTTGGTTATTGAGAATAAACCTTAGTTTTATTTACATAGAGACAATGGAACATCCATTGTTTAAATGTCAAATATTGAAGACTCTGGGTCTACACTGTTAGCTCAGGCATGTCTGTCCGAATACTTATAACAAATAGATACATAAGGTACATACGGACGCACAGTCTGACCAGAATCTTCACTGGGGACATTTTGGATAGCCAAGGATACAGAATTTCCTAATGGGAACAACAAAGACTCTGTTCTGACCGCTAGGGTGCGCAGACTGATTTGTGTCTTCGTTGGACGCACATGTCAGATGGTACATTCTCTCATGTTGCGGCTCAAGTATGGATTAACCTTTACCACTCTCTGGGCTAGTTCAGCAGACGACAAATTGATATTGTTTCTTATTCAAATGTCAAATCCTGTTTTCTGGGAAAAATAAGAAAAAATATTTCAATATGTCGTCTGCTGAAAATTTTACTCTGATTCCTAAGCGTTAAAGTACATGGGTCATGTCATGCAAAAAAGGCCTTAATAGCATACGTGACAAAACCCATATCAGCCTGCATGACCACGTAGTTTGATCCGGGCCTTCTTACAGACTCATTTCAATATAGGCAGTTTGCATGAAATGTCAAACTTTTTTTTATATAAAAAAAAATAAGAAATATTTTATCTATTTGTCGTCAGAGAGTAATAAAAGCTACAAAAAAGGTACGGCCTTATCAGGGTGGCCTAAACTGATTTGATACTATTCATGTCATTGGCTTTTGTTTGCATGAATGCCGACTTAAATGAATGCACTCTTGTATTGTGTAAACAGCATGAAAATAAATAAGGAAGTTTTAAAACGCTGTTTTCATTGGAGGGTTACATGCTAAAAATTCCCCCTTTTATACAACTGCGGTTTTGGTTTAAACATATTTTTATTTCATCGAAATCACAATACAGTCGCATATACACACAATACTCATTAGGATTTGAACGAAAGCATACTGCTTATTTAGTTCATCTTCTTATACATACAATATCTATTGTGAACATTTATGGCCAAAACATGTTTAAAGAGTAAGCAGGTTGTTATATAAGAGACGGAAATCATGAATAGTTACAAGAGATTCCATAATATGCTATAAACAATAGTAAAGAGGTACAAGAAGAAAAAATGAATTATTAATGTAGAAAAAAAAAAAGAAAAAAAAAAAAAAAAAAAAGAAATAAATACTTTACAGGCATAAGCCATACAAACGGGTGGAGATTAATTGTACCGAATCTACAGAGGGTTGAGAGCATAGGTCAAACGTACAAAGCCCGCTCTATATTCAGTTTTAAGAGATTCTATATATTATATATTCTTATGTATCTTTCCAAGACTAACTAAAAATGTACTATATTAAAGCCAGTACAAAATCATAATTAGAAATCATGATAAATTATAAGTTATAAGTTAGTTTACAGTGCCAGTGCACCTGTCTTAAAATCTTTCACTGTTTTTGATGTATGCTTGCACAGCCTCGAATATATGGACATTTGTTTGCTATGATAAATCATTGTTTCCACGCTCGGGGTGGGGGGGGGGGGGGGGGGGGGGAGGTTAACTTGGGGGTAATTTTGGTACGGGTGTGCGTGCCAGTATTTGGAAACGTACCCCATTCATATACCTGGCCTTTGAAAAAACGGACCCATTCATATACTAAATCATCTGAAATGTTGACCCATTCATATACTGCCCGATGATTTTTGTACCCATTTATTGCTGGTAGCTAAGACAAATAATGCAGTCAATTCATTGAATACCAAGAGAACAAGCAGCCTCAAAAATCTCTGAGTGGAAAATATGTGCATATACCGGGATGTCAGAAAAAGTGGGACCTTTCATATACCAATCAAGAAAAATTGGGTCAGTCATATACTTTTTGTTGAAAAAAGGGGGCCAATCATATACCTGGCAGCGCTGAAAAAGGAGGCCATTCGGCACGCACATCCGTACTAAGCCATATATAGGAAGTTACATTTGACCCCTAGTCCCACCCCAGGGCATGACCCAGGAGCAAACCTAGCACAGAGTTAAACACGTAGGGCTGGGTAAGTAGCATACCAAATTTCAACTTCCTAGCATAAAAGGTACCCAAGTTATGACCTCCAAGAGAAACGTGTCATAGGCATGTACGCATGTACGCACATACGGACGTAACATCACAATGAAACGCTATATGCATGCCCCACTTCTGCGTTCGACAGGCGGGGACATAAAAATGCGTTCGACAGGCGGGGACATAAAAATGCGCGACCTTTTATCCAAATATCAGTTCATTAAAAGCAAAAGGCAACTGGGTTCGAATCACGCTCGGGTCGAGACAATTTTTAAACGATTATTACGCCTAGCTCATACTCGACGTGCCCTGGGTTGAGTATTAAGTGGACAGGGCGGCGCTTGGTGACAGACAGCGGCATGAGTGATCCATGAAAGCAAGGCTGTACAAATACATGTACATCATAGCAATCGCCGCTGCCTCTATGTGCCTCGGGTGCCTGGTAGCGTTAAAAATCCGCATAACAACAACAACAACAACATCCGTTTTTTTTTTTGTTTTTTGTTTTTTTTTTGGTTTTTTTTTTTTCGTTTCATTTTGCGTCCAGTATACATAGTTTCTAAAACAGAGGTCCCAAATTGAGAACTAATTGATCAGAACCATGAGTACGAGATGGCCAAACTGAGTACGAGTTGACCAAAAGAGTACGAGTTGACAGAACAATTAGGACAATTGAACAAATGAGTACGAATTGAACAAATCGATGAGAACGAGTTGACCAAAATGAGAACGAATTGACTTAAGTAAGAGTTGACTTTAGTACGAGTTGACGTAAGTACGAGTTGACTTTAGTACGAATTGACTTTAGTACGAGTTGACTTAAGTACGAGTTGACTTAAGTACGAGTTGACTTTAGTACGAATTGACTTTAGTATGAGTTGACTTTAGTACGAGTTGACTTTAGTACGAGTTGCCTTAAGTACGACTTGACTATAGTACGAGTTGACTTAAGTACGAGTTGACTTTAGTACGAGTACTTAAGTACGAATTGACTTTAGTACGAGTTGACTTTAGTACGAGTTGACTTAAGTACGAGTTGACTTTAGTACGATTTGACTTAAGTACGAGTTGACTTTAGTACGAGTTGACTTTACTATGTTGACTTAAGTACGACTTGACTTTAGTACGAGTTGACTTATTTTTTCTGAAAAAAGAAAAAATACAGAAATTTATTTCAAAATTTCGTCTGCTGATTTTTTCCCAGCAAGTGAAGCAAAAACCAGCCTTTGTTGTAAAAGACCCTGTTTAAACTTCTGGGCCTAGTTGTTCAAAACTTACAATGTCGTTAGTTAACGTATCGGTAAAATTTTGATCATTAAAGATGGCATATACACTAATATTATCTGAAAAAGTGTGAGTAGCTTTAACTCACAATTTTTCAGCAAAAATACATGCGAGTTAGATATCACATTTACTAGAACGGTTAACATTTTGACCACTAATGAGTTCGTTTAGCTAACGATGCTTTGAACAACAGAGCCCTAGTAATAACGCCCTGAAAACATATAATAAGTATTGTTAAGAGACATTACTCAAAAAAAATACAGACGTACATGTACGTGTCTGGTGTTCCTTATTGGAATCTAATATGGATGAAAGAAAGAAAGAAAGAAAGGGCCCTTATACCGTATAGGAACAGCGAATGCGCAGATCAGCAAGTGGACAGCGAAGGTACTCATCAAGCCGAGCTGATAAGTAGGCTGATCTAGGGTCTGCGCGGTTCCGATCATGCTGTCAAGACAGTTTCTCATGACGAGACTCGCGTGCTGCGAAGGCCCGCCTTAGTATCTACATGTACAGCCCCTCCCTCCGTGTTGTCTTAAAGTGACCGAATACGTTTGGTATATTTTCCAAACTTTCCACTATCGTTTACAATGGCGGCAACTTCTATCACTTTATCTTTGCTATCCTAAACACCAAGCCCGTGCGTTCTCAAAGGGGTCTACTCTAAAAGGAAAGAATTTGCTTCCCATGGGAGTATTTTTTTTTTTTTTTTTTTTTTTTTGAGAAGTCTGAGAAGGGAGATAAACATTTTGTCAGAGTTACCTCGCCCTTGAAATTGCATCAAGTCACCGTAAAGAATCACCAGATATTGAAGTATATGATATTGGGTGCACGACGAGGACCACGGTCAGGCTAAACGAATGCACACGTTGATCTAGATCGTTATTGTTCATTTATAGAGTTCTAGTCTTTTTATCTCCCGGTCCAGTGTGATTTCACTGATTTTGCAGATATCTGATGACTTCAGTAATCTAAGATATCACTTGGGATCATAATGGAATAGTGCACGCGCGGGGCATAGTCGTAAAAAGTGGCTTCCGTAACCAGCACAAACGTCAACGTAATAGCTGTCGTAATACACGGTGATAATGGGACGGACAGACAGACCTGAGCAAACAGCGTAGACCCAGATCAGACGCCGCAGAATGCCACGTCTGATCAGGTTCTACGCTGTTTGTCATTTATTCAGCAATTTTAGAGACATAAGTAATAAGTAGTAATGGACAAGCGTGGTTAGGAGTTTTGGTGTGCCAACAGAGTAAATACTATATAGATCTACTTCCAAATAAGTTTTATTTGTTTTTATTCGGGCTTTACATCGCTTTCAACAATCTTTCAGTCATATAGCGACGGATGTCTGGATGTGGCAGGGAGCTCAATTCTCACTTTTTAGAGTGTCCCCCTCACTGAAATATCACGCCCCAGACTCCACCCAGTTACATCATACTGACACTGAGCTGACCAGTTCTGATTTCTAGTTTTACTTTCTTAATGCTGAACCCCAAGCGTCAGAGCAGCTAGTGCCATTTTTAGTGTCTTGGGTAAGACTCGGCCTGGGATCGAACCCGCAACGTCCCAGTCACAAAACGGACGCTCTACCAACTGAGCTACTTTGCCGGTACTTCCAAATAAGGGACACGTTGTCTTTTCTAATGTACAATGCACGCATTCCCATGTTCATATTAAACATTTACTTAATATATAGTTATCTAGGATCAGTAAAATAATTGCCATCTATCTTCCAATGTTTCAGTGCACATTCTCAGGCCCTTAGTGAGTCTAATACTGTGATTATTTGAGCGAATAGTGCCCTTTGCCTGCAGTTTATATAGGTGAATAGCGCAGATTCAGGCGAGACGGCGCGGAAGTGCAGTCTCGCCAGAACCTATGCTGTACGCTTATGAAATAACGGCTGTTTTCCCGTGGCACGGCTCAATTTTTATTGCTTTAAGTAATGTTTATTGTTTGTATCTTTTGAATTCAATCTACACTTTAAACCTGTGTCATTCTTTTTTTTCAGCTCACCATGCGACCTTCGTGTTTTGTGGGAGAAAAATACCCTTGGAAGAAAGGCATACGAGATCCGACTGAAGAGGAGAAACTGAAATACCGTGACATCTTTCAGTGAATATTCAGAAAGGCGGCAGATACGCATCCTTGTTTTAAGTATCATACCTACGTACGTTCTGCGAATCGATGTGTGGTTCGATCATCTGGTTCGGCAACTTCCTTACTTTGAAATCCTGAATTATTATACGTCCTTCTAGCAAGTCTAGCAGATACTCGTGGCTTGGGAAATGATGGGTACTGAGTGCTGGTTATCCGCTTAGACAACCTAAATTAGCCCAGGAAAAATGTGGTTAAATTCATCAGCTGCCCCGCCATAAGATGTACACTTTGGCTTAGACTAGTATACAAACAATATACAAATATGTGTATAATAGAGCCACATTGTGCTCCGTCTACATTGTGCTCTCTCGAGGAACATTTTGCGTTCTTTGCATATATTTGGGTCTATTATGCATGCTACTTAAACAATATGTCTATGGAAGCGTATTGTAGAGAAACATAATAATAACATGATATGGCGACAAAATTTTGTCGACAAATCGTGATAAGTCAATATGATAATGTTATAACATATCGTATTCGCTACATATCTGTATATTGTTCACGAATATTTGATCGTGAATGACATTTTCTTTACTGCGTAGAATGTTTATCACGCTATATTTTTATACGCAATACCAGTAGGTTTTTTTCGTGCTCTTCAAAGAGTTATTTCATTATTGCAGACCATTTTGTCGTCATAATATCTATTGGCAGGAATAAGTAATGTCACATAGGCCACTGAAGGGAAAACTTGGCCGAACAAAATAGGTTAAAAAGCAATTAAAAGACACGGGGCTTTCATCGGTAGTCAGACACCATAACGGAAAGAAAAATGTCTGGCACACATGCTCAACCTTGCTTTGAAATACATATACACAATTTTTATGAACAAGTCGGCCGAATGATTATCCCTTTTTCAAAACTAAGATGTAAAAATGTACATGTACCCTCGCGTGTACCAAGCTACAATGTATACAAATAAACATACCGAACCGGTGTACCGGTTTCTCTTGAATCCTGGGTAGCTTGTCCCGTCCCTCTCCCCACATGGGGAGTGAAGCTGCCTTTGTGCAGTTTGTCTCCCCTCAAGGATGAAGATACCCCGGGGTATGCCCCTCACCATGGGCAGCTTGCCCCTCCCCCCAGGGGGTGAAGCCACCCTGGCCTGAGGAGCTTGTCCCCCACCCGAGAACACCTGACAGAACTTAATGCAGAAATAAAAAAATGATGAAAAACATACATTAGCACTGTTCTGATAATTGAGCGTTATAAATTTGTTATGAAATATAAATATTGTTTTGAACTGAGCGAGGGTTTCCTGGGTGTGTGTGTGTGTGGGGGGGGGGGGGGGGGGGGGGGGCAAGCTGCCCAGGGGGGCAAGATACCCCGGGTTATCTTACCCCCGGGAGACAAGCTGCCCGGGTTTGGTGTGGGACTTGGGCAAGATAAACTGTTACACCGGCTAAAACTTGATACTGACGAAGAGACAAACCATTTAATAGAGCTGAGCCACAAGAAATGTATACCGCAATAGATGAGACCGCTTACATTACTTGGGGTATGGGTCACTTGCAGGATTTTCTCGCCTTCACTAAGCATTCGGTCCCCCTGGTAGCCTCTTTTGATTGGCAAATGATGTCAGTGTTCCGCTTTTGATTTTTGATCGTGCGTATGGCGATAAAACAATACAGATATCGAGATCTTTAACTTCAGTTCCGCAAAAAGCATAGCGTTGTTTCGTAAAACATATGTTGTAATGTGCAGTACAAAATATTCAAACCATACAGATTACCACATTTTATTTAATTACGAGAATATCTATAACGAAATAAAATTAAAATGAAATAACGAACACGTGAAAACATTGTTTTTATCTAACTTTTATGGAAAAAAGTATATAGTAAAACCTCGATATTTTTGCATTTTCATGACAAAAAAATTGCCACGAGAAAAAAATATATGGGGGTACCTATACGCTTCCATATATGTCCCCTAGCTGATGAGTTTCCATACGCTACCATGATATGACTACATCCCGTGTGTCCTCGACGTAGTATATTGTTTTAAGGAGCACATTGTGGCTCTACATTGCTTGTATAGAACTTGGTTTAGAAGCCATCTTTAATACAAGACCAGATTCGAAGCCTTCTTTCATATGTAAAATGGTGCTAGATTCCAATAAGTATCAAAGGATGATAATGGATGAAAGACATTGTGTCACCACAGGTGGGCACGAAACTGTGACAAACCTGGAAATAATTTTGTAAAACGGCTATTTCATGTAGAATTTAATGGACGCAATTAAATATCATTACTTCAATTTCTACTGACCATTGCTATATTAAGATCAGAATTTTGTTTTTAAAAGACATAAACGTTGCATTTGATTAGTACTTCAAGTATATAAAAGGACAACCTGTAAAGCATACAATCACATTTTTGACTGTCAACATAATACCTAACTAAATGAAATGAACATTTTACTGCTTGCGAAATTGTACCGTTTTGTATGGCAAGCGGTTTTACTATTTATTATGGAATGTAGATATATATTATATCAGATAACTTATATAGGATATAAGATATTTCTTCTTTATCTTCTATCTTCTTTAGTAAATAAGATATCTTATATCCTATTTAAGATATTCAGATATCTTATATAGCATATAAGATATCTTTATTAACATATATCTAATTTATATAAGATATCTGATATATTACATATCTGATATATTAAATCAGATATCTGATTTAGAGAATAAATAGAAAAACTGCTTTCTGGGAAGCCGTTTTAGTAAGCCGTTTAAGTTTTTATCATACATCATATCAGATATCTTATATAGGATATAAGATATCAGAATTAGTATATCAGATATCTTATATCCTATATAAGATACCTTATATCCTATATAAGATATCTGATAAATGATATTAGATATCATTTTAATTCTACAAATAATATCTCTTATTTACCATATAAGATATCTTTATATAGATGTCTGATATACTAATAAAAATATCTGATATACTTAATAAGATATCTTATTAAATTGAATAAATGAGTATCTTTTTTGGTAAATAATATATCTTATATCCTATATGAGGTATCTTATATACTTTATCAGATATCTCATATAGCATATAAGATATCTTAAATGTCAATTATGATATATATATATACCTTATTTATATAAGATATTTGATAGACTATATCAGATATCTTATACATTATATAAGATATCTGATATATGATATATTAAATCAGCTGTCTGATTTATAGAATAAATAGTAAAAAGGTTTGCTATAGTTTTGATCTCATAATGGGATGCCCGAATAGCCCAGTCGGTAGCGCCTCTAGTTCGCGACAAAGTAGATACCTCTGCAGCACAGGTTATAATCACTCTGACGGCGCTAGCAAAAATGTCAAGTGATAAAGATATGTTCAATTACTCCTGTGTCGAAATGTGTATATGTTTTGACTCTCGACTTCCGAGTCGCAGTGGTTTCACAGAGTATTTCCCGGCTGAATGCCGGGAACTATTCTGGCATTCACCCCACCACTAGATAGTTGGAATCTGTAGTATCAGATATTCAGTTTAGTTTGACGTCTATCTTGTGGAGCCCCGTAGCCTAGTGGATAAGAGAGTTGACTCTTAATCCATTAGGTTTCTCACCGCTGTGGTTCGAGCCTCGCTCAGGTCACACGTGGGAAAGCCAAGTTATGCTTCCGAATGGTCAGGTGGTTTTTACCCCGGGTTCTCCGGTTTTCGCCCACCTTTGATGAACGATCGGCTCGATATAAGTGAACTAGTCTTGAAGGGCCGAAAAACCCAAATAAAAAAAGATGGCGTCTATCTTACGGACGCCTATATGTAGCATTTCTGTTATGTGAAATGCTGTGTTGACTTTTGCGTCTATAACTTGTTACTTGTGTGTTTTGACTATTGAGTTTTGAGTTTTCGCTGCATTTATGAATAAATCTTTTAGATTTTGAAAAAAAAAAAAAAAAATGTTTGCCTTGATTTTACCTTTCTTATAAAGTAAATATTGCAGACACATGCTTTTATTTTCAAAAAAAAAAAAAAAAAAAAAAAAAATGAACAACAAATATGGCTCTCGTGACATATGTCACATTACTAGTAGGACGCACGACTATTCACTGGCATTTTGTTTCAAACAAAAGAATAAGAGAAACACAGAACCCAAAAACATAAAAGAAAGAAATCAAAATACAAAACACAAAACTCAAAATACAAAACATGAAATTCAGAAATGTTTATTTCTCTCATGGTATCTGAATTACCTTTGTACGATGGGCTAGCGCAATATGGTTTGTACGTCAGGGGTATAAATAGAAGCCAAGTTTTTCAGGTAATCTGCTCGTCGCCGTAAATCATCACACCAAAGCTGAACCATTACATGTACAGTTATTAGCTTGAACAATTAGCTGATAATATGAATAACTGTTTTTCGAAAAAAAAGGGGAAAAGATAATTAAGAAGCTACTGTATACTTATACGCTAGTAGTAATGGTACATTATAGCAACGTTTTTTTTTTTTTTTTTTTTTTTTTTTTTTTTTTTGTAATTCTCTGAAAGTAAATGCGCATTTCTCGATTATTTCGCATTGTAATCAAGATAACCTTAAAGCTTTTTTTTTCCCAAACTTCTATACTTCTACACGCAGAACGCAAAATTAAAATGTCAAAATACACAAGTCACAAATTAAGGCCACAAAAGTCTAAACACCATTACAAAAAACACAATGTCACAGAGGCTTCTATACTATCTACAGTAAGATGGACTAAAGTTGTTCTTCTATTAATATGCCAAATTAATAACATTGCCTTTTATCCACAGATGTCCAGTTTTAAATTTTCATACATACTGACTTTTTACATTCGTTGGAACTTGATACGACATATTGTTTATGTGGCAGATCATCAAAATTCAATGTCTGTATCATATGTGTAGAAGGGCATTCAGGGTCTTCACAAAAACACACTTATGCGACTTTGTGCCCATCACAGCACAATTTTATATAGTAAAACTGAAGTGAGAAGGGGTAAACATTATTCTTCTGTTTCTGCTCTAAAACTTAGATGGTGGGTCCTGGAAACAACAATGTATCTTTTGAGCAGAAATAGGAAAGATATCGCTATTATTCATGAGAAAATTACAGCCATAAAGACCCTATGATATCGAATAAGCGTGTTTTGTATATTTGACATAGCTGGCAGTGGTTCTGAATCATTTTATCTTTATTATGGCTTTATCTGTGATTAACTGGTTACCAATGTTTATTCATTTGGTGTTACAAAATATCCACATGGACGGAACACATACATGTTTTGAACCATAGTGAAGGTGAGGAACCTGGACGTAACTGAATAAAAGTTACATAGATAACAGGAAAATTAAATATCTCAGTTATCACCCTTACTTTCACTGTGGTTCATACATGTATTTGTTCCATCCACACTATTAGAATAACGTGTACTGCTAGTTCCGTAATGAAAGAACGATACATTTAACGCCTGGGCCCTACATATCGCCCACAGATGTTAAATCTGCATTGAAATTTCGTTTGCCCTCTCTTTGTACAATACTATCGATGCTATCGATGACTTGATAATCAAGTTATAAGAGCACATATAACTTCATGTTTTGTTATTCTTCATTTACATTAACCATGTACACACACACACACACACACACACACACACACACACACACACACACACACACAAATATGTATAAAATTTAACACACACACACACACACACGTGTAAAATTGAACACACACACTAACACGTGTAAAATTGAACACACACACACACACACACACACACACACACACACACACACACACACACACACACACACACACACACTTTGTAAAATGTATTCGGAAGGAGCATTTCTTGCTATTTTAATAACTCAATACTTTAGTCACAGTGGATACGCATTTACGAACAAATTCGAATTAATGTCGACAACATTGAATAGACGTTGACGCCATTACGTTGAATAAACTTCGATTCATATTGCTGCAACAATGTGGTGATGGGTTTAACTGGTTTAAATTCCCTTTAAAACTAATGAACTGGGATTCGCTCGTCCAATAATAACGGCTTTTTCATAGATCTAGTCGAGAGCAGCCGCAAAATCTGCAGTCAAAAAACATATTAACCTTCTTAGAGCAGTTTAAGGGGAACGACTTCTGAATGTTGTTAGCTTATTGTTTATAGTGATCGTCAATTTTAACGGTAATGGACTGGCATGGAACAGGGATTATTAAAAACAAATAAGTGATTTCATACTTCAAAATGCCCTCGCTTATTCAGAACCTACTATTATAGCGATGAACTTATGAACAACAAAACGTGAAACGATAATACCCCGCCACTATCATGTTTCGGGCAGATAAGTCTGTCAAAAACGGACGAAATTTGCCCATCAGCATCCTCAAACCAGGCCTCCGCAATATCAATGCACACACCAAGTTTTGTGAAAGTTCATTGAATTTTACTTAAGTTATCATCCGGAAATGAAAATACGGACGTACTGCTTGCATATAAATCTGTCAAAAAATAACGAAATTTGTCTATTAAAATTCCCAAACCAGATCTTTACAATATCAATGTTCAGACCGAATTTGGTGAAAATCCATTGACATTTACTCAAGTTATCGTCCGGAAACAAAAATACGGATATATCCTCAAAACATAATGTATATTAATGCAAACCCACAATTTCCCTATATTGAAAGATGAAGTGACCTTCGACAGTGTCCAAAAACTTGTTCCAAAACTTCAACTTGAAGTTTTTGGTGCTTATCCAAGAAAATGTTTGGGACTGTGCACAAAAGTTAGTTTGTAAAGTTAATGGAACAGACCGAAGAAGTTGTGTTGGGATCCTGCCCAAAACTAATTTGAAAACTTCACAGGATGGATACAAAACGAAAATGGGGATCATGCCCAAAACTAGTTTGAAAAGTTCTCGAGGAAAGTTTTGGGATCGTGCCCGAAAGCAACTTTGAATTATTCTCGGGATCGATCCCAAATGATCATTTGGGATTGTGCCCAAACAAATTCTCAGGAACTTCGACAAATGATGTTTCGGGATCGTGCCCAAAAGCAAGGTTAACACAATATAAAATGTATTCCTTATCAAAAGCTGAAACAATTGCTATTTGGGATCGATCCCAAAACATGAACTTTTAATCGGAAGGTATTTCAATAGACTTCAATATTTTGGGATCGATCCCGAAACGCATATTATATACACTTTACACAGTCTATAATACATGTATTTATGATTCAAACATACTGTAAACAGGGGATCGTGCCCAAACTATAGCGATTAGGAAAGTGTTTGTTAATATACATTTCTAATATTCACGTGTTTTTTGTATTTTTTGCCAGAAAATTATTGATATATTACCAGAAATATTTCAAATGTAAATTTCGCAATCAGGAAAAAAATATTTTTTCTCGATTTAAAATATTGTTTGTTATAAGTTAAAATTGATACACTAGAAATGCCGCAGTCACAAAGCACATCCCTACCGAGGTATCAAAAGGAGGACCGAGGAACAAATGATGACAAAATAAACGCCCCATATAAAACCACAGACGCACAAACAAAGAAGAGCTGCAATAGTGGAACCGCCTTGGAACCAAGCCTTGGAATCTAGCTGTCCAAAGAATAACCATCGAAGACATTGAGGGGACTGTGCGCATGCCTATGTTGATATTTCATCTTTACTGGGATTTTTTAATTTCTTTTTTTTCCATTATGTCTATGGGAGCTAATGACACCCGGGGCATGGCCAATTTAGACCCAAGGATTTTGATTGGCAGGATTTACGTAGGGGACCATTAAACATTGCAACACACTAGATGTATAAGCTGTGGGCCTCATGGTTTCATAGAAGAAGATTTTTAAAGTTTTTCCCATTATAAGTCTATGTGAGTTAATGACTCCCGGGGCGTGGCCCGTTTGAACCCAAGGGTCTTGAATTGCAGGATTTATGTAGGAGACCACTACACAGTGATACATACTTAATCTGTTAGCTCTTTGCCTCATTGTTTCTGAGAAGAAGATTTTTGAAGCTTCTTTAGCTCGTATATAGCACTTTCTATACATATGACCCCCCTGGGATGTGGCCAGTTTGGAGCCCAGGGGCTTGATTGGCAGGATTTATATAGGGAACCACTACACATTGCTACATACTTAATATATGTGGGCCTCATGGTTTCAGAGAAGAAGATTTTTTTTTATTTTTTTTTCCATTTAAGTCTATGGGAGCTAAAGACTCCCGGGGCGTGGCCAGTTTGGACACCAGGAGCTTGATTGGCAGGATTTATGTAGTTGACCACAACACATTGCTACATACTAAATATATAAGCTCTGGGTCTCACGTTTTCAGAGAAGAAGATTTTTTAAGTTTTTCCCTTTTCCCATTATAAGTCTAAAGGAGCTAATGAACCAAAGGTGCGGCCAATTTTCGCTACACACTTCATCTGTTAGCTCTGGGCCTCATAGTTTCAGAGAAGAAGATTTTTGAATGTTCTTTAGCTAAATAACTCTATATAAACATATGAACCCCACCCCCAACCCCGCGGTGTGGCCAGTTTGGTGCCCAGGGGCTTGATTAGCAGGATTTATGTAGGGGACCACTAAACATTGCTAAAACACAAAACATATAAGCTGTGAGCCTCAAGGTTTCAGAGTAGAATATTTTCCAGTAGAATTATTTCCATTATGTCTGTTGGAGCTAATGACCCTCGGGGCATGGCCAGGTAAGACTCTAGGGATTTTGGTTGGCAGGATTTATGTAGGGGACCACTAAACAGTGCTACACACTAGATTTATAAGTTGGGCATTCATGGTTTCAGCGAAAAAGATTTTTAAAGTTTTTCCCATTATAATTCTATGGGAGTAAATGACCCTCGGGGCGTAGCCCGTTTGGACCCAAGGGTCTTGACTGGCAGGATTTATGTGGGAGACCATTACACACTGCTACATACTTAATCTGTTAGCTCTCTGCCTCATGGTTTCAGAGAAGAAAATTTTTGAAGGTTCTTTAGCTATATAGCTCTTTCTTTACATATGCCCCCCCTGGGATGTGGCCAGTTTTGATTGAGTCCAGGAGCTTGATTGGCAGGATTTATATAGGGGACTACTACACATTGTTACATACTAAATATATAAGCTGTCGGCCTCATGGTTTCAGGGAAGAAGATTTTTTTTTATATTTTTTTTCCATTTTAAGTCTGTGGGAGTATATGACCCCCGGGGCGTAGCCAGTTTGGACCTCAGGGGCTTGATTAGCAGGATCTATGTAGTGGACCACTACACATTGCTACATACTTAATATGTAAGCTCTGGACCTCATGGTTTCAGAGAAGAAGATTATTAAGTTTTTCCCTTTCCCCATTATAAGTCTACGGGAGCTAATGAACCCAAAGGTGCAGCCAGTTTGGACCCCAGGGGCATGGTTTGCAGGATTTATGTAGAAGACCACTTAACGTCGCTTCATGCTTAATCTATTAGCTCCCGGCCTCAGGGTTGCAGAGAAGAAGATTTTTGAAGGTGCTTTAGCTATATAGCTCTGTATAAATATATGACCCTTAAGGGATAGCCAATTTGGACCCAAGGGACTTGATTGGCAGGATTCATATAGGTGACTACTAAACATTGCTACATACTTAATATGTAATCTGTGGGCGTCATGGTTTCAGAGAAGAAGATTTTTTAAGTTTTTTCCATTATAAGTCTATGGGTACTGATGACCCCGGGGCGTGACCAGTTTAGACTCCAGGGGCTTGATTGGCAGGTTTTATGTATTGGACCACTAAAGGTTGCTACATACTAAATATATGAGCTCTGAGCCTCATGGTTTCAGAGAAGAAGCTTTTTTAAAATGTTTCCTACTATGTCTATGGGGAGCTAATGACCCGCCGGGCGTGGCCAGTTTGGACCCCAGGGGCTTGATTGGCTGGATTTATGTAGGGGACCACCAAACATTGCTACATACTAAATATGTAAGCTGTGGGCCTCATGGTTTCATGGTTTCACTCTACAGAACTGCAATTAAATAGAGCAAATTCTTTCGATACCGATGCACTTTTTTTGGATTTGAATCTATGTATATCTAATGGTACAGTTTCCTCCAAAATTTATGATAAACGGGACGATTTTGATTTTGATATAGTCAATTTCCCTTTTCTGGAATGCGATGTCCCCCGGCGTACCTCATATGGGGTATACATATCTCAACTTATTAGATTCGCCAGAGCTTCTTCAAATCTTAATGACTTTAACTACCGTAATAAAGCCCTTACTGCCAAACTTCTTAGGCAGGGCTATTATTATTTTAAACTTCGTAAGGCGTTTTCGAAATTTTATCGCAGCACAGTGCCTTGTTAGAAAAATATAGCGTCAGTCTTAAAACACTTCTGCAACAAGGTATATCGGAACCCGAATTTTACTGTGACTTAGTGTACAGATTTAGAGGAATTGTAGGTTAATCTAACTTTTCGGAGCTATTCAGAAAACTTATTAACCGTTATAAAAGAATTGGCTATAGCCTGGATATTATGCGGCAGACTGCATGCCTAGTTGTCAACCCAAACATTGTTGATGGCTATGCTTCACTCTTTAATTGCACGACGGCGGTTCGGGCCTCAATGACGGCCTCTTCGTAAAACTTTAACCAGTGGGTTGGGGCTTGACGATGTCTTTGGCTTGGCCCGCCGTGGTTCAACTTTTGATTTTCATGGCTATGCTTCACTCTTTAATTGCACGACGGCGGTTCGGGCCTCAATGACGGCCTCTTCGTAAAACTTTAACCAGTGGGTTGGGGCTTGACGATGTCTTTGGCTTGGCCCGCCGTGGTTCAACTTTTGATTTTCATTTACTCTGGCATACAGTAGAATTAGCCATGAGTACTCGTCTTTGTTTATTATAGTGATTAATTTGATTATGTTTTCGCTTTGATGCATTGACTGAGTTGGGAGCCTTTATACGAAACAAATTTTATGTATTTCTGTATTAAGAGTAGCATCGGGACCCAGGGTGAAGTTAGCTAGCTGTAAAAGTGCTTTAACCCCCACCCCCCGCGGTGGTTTGCTCTACTGACCTTTCTAAGGCAGTGGTCCTGGTGTTGGTCTTACTCTTTGTTGCTTTGTGGTTTATTCTACGAGGCGATTTGTTGTATGTCTTTCCGTGTGTCATTTTGTTCTTGTGTTTTTCAGTCCTTTTAGTATTGCGATTACCTCGCTTGGGGAAGAGAGAGCTAATCTTAGTGCTTTTCGTACGTTTGTTCGGTTTGTGCTTGTTTAGAGTTGTCGGTTTCCTCTTCCTCTTGGGGTCTGGGAAGGGCTGCGGTTTGTGATTGTGGCACTCCCTGGACTTTTCTCTTACCTTTTTTTTCAGATAAGAAGATTTTTTAAGTTTCTCCAATTATAAGTCTACGGTCTATGGGAGCTAATGAACCCCCAAGCGTGGCCAGTTTGAGCCCCAGGGGTTCGATTGGCAGGAGTTATGTAGGGCACCACTAAACATTGCTACAAACTAAATATATAAGCCGTGGGACTCATGGTTTCAGAGAAGGAGATTTTTTTTTTATGTTTTTCTCAATATATGTCTACGGGAGCTAATGACCCCCAGGGTCGTGGCAAGTTTGGACCCCAGGTGCTTGATTGGCAGGATTTATGTAGGGGACCACTAAGCATTGCTACATACCTAATATGTAAGCTGTGGGTCTCATGGTTACAGAGAAGGATATTTTTATATTTTTCCCATTAATAGTCCATGAGAGATAATGACCCTACGGGGGTTGGCCAGTTTGAGTCGCAGGAGCTTGATTGGTAGGATTTATGTAGGGGACCACTAAACATTTCTTACATACGAATACTAAATATGTAAGCTCTGGGCTTCAGAGAAGAAGATTCTTTTAAGTTTTTACCATTAGAAGTCTATGGGAGTTCACGGCCCCCTAGCGCGTGGGCAGTTTGGACCCCAGGGGCTTGATTGGCAGGATTTATGTAGGGGACCACTAAACATTGCTACATAAAAAATGTATAAGCTGTGGACCTCATGGTTTCAGAAAAGAATATTTTTTAAAGTTTTTGTTCCCATTTTAAGTCAATGGGAACTATATATCGGCATTGCGGCCATCTTGCTTTACGGATCATGACCGTGTTTACAAATTGTCAATCCCTCTTTAATACATGACTCCACATAAAATTTGAAGAATTGTGGCCCAGGGGTTTCAGAGGAGGTCATTCAAAGGTGTGAACGGACGGACGGACAGATCGACGGACGTCGGACGGAGAGTGATCACAATAGCTCGTCCTGAGCCTTCGGCTCAGGTCAGCTAAAAACTAACCAGATATCCCTTACATAGAAAATGAACCAGCCCAAAGAGTGAAAGTAGAAGAATCCACTCATCATAAATGGGTTTGGTAGAGTGCTAGCTGGGTGTACTCATTATCAGGTTTTGCCGGGGAACTCTTGTCCAATAGCACATTTTCTCAGAGTTATTTAATATTTGTTTGAAAGACATGTATTGTTTATTGTTTTTAATTGTTCAAGATTACGCGCATATCAAGAATTTGAAGAAATTCAAAGGTAAAACGAACAATAATTATAGGTACAAATGAACAAATTAACATAAAACTATAGTAAAGTATTCATGTAGTGCATTTCTATTGACTGTTACTCTGTGTGTTCCTTTGTTGCAGTAAAAAACGCCTTATATGAAATGAAAGTCAAAATTTATTGCCCTTCGAAACAAAGAACGCAAAAATTACGAAAATTGGAGACTCAGTTTGAATGAGTCTCTTCATATGCAACACTGTAGTTTGCAAGGCTGCATACGACCCGCATACCGCTCCCCCGCCTAGCGCCGGCGTAAGCGGTATGCAAATTTAAAAATAACTAGGATGGGCTCCTTGATCCCAAAGGAAATAAAATATAAACTGCATGATGTACGAGGAGATGTTTTACAGCCGCCACACGGCACAACACCGGCTATACGGCGCAACACCACTTCCAGTAGAAACCACTGACGTACAAACAAAAAAGAGTGCAATAGAGGAACCGTCTTGGAACTTCCTGAAATGTCTGTGGACATCAACTTAAAGCTACTGGTACGCACTTACTCTAATCAGAAGGTATCTACCTTCCTTCAAAAACAGATAATACTCAATGAACTAGCTTTGTCAGTAGTAACATTTCTTTCGCTTGAGATGACAACCTCAGTTTGGCTAAAGAAGTATTCTCTTGCATAACTCTGATGTTTTTCATATTTCTGCTCAAGACAGATTGTGGGTACTCGATAGAACCTCCTTGGCGGGGCGGTTCTAACGAGTAACCACAATCTATGGTTTTGAGCAGAAATAAGAAAAAATAATGTATACACCTGTAAAACCCAATTATACTATACAAAAATGGGGTTAAAAGGAATCAAAATATAGGCATGCGCTCAGGCACATCATTTCCTAAAAGATTACATGAGCGTCCAGCGAATATACAGATCAGCCTCCGCATCCTCGTAGTCTAAACAGTTTTGAGGGGACACTCTGCGAACAGCCAAGGATTCAAAATATTTTTTCAGACGGGCGGGGAAGGCTTTGATCAGCCTACGCGGACGCGTCTTCGCTAGTCGCAAATGGAGTCTAGTAGGAAATAAACGTCAACAAAATACACACGACGGATTAGAAAATGGGTGTTTCGGCTTTATTGAGACTCTTCATAAGCAATAATGTAGTTTTCAACACTACTTCGGTACAAATATATTTGTTAACGTTCAGACTGATGTATTTGTATGTTTACCCTTCCATTGTAATGAAACATGTTTGGTTCACAAACTCATTTAGTAATATATGTACACCTAAATACTGTAAATGAGTGTGAGGTCAACATAACAAAAATCGAATGCGACACGATACGTTTTTTCTTGTATATTTACAGAATGTTTGTCGTGATGTACAATGCCATATGGGACGTCATTTGTCCAACGGAGAATGTGAAGTGGGACACTCCACAAAAAATGAAACCGGTGCCTGTTTTGCAGTTTTTATTAAATTGACACTTACTTCATATAGCATATCCATAAACAAAGGTGGCATAAGTTTGGAGAACAGTATTCGAGATACTTTGATTTCGAAAATTGGAATTTCAGGGGTAGAATATGTCTTTTTATTCTTTTATCACACCGATAGATTGGGTTTAGTGGACTATATGATAGTCTTTCAGTCCATAATCTTCAATGATTATAGTTTAACGGAGTCAAGCTTTGTCGATTCACTCATGGGTATAGATGATAAAATTATAACAATTGATATTTCCGTCGATGACTATATAAACTTTCGTTTAGAATTATCTTCGTATAACATTAGATTTTCTGCAGACACTGCAACAATAGATATACAAATTAAATCTGATAGGTCTATTACACAGCTAACAGCTCCCATTCAGTCATCAGACATACCTAATTGTCATGGCAGAAATATGTCAGTGATAAACAAACTGTATGTTTGTCCATTTATAAAGCTTAATGCTAATGAAATATCATCCGAGATAGAAAACGGTTTTCTAGTTATAAGAAAAAGAACCACGTCTGATGCAACTGTGAAAACATTCTCGAAATGGGAGTATGACTACAATGAGGACACTATATATGTATGTCTTAGAGATTTCCAGGCTGTATATAACACACTGACCATGTCGACTTTTAACATGAACATTTCTGCGTCCGAATCATTGCCACTTCATCCAAAACATATTCTATCACTGGTCTGTATATGTTTATCTATTGGTTCTTTGCTAGTTACCATAATTACCTACTGCACCTGTTCTGTACTTCAGTCTCAGCCAGGAATCAATAACCTTATTCTTTGTGTATTTCTTCTTCTGGCACAAACTGTTTATCAATTTGGAGTAGGTCAAACTACACTTCCTGACGTGACATGTTCAATGATAGGCATGGTTTGTCACTTTCTCTGGCTATCTGTGATGTTCTCAATGAATATGTGTTGTATCAGAATGCTTTTAATTTTCAAGAGACATTCAAAGATATCACCTAGATTCAAACTGAAGCAGACGGTTAGAAATATTATATATGTGATCTGTGCGTCTAACTTGTTTGTTGTAGTGAACATTGTTGTCTCTGTGGTCACTAGTAGCGGCACCGATATTGGATATGGTGGTCAAGTATGCTATTTTTCTTCAAACGTTATGCAGACATTAACTTTTGTTTTCCCATCAGCTGTTACACTGATCGTAAATATTGTTCTTTTTGCCTACGTTGTTTACCGTATAAGGAAGGTTGGTGTTTCAACAGCGAGGGTGAACAAAGAACGGAACTATTTAAGTGTCTATGTCCGACTGTCCACATTAACCGGCTTAACTTGGGTATTTGGCTTTCTTCAAATCTTTCTGAATATAGAAGCTCTGGAATATTTGTTTATCATATTCAATGCTGGACAAGGTGTGTTCATAATGATAGCGTTTATGCTCAATAAAAGAGTTATGTCTTTGCTTTGTGCGAAAGACAAATTATCATCTTCAAGTTCTGGCCACTTTGGCATAACACATCAACAAACGCTGTAAAAATAGATATTAGATATTAACGGTATTCTGATCTGACACTCAAGAACATTCGGAGAATGTTTTTCGTCAGATTCGTGGAAATTGTTCTGGTTGCCCACATTGAGAGAAAACAATATGCTTTTCGAGAATAAGACCAGATCTCTGAAGAACGCTTAAACCACAAAAAACGAGTTGCGTACTTTGCACTTTATTTGAACAAATTCCATCAGGAATAAATAGAGATGTTCTAAGAAGTTCTACCTTATAAGAAGCATTTAATAAAACCAAAGTGGTATATCTAGTTTTTTGGTTATGTGGATTACCCACGATATGTAAACTGCAGGAACAAGCTTGTCAAAACTCGTATAGGCCATGCAAAGCGACAATATGTTTTCCAGCATGCGCAAAATGCATAGTAGATTGGTGAAGCGCACGCGCAGTATTATTCAGGCATTTGCTGTCCAGTCATACAGTCTACAGTGTCCACTAGTTCTGTTTGCGGATAGCGAAGGCCCTGATCAGACTGCGGGCTGATCTTATCCTTCACTGTCCATAGGCTGAAAGACATGTTTTCACATGGCGACCAATTGAACGTTTCATTGAGCATAAATATAATTAGATTAATTAGTAAGTGGTTGCTATTCAGTCTTCCTTAGTCATTTATAACGTGTGTCATATAGACGAAGACAGATGTTTAGCAAAAAGTGGAGATCCAGATAAGACAGCTCATCATGAGCCATCCCATCTAGATCTACACTTTTTGCCATTCTGTTCTTGAATTCCAAATGTCACCATTTTGGTAGCAATGCGTGCGTCGAAATGCAGGAATGGAAGAGTCAATTTCTAAACTCAAGGCTGAAAGGATTAAATATCACGGTAAAGGTCAGCTGTTGTAACCAAACAATTTGGCAAATAACTATGCTTAAAGATTGCCTTCGTTCTGAATTTATGCCCATATATAACGTTGGTTTGAGATAAGTATGCAAGAACTACCGGAACCTTTATTTTATGGTGACGGTTACAGTTACACCTAGTTCTCGATGGGACAAGTTCCATAGGTTTTATCCGGCCGCGATGAATCCCAGTACTAACCTCGTGCCAACGAGAGAGCAGTAAGGTTTGGACAAGGGGTCTGCATTTTCGAGCTATAAATAAATACACTACAACACGATTTTTATTATCAACATTTTATAACATATACATTTAAATAATAACATTACAGAGACATAAAAAGAAACAAATACTAACACCTAACCTGTTTTTAGTTTTGTGAGTGTGTCGATTGATCTTTAGTGTTATTTGTTTTAGACACTATTTATCTCCACCACAGCTGGTATTAATGTCGTGTGACCCCTTAAAACGCCTTCCAGTACTTCACTTTAGTGTATTTTGTACTTTTTGGTCCTTTGTGATCATTGAGCCTATTTCTAAATTTTTGAAAATTAATGTTAGAGTCAATGAGGCCTAATTGGCTGAAACTAGCTAATCTGGCCCAGAAAGATTGACCCTTAAACTGTTTTCAGTTTTGCAAGTGTTTTTGTTGCTTCATGATTGTGTCATTTCTTGGGTGTGCGTATCTTTTACATTGGGCGCACATGTCAATATACAACGCTGTTGCTCATTCTGCTCTAGAACGCTGTTTTAAACTTAAAAGCAGTATCTTAGTGGCTTTGGCTGGGATCAAACTTAAGCCATGCAAACTCTGACCAATGCGGCGACATCGCCTAGCACCGCAATCTCTGTGATCTTTACCGATGGCGCTACCGAGGCAACTAAAAATGTTCAAAAAGCGCTTATAACGTTAATCCATTGGAGAAAAACAACAACAAAAAACAAGCAGCGGACGTGCCCAGCCCAATCAGGCAGTGGTCTTTAACCGGCTTTACTATGGAAGCTGATAGGGTTGAGATCGACTAGCACAGCAGCGTCCGTCGTCTTTACCAATTGCGCTACCGAGACAAAAGAAAGGTTATTCAAATAGCGCTTATAACATTTATCCATTGAAAAAAAAATGAAAAACAAGCGACGGATATGCCCAATCAGGCAGTGAGCTTTTACCCGCTTCACTATGGAAGCTGAGTGCTAGAGTTGGGAACCTAACAAGCTCGCTTAAGCTCCCCAGTCCCCTCCCTATCCCCAGTAACTAATTACTGACCTTTCGACGGCGGTACTTACATTGTGGTACTTTTTTGTTTTAAATACTTTTAAGTATCATTTTAGTTAAAGATATATACAGTTTAAAATGTGAGAGAAAAGCCCAGGGAGTGACACAATTACAAGCTCTGAGACACCAAGAGGAAGAGGAACAGACAAAACCAACCAAGTGCAAATCGAACAAATGTACGCAAAGCATTAAGATTAGCTCTCTTCCCCAAGCGAGATAATCGCAGTGTTAAAAGGACTGTAAAACACAAGAACAAAATAACTCAACTGAAGACTTAAAACAAATCGCCTTGTTGAATTAACCAGAAAGCAACAAAGATATGACTAACACCGGAACCACCGCCTTAGATAGGCCAGTAGAATAAACTACCGGGGGTTAGGTTTGGATCACAGTTGTCATCTTTTTGGGAAAGGGTAGATAAGTGAAGATTGCCATCTTATTTTATTTGTTGCTATTTAATTGTATTTGTCTGTCTTTCCCTTCGATGTAAAGAACTTGATATGGATCTGATTGTATCAGTTCCTGACTTCGCTTATTTACTTTCCAAACTGATAAGAGGTCTGTGCTAAGGGATAAAAAGTCACAGTGTTAATACCCGGTTGCAAATGAAATGCTAGGAATCGAATGCATGCTGTCATTTAGATAAACGCTAGTGTTGGGAATCGGCAAGAATGTCACAATCGATCATCGGTTTTGTAAAGCCGACTAATCTACGATTAATAATCGACGTGTAGAACATATATTCACTCTTGATTTAGCCCACTTACAGATAATTATTCATTATTCCAGATTAATAAGAAGGGTATCCAGATAATATGTTTACTTAACTCTCTAAATATATTTTGTGGTAACTAATTAGAAGCGCTTTTCCAAGACGCTTCAAATGAGTACCCACAAATGAAAGAAGAAAACATATCAGTACTTTTTCGTTGACTGTTTAAGGCTATTTTATCATTTCTTCACTTTTATTAACAACAAATTTAGAATGACCCAAATAGACCGCTTTGAATTTCATTACTTTATAACTTGCCAATAAGAAGAAAATGAGAGATAAATATGTTTCTAAAAATAGAATTTCTCGATTAATCGACTACAAAAACTCTATCTGATTATCAGTTACAAGGGGCATCAGTGACTTATGATCGATTATAATCGGTCATCAGTGGCAACACTAATAAACGCATAGACACAGGGATACAGATAAAAGACAAATACTTTGTTTAACATCAATATTATTTTTGTAAGGCTTAGAGACTTGCTGAACTGATGCTAACATGTAATCGTATACCTTCATAAATCTTTCTAAACACACACGCATGTCCGTACCTTGTATTTCATACTCCCGTCTTATAAGCCTGTTACTCGGTTTACCAATTAGGTATTCTTCATCTAGGTATAAAATATCTTCCATTTTGCTTTTAGACATTTCACTCACTTCCAGTTCAACATACGGACAAATATGTAATCTGCTGAAAGTAACTGTTTCAACTTGGCTTCTTTAGAACGTTTTTTATATACACGAGATTACATATTATCTTTGCGGTTCCTCTCGTTATGAATGAAAACATCAGTCTTTTTATCATCTCCAATAATTGTATACACACTGATTTGAAATGCAAACCTCGGCTTATGTTCAAATAACAAATTTATTGATACTATGTTTGTATCTAGAAGCAAGAATATATCCAGAGTACTACCACTTGCCATCACGAAAACATACCTATATGATTTTGACCCCCTTAAACCCCACTTTTATATAGTAAAACTGGGGTTTACAGGGGTATACATTATTTTTCTTATTTCTGCTCAAAAACATAGATTGTGGGTACTCGTTAGAACCGCCTCGCTGAGGCGGTTCTAACGAGTACCCACATTCTATGTTTTGAGCAGAAATAAGAAAAAAAATATTAGAATTTTATCTGAAAACTTTCAGTGTTTGATGATGAAATTTTCAGTATATTTGAATAGGCGTGTTTTCGTAATGCAGTTTCCGTGGCAGTATTAACCAGCATATATACAACCAAATAGGCAATAATATCATGATCGTCGATCTTAGCAAACAACTGAAACTTCCCTATTATTTCTTCATACCGAGGAATCATTTTACTGAAAACATTTTCTGCATTTCTAATCAAGAGATCTTTTACCATGAAAAACCTAAATAATACCCTGCTTCTTGAAATGGTGACAGTTTTTTTAAATTTTTCGAAGCAGGTTTTATCCTCTGGTCGCCTAGTTTTGCATTTGCCGTTGTCTAATATCCCGAGTCCCATAACATAGGATACTGCAGCACTTCGTCTGCAAAATTATCCTCAAGGTAAGAGAACGTACCTTCTAACATGTGTTTCCAACGAAGACTCTGATCAGCATGCGAATCCGCGCAGGCTGATCAGAGTTTGCGTTGTCAACATAAGAAAATGTTGTATGCTTGACTAAAATGCGCCTAGTAAAGACTCTGATCAGACTGCACGAATGCACAGGCTGACCAGGGCTCGAGGTTATAAACTTTTTTCATGCTCAACCCAGCTGAGCATGAAATTTTTTCTGCAAATAAGTATGAAAATACCAACAATAGTTGGCATTTTCATATTTATTAGCAGAGAAAACTTCATGCTCAGCTATGTTTAGCAAAAGAGAATTTGCAATGGTTAGTAATCTGAGATTTATTACCAGGAAAAAATTCATATTAAACTGAGTTGAGCATGAAAAATGATTTATAACCTCGGGATCTGAATCTTTGTTGGGCGGTCATGTGTGATGATACGTTTCTCAAATGGTTAACTCTATGTTATTGCCTTTTTATTAAGCAAAAAGAAATGAAGGCAATGATCAGGAACCGACACCAAAGGGGAAGAAGGAAGCGCTTGAAGTAACGGCGCCACAATCAAAACACTACATGCAGAAAACCAAAGAGACAGTCTCTTTCCCAAAACATTTGGCCAAACGGCTATCCAAAATAAAAATTATACCGGGACATACATGTAAACATACAATGACAGAAATTGTAAACCACAGCAGAAGCATCTCTGTCAAAACTGAGTCGCATTGTAAGAGAAATACTCTTCGGACTATCCGTCGAACAATATTATATTGCCCACGCGCGTCCCCTCCATGCCTCCCTCCTTTGCAAGGCCACGTGTGAAGATACCTTTGACCTATTGCTTACGTTAGCAAATTGCAAAATTTCTGGCAATACTTTGCGAATGTGTAGGCTAGCTTGACCCTTTGTGTTCGCATACGCTACAACGATATAATCCCATGGCGCGGCTTTGTCTTCCGGCTGAAAGGGTACAAGTTCTTAAAGAAAAGGAGCAAATTCTTTCTTTTTAAGAGAGCTGTCTTTTGCAAATAGACGATATCCCTTTCTTCGAAGAGCTTCGTGTGGAAGCACGTACTCAAAAGTAACAGTTAATGCCTCCTTTACAAGAATTATGGAAAAGTTACCAAGATTAGTCAATACCCTTACTCAGTAAACACTCGTTACAACGACATCATTTGTTCCCAAAGACGCTGCCATTAAAATGAATTTGCTATTGTACAGAATACTTAAGGAGCAGATTGACATGCTAGAAAGGTGTTGTTAAGTTCATGTTTTTTAATAAAACATGTGTTTTGGAAATTTGTTAGAATCGCCCCACTAAGGCAATTCTAACAAATATCCAAAACATATGTTTCTTTTAAGTATTACGTACAATATTCTTGTATAAATTATGACTAATTGTTACCTCTTCAGCGAAGGTTACATGACAGTCAAATGGTCATTATAACGAATGTTTTCGTTGCATCAAATGTCGGTATAAAGCTTCGTTAATTGGAAGAACAGAGAAAAAACGGTGCATTCAAATAATATATGCACATATGCTCATGTTATTAAGAAAATATACTCCCAATTATGCACTGTACAGCATATCCAATGATTCTGTAAGGGACGATCAATATCCTTTTCCGGATTTTCGCTATTTGTATATGTTCTAAAACAAGTTTGAACTAGCCACATTACGAAAGCGTACCTGTATAATTTTGACCCCCTTAAACCCTGCTTTTATGTAGTAAAAAAGGTAAGAGAAAAGTCCAGGGAGTGCCTCAATCACAAAACTGAGGTTTACAGAGTATACATTATTATCTTGTTTCTGCTCAAAAACATAGATTGTGTGTACTCGTAAAAACCCGCCGAGGCTGTTCTTACGAGTACCCACAATCTATGTTTTGTACAGAAATATGAATAAGACAAGAGGGCCATGATGGCCCTGTAACGCTCACCTGAGTATCATAGCACTTCGAAAACCTGACCTAGAACTGATCAAGGCAAACACATGATGATTTTATTAACAAGTAAGACAATGTAGCATGTCTAATGGAGGTTATTGTGACATAGAGGTCAAGGTCAAATATAGCTGACTGCACTCGTCCATGCTAAGATGTATGCATGAGATAAGATCACTGGCTGTAGGAGCAATAGTTACTGAGAAATAATTCTAAACACAAACACTTGACAAATGCCAAACACAACTCTGTAGTACCAATAGTTACTGAAAAACTGACCTAAATGTAAAAAACTTAAGAAAAAAGTCACTGAACAATGAAATATAGGTCATAAGAGACACAGTTCCAAACTTCACCTAGAAATCATCAAGACAATCTTTTTTTGCAAGATTCATGATACTTGCTTCAAAACTGTGACCTCTAGAGTGTTAACAAGGTTTTCATTTGATTTGCCTTAGTGACCTAGCTTTTTACCCCAAGTGACACAGTTTTGAACCTGATCTAGAAGTCATCAAGACAAACATTTTGAGCAAGATTCATGATGAAGCTTCAAAGTGACCTCTAGAATGTTTTATCAGGATTTCCTTTAATTTGGCCCGATGACCTATATTTTGACCCTAAGTGACCCAGTTTCGTACATGACTTAAACTCATCAAGACAAACATTTTGAGCATTATTATGATGATTGCTTCAAAACTGTGACAGCTAGAGTGTTAACAAGGTTTTCCGTTGACTTGGCCCAGTGACCTAGTTTTTAACCCCATGTTGCCCAGTTTTGAATTTCACCTGGAAATCATCAAGACAAATATTTTGAGCAAGATTCATCATTATTGCTTCAAAACTGTGACAGCTAGAATGTTAACAAGGTTTTCCGTTAATTTTACCCAGTAACCTAGTCTCGAACCCAAGTGACCTAGTTTTGAACTTGACCTAGAAATCTTCAATACATATTTTGAGCAAGATTCATGATAATTGCTTCAAAAATGTGACCTCTATAGTGCTAGCAATGTGATTTGGCCCAGTGACCTATTTTTGACCCCTAGTGACCAAGTTTTGATTTTGACCTAGAAATTATTAAGACAAACGTTTTGAGCAAGGTTCATGATGATTGCTTCAAAAATGTGACCGCTTGAGGGTTAACAAGGATGTCCTTTGATATAGCCCGGTGACCTAATTCTTGAATCGAAGTGGCCCAGTTTCAATCTTGACCTAGAAATCATCAAGACAAACACTTTAAGTAATATTCATGATGATTACTTTAAAAACGTGACCGCTAGATGGTGAACAAGGTTTTCGTTTGATGTGACCTAGTAATCTACTTTTTTATCCAAAGTGATCCAGTTCCAAACTTGATCATCAAGACAAACATATTAAGCAAGATTCATGATGATTGCTTCAAAAATGTGACCGCTAGAGTGTTAACAACGTTTTCCTTTGATTTGGCCTGGTGACCTAGTTTTTGACCCCATGGAACACAGTTTCAAACTTGACCGAGAAATTATCAAGACTAATATATTAAGCAAGATTCATAATGATTGCTGAAAATTATGACCACTAGAGTGTTGACAAGGTTTTCCTTTGATTAAGTATTGTGACCTAGTTTGACCCCCAAGGGACCCAATTTCAAACTTGAACTAGAAAGCATTAAGACATACATTTTGAACAATAATATTGCATGATGATTGCTTCAAAAATGTGACCACTAGAGTGTTAACAATGTTTACCTTTGATATGATCTGTGACCTAGTTTTTGGCTCCAAGTAACCCAGTTTAGAACTTGACCTAGAAATCATTAAGACATATATTTTAAGCAAGATTCATGATGGTTGGTTCAGAAATGTGACCGCTAGAATGTTAACAAATTTTCCTTTGATTTGGAGTGGTGACCTAGTTTTGACCCCAAGTGAGCCAGTTTCGAACTTGACCTAGACATCATCAAGACAAATTATTTACCAAGATTCATCATGATTGCTTCAAAAATGTGGGCGCTAGTGTGTTAACAAGAGTTGCCTTTAATTTGGCCTGGTCATCTAGATGTTGACCCGAAGTAACCCAGTTTCAAACTTAACCTAGAAATCATCAAGGCAAACATTTTGAGTAATATTCATGATGATAACTTCAAAAATGTGACCTCTAGAGTGTTAACAATTTTTTTCCTTTGATTTAACCTGGTGACCTAGTTTTTGACCCCAAGTGCCCCAGTATCAAACTTGACCGAGATTTCATAGAGGCAGACATTCTGAGCAAATTTCATTAAGATTGGGTCAAAACTGTGACCTCTAGAGTGTTAACAAACTAAATGTTGGCGACGGACGACGACGGACAGAGGGTGATCTCAATAGCTCACCCTAAGCTTTTGCTCAGGTGAACTAAAAATATCAGAATTTTATCTGAAAGCTTTTAGATGTTGGTGGTGAAATCTGCAATATATTTGAACAGGCGTATTTTCGAAATGAGGTCCAAATATATTGAAGACTTAAAGGATAAAAAAATATTAAAGATTCTTTAGTGTCACCAACAATTTGTCAGAGTAATGTACATACACAAATACAACACTGTTGATAGTCGAACTATTGATAGTACAATATAGAGGATACAATAATGAATCAAAAAGAAAACAAAAGGTAAGAGAAAAGTCCAGGGAGTGCCACAATCACAAACCGCAGCCCTTCCCAGACACAAAGAGGAAGAGGAAACCGACAAATCCAAACAAGCACAAATCGAACAAACGTACGAAAAACACTAAGATTAACTCTCTCTTCCCCAAGCGAGGTAATCGCAATGCTAAAAGGGCTGAAAAACACAAGAACAGAATGACACATGGTAAGACATAAAACAAATCGCCTCGTAGAATAAACCACAAAGCAACAAAGAGTAAGACTAACACCTGGACCACCGCCTTAGAACGTGGGGTTTAAAGCACTGTTACAGCTAAACTTCTTAATAAGATACTTTAAAGGACAGTCAGTCTATATAGAACGGAAAACAGACACCTGCTCTAACCTTGTTTTGCCGTTTATTGTCAAATATGATCAGAGAAAATGGTATTATTTTAGGGGTGGTAACTCAATCAAGAGAGTCCAATCTAAACGGAAAGCATTTTTGTCTCCCATCACGAAAACATGCCTATATAATTTTGACCCCCTTAAACCCCACTTTTATATAGTAAAACTGGGGTTTACAGGGGTATACATTAATTTTCTTATTTCGGCTCAAAATATATATTGTGGGTACTCGTTAAAACCGCCTCGTCGAGGCGGTTCTAACGAGTACCCACAATTTATGTTTTGTGCAGAAATATGAAAAAATATCAGAATTTTTTATTTGAAAATTTTCATTTTTTGGTGGTAATTTTTTCAATATAGTTGAATAGGCGTGTTTTCGTAATGCCCAGTCTTACCTATGAACCGACGCATGACAAAATCTACAAAATGACGTGCGCCTAGCGAAGACTCATATCAGCCTGGGCATCCACACAATCTGATCAGAGTCTTCGCTCTCCGCATGAAGAAAGATTGGGTCCTTAGCTACCCATTGAGTGGACAGTAAAGACTCTGATCAGACTGGGGCAATGCCCAGGCTGGTCTGAGTCTTCGCTGGGAGCACATGTCATTTTGTAGGTTTTGTTTTGGGCTGGCTTATATAAGTGAAAATACACAGAAAATGCCACAGTCACATAACATTGCGACAGCTTTCCCGATGCTCCAAAAGAATATGATATGAGGAACCAGTCATGACAAAACAAACGCCACATATGAAACAACCGACACACAATCAGAGAAGAACTGCAACAATGTTGCATTGGAATGATCAGTAAAAACAGTATGTTAAGGGTATTGATATAGAATGCTATGCATACGACACAACATAATAACAAATATTACTACTCGTTCATATTTTATTACCCGTTTTTAAATAATATCTCCACATATTTTTTTTTGTTTTTTGTTTTTTTTTTTTTGCAAAATAGGGTAGACTTTATACAACACAAAATTGTTTTTAGCCTACAACGCCGCAAAAGTCACGGAAAACTAAAAATTACTACTCACTGGTTAGGTCCCATACGAATATAGTTCCGTAGGCTAAAACAGGGGCTCACTTGTTTTACATAGATCCATTTAGAGAAAATTACAAAAAACAAACAAACAATATTTTTGTGTAAAAATAGAAGGTTCATGCCTTTGACATTTGGTATGTAGCTTGATCTAGTAGACTACCAAGATTGTTCAAATTATAGCCCTGGGATCATAATGGTCCAGCCCCAGGGGTCACTTATTTTACATAGCCATATATCTGGAAAAAATCTGCTTGTGTCAAAAACTAGAAGGCCCAGATTTTCATACATGATATGTAGCTTCTGCTAGAGAGTCTTTACTAAGATTGTTCAAATTATGGCTGGGGTCAAAATGGCTCTATACTGGCGCATCACGAAAAACATGCCTATATAATTTTGACCCCCTTAAGTCCCACTTTTATATAGAAAAACTGAAGTTTACAGGGGTATATCATATTTTTCTTATTTCTACTCATAAACATAGATTGTGGGTACTCGTTAGAACTGCCTCGCTGAGGCAGTTCTAATGAGTACCCACAATCTATGTTTTGAGCAGAAATTTGAAAAACATCAGAGTTTTTGTCTGAAAATTTTCAGTTTTTGGAGGTGAAATGTTCTACATATTTGAATTGGCCTGTTTTTGTAATGGGACACTTGTCTGACACAGACTTATACGCGGAAAACTTTAAAAATCTTCTTGTGTGAAACTAGAAGGCCGACGCCTTTACTTTACCATAGTGCAGATTATATTTCATTTCCTTTGGGATCATTGGGCTTATTGTTAAATCTTTAAAAATGGAGTTCTGCTCATGTATACGCTTGGGGCGTAAGCAGTGTTGTAAACCTCATTGCTGCTTATAAAAGTGTCTCAATAAAACCGAGACTTCAATTTTCTTATCTGTAGTGTGTTCTTTGTTTCCAAAGGCAATCTTTATAACGTTTATTTAACATTTATCTAGTGGGCTTTTACCAAGATTGTTCACACACCCAAACAAAAAAACAAAAAAAAAAAAAAAAAAAACAAAAAAAAAAAAAAAAACAACAAAAAGAATAACAAAAAAAAAAAAAACGACCACGCCCGAGGGGGGCACTTGTTTATCGAAGATTCATATGGGGAAAACCTTAAAACATCTTCTTCTGTAAAACTAGAAGGCCCAGACCTTTGATATTTGTATGTCATTTTATCAAAGTATGTAATTTTGATTATTTATATGTGAAGTTTCCGTTTCGCCAAAATAGTTAAAGTAAAATTCCATACCACGTTACAGTAGGATACAGAAACAAAGGGTTTTCCAAACTATACCAGCTACCGTATACGCTTATGTTTCTTTCGTTAAAGATACTCGTATTACCATAAGCTTGCTCAGAATAAATAGTCTCAGGTGAACTACAGGACCACTGAACCACTGTAACTCCTTTTTGCCGCCAGGCGTGTACTTCAGGAGTTATGCCCCTTGTTTCGACTTATGCTAATAAGACATAATGACATTTTGTAGCAAGATATTTCAAATGTGTTTGAGCTAGAACCTTTAAACTTGGCATGCTGAGAGGTCGCACTGATGATGAGTAGAATACCTGATTAACGAGAAAATATATCTGATATTTTGGTGTTTTGCCCCTTGTAATATATAGTGATAATGAAATCTTGTCAGCAATATACAGTTGACTCTCGTTATCTCGACCTCGCTTATCTCGAATAACCGCTTATCTCGAAGTGAAAATCTGGGGTCCCTGCCTATACATGAAAACCTAACAACAGATGGAAAATATTGTAGAAAAGAGGAGAAATTGCTCCTAAGGAGCAATTTCTCCTCTTTTCCACAATATTTTCAATATATCTCTAACTTCAAAAGTCCAATTACCTATCAGTTTGTTAAATGTGGTTAATCAAATTATTTTTTCCACAATTCTGCAAACCTGATATGTCGAACTACGGATATCTCGAAGTATTTCAGAGAGTCCCTTGGAATTCGAGATAACGAGAGTCGACTGTATAATGAAAACTTTTTGAGCTAGGGCCTTGAAACTTGGTGAGCATATTGTACATAATAAATCTGATACAATTTTGAAAAAATCCAATTTTTATGCCCTAACTTGGAAGAAAACGGGCCATATTGGTTTCGTGTTCTGTGTCCGTGCGAGCGTCCGTTCGTCAAGAGCTGTGCTTGCTAGAGTTTTGAATTTTCATGTATGATTCGCCATGGAAAAACAATTTGACCTGTATGTTTTTCTTGTCCGAGTTATTTCTCTTTCTGGAGTAATGCCACTTTGAATAAAATCTGAATGAAATCTGATGTGCGCCATATCTTATGAACATTGCATACTTGGGTTTTAAAATTTCATATATGGATTCCTGAAGAAAAAAAATGACAATTTGTCATTGACTGAGTTACGTCCCTTTCTGAAGTTATGCTCCTTTACAATGGGGGTTGGAACTTGGTCAGCTGATAAGGGATAATGAATAAATTAACTGATTAGTTTTGTTTTACAAAAAAAAAAAAAAGAATACTTTTTTGGGAGTTCCCTAAAGGCCTTTAAAATTTTTGGCCTTTTAAAATGTGTAGGCTAATAGAAACTGATGAGTATATTACTTGATTAAATTAAAACAAAATTATCTTATTTTTACGGAGGTATGGACCTTGAAAAAGTTTGGTTTTTTAAATCTGTCAGCAAGATATTTCAAAAACTATTTGAATTCGAGGCTTGAAACTTAGTCAGCTATTAGATGATGATAAATAGATTATCTGATTGAATAAATAAATAAATAAATAATAATTATAATAATAATAATAAAATCTTTTTTTCGTGCATGCATGCGTCCGTCCGTACTGTCAAGTGTATAGTTGGAGGCATAGTGTTATACAATACATTTCTAGTCCCAGTGTTAGTCTTACTCTTTGTTGCTTTGTGGTTTATTCTACGAGGCAATTTGTTGTATGTCTTTCCGTGTGTCATTTTGTTCTTGAGTTTTTCAGTCCTTTTAGTATTGCGATTACCTCGCTTGGGGAAGAGAGAGCTGATCTTAGTGCTTTTCGTACGTTTGTTCGATTTGTGCTTGTTTGGATTTGTCGGTTTCCTCTTCCTCTTGGGGTCTGGGAAGGGCTGCGGTTTGTGATTGTGGCACTCCCTGGACTTTTCTCTTACCTTTTCTTAGAGTCAATATATCCTATATATAGTTTGTAAAAACTGACATTGATATCTTGTCAGCAAGGTGTCTCAGGAACGGTTTGAGCCAGGAGCTTGGTGAGCTTATTCATAACGATAAGTAGATTACATAATAATTTCTTTTTTCATTATTTGCTGAATAACTGGACGTCATACTTCCAAAGTTTACATGCACTAATTTATTTCCTTAACATAACTGCAGTCTTTGTAGTAGACAACATTCTATTTAAGTGCCCCTAACTTCAAAGTTGGAAGGGCATATTGCTTTTGGGTCGTTCGTCCGTCCCGTTCGTTCGTTCGTTCACACTTAAACGAAAAATGTGTTGTATAAAATGTACAATGCATTGTTGCAATTACACTTAAATCATCTTCGTTCGAGTAAGTGAGTTTTGAATAATTGAAAATATTTAACCCAGAGATGGAATGAATTATGCATGGATTAACAACAAAAATCCAAATATAGTATGGTTATGCAAAGAGGTTAAAAATAGATTACATTTACAATGTCAGTTTATTCAGAATTGGAATGCTGATGATTTTAGTAGTTCTAAATGTTTAAATTATCGATTTTTAAAGCGAATCTTAATTTAGAAAACTATGTAACAGACCTTTCTGGTAGTCTTTTTATTCTTTATTGACCGCCGGTCTCTTAATATAACTTTCGATTTTTATATATTGTAGAGTATTCGATTAATTCACTAAGGACTTTTTGGATTTACCGGGATCGTTGTATGACGATCCCAGCAAATATTAAAAAAAATTAAAACAAACTGTGTTATAAACAGATTATTGTCTATTTTATTTTCATTTCAATAAAGAAATTTCATAAGGCTTAAATTTTATAAAGCTTCATGAAAGCAAACATTAAAGAATCACATTGTTGTTTTTTTTACACGTGACACTGAAAATTTATTTAACTTTAGTATACAAGTGTCCTATATCTCTATCTAAACATGAACAAAATTTACACCGGTACTTAGACGTTTACGTCTAGATATTTTGTCTTATCAAAATTTATAACCACACACAACAGATTCATTATTGAAAAAAGAAAGGTGGGAAAAAGTCGAAGGATACCGAAGATATTGTTATTTAGGTTGGCTGGTGATGCATATCCCTATATATTTGAACGTAAACGCAGGGACGTCGTTACAACGACGCTGCAACGTCATAACGTTGCAGCGACGTTGTAACGATGTTGTTGCGATGTTGTGTTTGTAACAGGGTTTTCTTGATATTTGTTATTTACTTGATATTTGTCAATATTTTTTTCTCAGAAACTGTGCACGTACATGTATGCCTAACTTGTATTTGTTGCTTGCGTTTTGTATTTACAGTACAGTCAAACCTGTGAAGTAAGGCCAGTCATGGGAAAGAACAATTTTGGCTGTTGTTCATAGATATACTTCGTTCGGTGGTTCAATAATTTCTGTCACATGTGTTCAGTGTCATATATATATTTCATTTATTTTAGATTTACCGATTTTTAGATTTACTCAGTTGGATGCGCGTCTGACTGGTGACCAGGAGGTTACGGGCTCGTGCCCCGTCGGATCGACAATGTTTTTTTGTGGAGATTGATCATGAAATATTTTCTACGTCATTCTCTCCCTTCTGCTAATTCAAGAAGAGCAGTTGTCAGATTCTGGCGCAAGAATACGCACAATACTGGTTTACCGCTTGGAAAAACTAAGCCAGCCCAGTAAAATTATGGTTAGGTAAGCCGACCACGCTCGATATGACCCCTATGTGTTGACTGGGCCGTAAAAACCTCAACACAAACAGTCCTGCTAGTGGCCATATCTTCCCACATGCAAACAAATAGAAACACTATAAAAACTTCATTTAGTTTCTAGCAAGCAACCTGAGAGAAATAAAGTTCTGATCTGTTCTGTCAATAACTTGTTTGAAAGATAATCTCTGTATTGATATATGGGCAGTGCGAGGGCCTATATCAGACTGTGCAAGCCACTGCCAGAATCATTAAGTACTTAAAAATGTATCAATAGAGAGCAGCGCCACGGATGCGACCTGACGAATGCGCAGGATGATGTAGATCCGCATATTTGAACATCCTCGAAGGCACTTTTTCGCTTGCCCGGTCTCTATTAGGACTGGCTACAAGAATCTACTACGAGTATTAACCCAAATATCATGACTTGTATGGGCTTGGTGGTGGTGGGGGGTCCAAAAGGCCCTTATTCTGTCCGTAACAAAAGTCTTCATCTCTGGACGGGTTTTTTTTTTTTTTTTTAAATCTGTCTTTTAAAATAGCGATGTCCTTGCGGGCAGGCGGGTGTCACTTGCAAGACGGACAACTCTTGTTTTGTTATTTTTTCTAGTTTTCTCCCCTTAAGGAATTAGCCGAATTCTTATGCACTCCATAACTTCTTAATAGTTTTGAAATGTTTTGATAATATTTGGTAGAGACATAGATAAGGACCAGGAAAAGGTGTCATGTGCAAGAGAGTAAGCTCTCAAATTGTATCTTATCTCCCCTGAAACCGAACTCTTGTGCAAGCCAAAACTTCCGTACTCTTTGAGATTATTTGATAATATTTGGTAGGAACATATGGCAGGTCAAGTAGGAAAGTCGCTTGCAAAAAGGACAACTCTTGCTTTGTTATTTTTAGTTATCTCCCCCGAAGGAATTGTTAAGCCAAATTCTCAACAACTTCTTAATGGTTTGAAATACTATGATAATATTTGGTAGATATATAGATAAGGAACAGGAGAGGTGTCATGTGCAAGAGAGACAACTCTCACTTTCTTCCTTATGTACTTATCTCTCCTGAAACTAAAATCTTATGCAGGCCATAACTCTCAAACTGTTTGTGATAATAGATTAATAGTTAAGGTCAGTGTGCGTTGTGCGTCGTCCATTGTCAGTCGTGCATCTCGTTGCTTCAACAATTTGCTATAAATGACAACTATTTGCCCAATGGTACGAGGGACTATATCAGGTCAAGTAAGAGTGTCACATGCAAGAAGTGTCACATGCAAGAAGGACAAATGTTTTTTTTTTCTTTTTTTTTTTTTTTTTTCTAGTTATCTCTTTTTCTCAGCCGAATTCGCGTGCACTTTATAATGGCTTGAAACATTTTAATAATATTTGGCCCAATGATACGAGGGACTATATCAGGTCAAGTAAGAGTGTCACATGCAAGAAGTGTCACATGCAAGAAGGACAATTGTTTTTTGTTTTTTTATGTTGTTGTTGTTGTTTTTTTTTTCCTAGTTATCTCTTTTTCTCAGCCGAATTCGCGTGCACTTTATAATGGCTTGAAACATTTTAATAATATTTAGTAGAGTCATAGAAGGACCAGTAGGTTTCTCGCGTGCAAGAGAGAGAACTCTGACTTTCTATATTAAATATTTATCTCCCCTAAAGCTGAAAGCTCGTGCAGCCAACATTGATTTTTATTTTCACTTCTTCAGGTTGTAGCTGTTTGGGGTGTTTTTTTCCCACTTATGCAGGTTGTAGCTTCAGTGGCTGAGCCTTTTCTATATATTTACCACATGAGTAACCAGCCTTTCTTTTAAGTTAAAATTGTATTTTTGGACAAGATTTTCATGGAAAATAGTGATGTCCGGCCGGTCGGGTATCTTCCACCGTTAGCCTTCTGTCCCCTAAAATAGTGATGTCCGGGCGGTCGGGTATCTTCTGACGTTAACCTTTTCCTTTTGATTAACCTTTTTTCAAAGTGATATGTTACCTTTATTATTCAGTGGAAATTAAAACCTGTCCATAAGGTAGTTAGGCCGTTAGGCATTTTTTCTTGTTTGTTGATACATTACCTATACTATTCTTTTTACTAAAACAGTATTGATTTTTGCAACGTAAGCCCTAGTTTTGGAGTAACAAGGTCATAAATGCGGGTGGGGTTATTCGGGTGGTACGATATTTTAAACGCTGTTTAAAATGCATCACACCTTGTTATAACTTCTTCTGTTTGTTAGACAATGTCTTAGATAATATCCTATTTCATTTCGAGGGTTGAGCGCAAGACTATAGTAACTCAATCATATTTTTGAAACCCTTGTTTAGGGGCAACTTGGACCCCTTTGTAAACAATGCAAATTTAGGTGCCATTGCTCATACGAGCAATGGCACCTAAATTTTCATTGTTTACAGAAAGAAATGTTGTAATCTTCATAACGTCTTCATGGTGAGGAGATTAGGTTTGGGGGAAAAAACAGCCATCTGACTTACGCTAGTCTTGCGCTCAACCCTCGATTTACCTCCCTTTAAAGTAAAATATTACATCTGCAGCACATATTTTATGAATCTGTTCATTTTTTGTTAAATTTGCATCTTGGAATTCAGTAAAACTTAGATTATTCTCCGGAACTGAATAGTGAACTGTTTTGAAACCTACCTGAATACGACATTTGGACAGTGCAAAGAGAGGGCTAAGTTTTGGTGACTGGCTTTATTTTCGAGATCACATGGGTAATGGGATTTTCAAAAGGGCAGATGCCTATTAAGATATTTTTATGCCTCTTAACAAAGGTCTTCCTTTTTCACATATTGCCTATTATATATTTTTAGCTGTTCATCGTGAGCTATTGCATTACGAAAACAAGCCTATTCAAATATATAGAAAAATTCACCTCCAAAAACTGAGAATTTTCAGATAAAAAACTCAGATATTTTTCATACTTTCGATCAAAACATAGATTGTGGGTACTCGTTAGAATCGCCTCGCCGAGGCGGTTCTAACAAGTACCCATAATCAATGTTTTTGATCAGAAATAAGAAAATAATGTATATCCCTGTAAACCCCAGCTTTACTATATAAAAGTGGGGTTTGAGGGGGTCAAAATTATATAGGCATGTTTTCGTGATGGTGATCGGTCAGTGTGCGTTGTGCGTGGTCCATTGTCCGTCGTGCATCTCGTTGCCTCAACAATTTGCTATAAATGACAACTACTTTTGAACTACTGGGCAAATTTCAATAAAACTTCACAGGATTTTTGCCTACTCGGTAACTCTTTACCAAAATAGCTAAAATTGTTTCGCAGCAATGAACAAGATGACCGCCAGAGCTAAAAGTAGAAAATAATCTTTAAATGACAACTCCTCCTATACGCTCGTACCATTGGGCCAATTTCTATCCATCTTCATGGACATGTTGCCTTTTTTGTCTCTCTACCAAAATAGCTATAATAAACAAGATGCGCGCGGTGGCGCGCGCCCTCCAGCAGAGCTAGAAATAGAAAAAAAAAATCTTTGCATAACAGCTCCTAAACCCTTTGACCAATTTTAGTCAAAGTTTACAAGAATGCTGTATAGGTTACTCTCTACCAAAATAGATTAAATTGTTCTGCTCTAATGAAAAGATGGCATCATAGCTAAAAATAGAAAATCGTAAAATAACACAGCCTGCTACACACTTGGGCCAATTTCATTCAAAGATCATAATTAAGTTTGTTTTGATGATATCTTGTTACAGCTCACTAAGGATCATGTTGAGTCAGACTATGAAACTTAGGTATGGCATTTAGGGCTATCGTGGCACTCTCGTTTACTTTAAGCATCTTGGTTTTACAACGTAAGTCTCTGCATTGGTGTAACATACTTATGTCTGTGAACGGGGTAATTTAGTATGAACCTAAAGCATCATACTATAAACTGTGACTCTAAAGCCTATATAATCTAAAGTAGAGAGACAAAAAAGGCAACATGTCCATGAAGATGGATAGAAATTTAAAGCCTAAAAACTGTATGTCTCTTTTAGTATATGCTACATTCAATTATACCAACTTCCATTTGTTGGACTAAATAATGCCTCAGTTAGTATTGTGTTTCACATGTTCAAGTAAAATATTGCGTCTGCAGTATTTCTTCTCTAAAATCTTTGATTTTTGTTATTTTTGCATCTTGATATTCGAAAAACTCTAGCGTACCTTTGGAATCCATTGCTCAGTTCTTTTAAAACTTACATGAACATAACACTGGGAAACTCCATATGACCCTTATTTGAACTCTATCAAAACAAACATTCTTGTGCTGTTTGATTGTTACTGGCCAAAGGGTGTTAAAGGATTATTGAGTGTTAAAGATCGTTTCTGTCTTTAGCTCTGGTGACCATCTTGTTCACTGGAGCTGAACCATTTTAGCACTTTTAATAGAGAGTCACCTAACAACATTCTTGAAAGTTTGCCCTAGCCACATTCTTTTGCAGTTTGATTGAAATTGATCAAAATGTTTAGGAGGAAGTAATTTAAAGATTTTTACCATTTTCTTTAGATCTGATGGACATCGTTTTCATTGGAGCGAAACCGTTCTAGTTGTTTTAGTAGAGCGTGCCTTGGCATCATTCTTGTTCAAGTTTGATTCTATTGGGCCAATGATATAGAAGATATTATTTAATTTTTTTTTTCATTAGGAAAACATGCCTATTTAAATATACTGAAAATTTTACCACCAAAAAATGAAAAATTTTCTGATAAAAATTATGATATTTTTCTGCTCAAAACATAGATTGTGGGTACTAGTTAGACCCGCCTCAGCGAGGCGGTTCTAACGAGTACCCACAATCTATGTTTCTGAGCAGAAATAAGAAAATTAATATATACCCCTGTAAACCCCAGTTTTACTGTATAAAAGTGGGGTTTAAGGGGGTTAAAACTATATAGGCGTGTTTTCGTGATGTTTATTTTTAGCTCTGGCAGCATTCTTGTTCATTGGAGCAAAACCGTTTCAACTATTTTCGGAGGGAGACACATGCGCAACATGCCTGCGAAGTTTGGTTTAAATCGACTAAATGATGTTAGAAGAGTTGTCCTATAAAGCTTTTTCTCATGTTAGCTCTGACAGCCAACTTGATCGTTGGGGCAAAACCATTTTTTGCTATTTTGGTAGTGAGTCACCTAAGTAACATTTCTGTAAAATTTGATTGAAATTAGCTCCCTGGTGTAGAAGTAGTTGCCATTTAAAGATTTGTTCTGTTTTAGCTCTGGTGGCCATTATGTTTATTAGTGTGGAACAATTTTAGATATTTGGTAGAGAGTCAAATAGGCAATACTCCTGTTAAGTTTTATTGAAATTGGTCCAGGTGTTAAAATCGACATGTGATTTATGGCAAAATGTTGATGCCGTATGACGCATGGCGAACGACGCACGACAAATAACGGCTCTAGTGATCTATAAAAATATTATAGGCAATATAGTAGGAGAAAATTAAAGATAGTGTTAAGCAGCATTAAAATAATCTTATTGTCGTCTTCTGTTTTGCCAATCTAACAGCCCCTGTGACCTTGAAAATAAGGCCAAGGTCACTAAACCTTAGTAGTCTCTTTGCACTGTCCCACTGATATACTCAGGTAACTTTCAAAATAATTCTACATTCATTCCTGGAGAAAGGCTAGGTTTTATTACATTCCAAGATGCAGAATTAACAAAATATAAAGATTTTCACAAAACAATTGCTGCAGATGTAATATTTTTCTTTAAAAGGAGACAAATGAATATATTACCAAAGGCATTTGTCTAACAAACAGAAGAAGGCATAACTAGATGCGATATACTTTAAAAGAGAAGTAATGGTTTAAATATCGTACCTCCGGTTCATACTGAATTACCCCACCCACTTTCATGATCATGTTACTCCAAACTAGTGCTTTACTTGCAAATCAATAATGTTTTATTAAATGAGACACTATAGGTAATGTATCAGTAAAATCTTTTGTCGGGCCTTACAGAACACCACCCCCCCCCACCCCCCCACCCCCCCCCCCCCCACCCCCCACACACTTTATTCAGAATTCTCTGGTTAACAAACATTAACAACAAGACAGAATGCACAAAAGGTGGAACTTTATGACTGATAAATGATACAGGCAACATATATTAACAGTGCATTGTATGAGGACATCATATTGACCTCGTCAAGCGAAAACATGCCCGAACATTCGCTAAATTCGCTGATTCAACTCGTCCTGCACATGCGACAGTATCATCCGGACAGTTGCTCTCCATTCATAGATTCTGTAGTATCCAATGATTCCGTTAGCAGGCAGTGTAAGCCCTGATCAATTTGATGGGATGTGCAGGCTCATCTTGGCCTTTGCTGTCCGCATAAGCCCAAAGATACGTTTTTTGTATGGCGCGGCCAATATACTATGAACGATCAACATTTATCTTCTATGAATGTAGATCGATATGTATGGTAAAGAACAAGACTACATTTATAATTCTTACACATTTAGTTCTGTAGGTGGTAAAATTGTCCTTTAAAAATATTATAAGCGCATGTCATTGTATCTATAAATACAGTCCAGTATACATCAATTCACTGAGAGAGAGAGAGAGAGAGAGAGAGAGAGAGAGAGAGAGAGAGAGAGAGAGATATGACATTTGATGAAATCGTATCTAGTTGTGTTGTATTGTCAACACTGTAATATTCTTTTACGAATTTAAGAAATAACAAGAAAAAAAGATTTTTTGGCTTCGTCGTCGGTTCTAATCTGATAAGGTTCTACACTGTATTTTACATATCAGGCAAATTTTAGGACAGGTATGGTAAGGACTTGAAAGACGAAATATAGTTTGAAATGGGCTCGCCATTTTGTAAAGAGAGAATAATCTTTGCGACTTCCTTTTTGCTTTTCTGCATAAAAAAGAGATATAATCTCAAGAGAAAAAAAAAGTGAAGAAGATTCTTATCTTAACCTGTAGACCTTTTTTCAGAAGGGAAGCAAAAATATAAATAAAAATACCAAGGAAATGCAGCCACGAACCACAGCCCTCGCGAGGTACCAAAAGAAGGAGAGATGAGGAACAAATAAGGACAACAAAAACGCCACATATAAAACCACAGACGAACAAGCAAAGAAGAATGGCAACAGAAGAACCGCCTTTAAACGGTTCAGTAGGGGTCTTCAATCAGTTTAATTCGAGCGAAACAGCATCCTTAATTCTGATGCGGCTTCAAATTGCAAATCATTACAAAAACGTGCCTATTCAAATATATAGAAAATTTCACCTCCTAAAACTGCAAATTGTCAGATAAAAAAATCTGATATTTTTCATATTTCTGCTCAAAACATAGATTGTGGGTACTCGTTAGAACCGCCTCGCCTCAGCGCCCACAATTTATGTTTTAGTAGAAATAAGAGAAATAATGTATACCTCTGTAAACCCCAGTTTTTTTACTATATAAAAGGGAGTTTAAGGGGGTCAAAATTATATAGGCGTGTTTTCGCGATGCACCTTAAAACGTTACCTTAAACCGCACCATTAATTCTGATGCGACTCCAGTTTGCAAATAAATGTTCGGTCTTGCTAATCTTTGACACATTACAGTGGAGCACATAGAATCAAAAGCATGAGAGAAAGCAAAAGGCTCGATGAAGATCTGAAGACAGAGACAGAACAAAATAATACTAAAAACAGGACCACGATAAGCCCTATAACATGGAGGCATTTTTTGTAACTTTCTAGTTTCTTGTCTGCACACCAATCCCTTTCTGAAAAGGAATATACTCTGAAAAAGTGAGAATTTGCTCCCAAAGAAACAAATTCATTCCTTTTACAGTAGATCCTTTTTCAGTAGAGATGCAAAACCCTTTGACATAGTTGCTTCCCCTGAAGGAATGCATCATCACGAAAACATGCCTATATAAAGTTGACCCCCTTAAACCCCACTTTTATACAGTAAAACTGGGGTTTACAGGGGTAAACATTATTTTTTGTCATTTCTGCACAAAGACATGAACAATAGCAGTGATTTTTATCCGAAAATTTTCATTTTTTGGTAGTAAAATTTGCAGTTTATTTGAATAAGCTTATTTTCGTAATGTTATAGGATACCACCGGCAATACCGATCATAACTAGAACCGTTTGAAGTGGTGCTGGTGAAGAAATTACAGTGCTAGATTTTGTAGCTTTTCTTTCCGCCATCATGTAATAGATATCCAAGTAATCTTCAAGACACATGTAGATGTTATCTTCGTGTATTTTATATTCCCATTTCGAAAGTGTCTTGAATAACTTCTTGCTTGCAAAATCTTGAACAAACAGAAAATCATTTTCAAGAGTAATAGAAATTTCGTTCATACCCAGCTTTACAAATGGACAATTGTGTAGTTTATTAACCTGCAATGTCTCATTGTATGCACAAGTGCCAGACACATTCACTCTAGATACGAGTTCATCAACTGACATATCCGATATATTTGGTACGTATAGTTTTGCCGTGTGTTTAAAGACGTCCATATTCAGCATTGCTAATTTTACAGCGAAGAGCATGTCCCTTTCAAACATCACCTGAACGGCAATATGTGGTGTTGATACCATCAGGTCTAGAAAATCAAACATGCTGTTTCTGTTGCTAAATTCTGACACAATACGAACAACCATATACTCAAGGTGATACAAATGATTATTCTTATAGAATAGAATAAAGTCTTCAATTGTTCCATTTAAATGTGGGTTTACATATTGAAGCACGTGTTTCAGGTCAAGAGCTGTGTAAAATCTGTCATAGACTTCCACGTCGCGTCTGGGAACCAGCTGAATATCAATAGAAGAGCAGATTTTCTTCTTGTTTTTCTTGTTATTACTGCACACTCCATTTTCCAACACCCGGCCCGTATAACAAAGCACATCTCGACACACCATCTATAGGACAGTTTAAATAGTAAAGTACATTTTCATTTAAACCTTTCATCCCTAACTTTCTGCAGTGTAGTATTCCGTCTTTGAATTTGGAAACATCCATTGTTACAAATAGGAATATAAGTCTAAACTCTACAAATGAACAGCAAACAGTGTATATCCAGATGAGACGGCTCATTATCAGCCGTCTCATCTGGATCTGCATTGTTGCATAAATATATTTTTGGTCTACCGGGGTGGAAGAAAAAGTAAAACTGATACACTTACTTGAAGAAAAATTCGTTTTACCTCCCTCCGAAAATTGGTCTCCTCATAAAGGAAAAAATGTGCTCCTATGTCATTTTAGTGGACTGGGTGGCTTAGTAGTTAGCACACAACTTTCAAGCGGGATATTGTGGGTGGTATAGTGGTTAGCGCACTCGACTTTCATGCGGGATATCGTGGGTTCGAATCCCACTCGGGTCGAGACAACTTTCAAACCATTAGTTCACCTAGCTCGTGCCCTGGGTTGAGTATAAAGTGGACAGGGCGGCGCTTGGTGACAGACAGCGGCACCAAGTGTGCATCAAAACCAAAGCTGTACAAATACATAACGATCGCTAATGCCCCCATGCGCCATGTTAAAAATCCGCACAAGAACAACAACCTATGTCGTTTTAGAGTAGATCTGCTTTAAGAAGGGGCTTGCCGTGAAGGAAAACAAAATATGGCGGAAAATCTAATCAGGTGTATTCAGTTTCCATCAGGTTACAAACTTAAACCGTTTTTTTTTTCTGTGATAAAAGAAAAAAAAATGATAATGTTCTGTTTGAAATAACTTATTTTCCATTCTATTAATCCACTTAAATTTTGATTTAGATAGAGACAGGCGTTCAGTTAGAGGGCAATTAACGCTTTGCACTCTAGATAAATTATTCAGCAAACGACATACTGAAATCTTAGTATTCTCCAGAAAACAGGATTTGATATTTCATGCTAATTTCTCTATTGGAGACAAATTCAAATGTAATATAATGCAGTTAACCTTTTCTACTCTCTGGGCAAAATCAGCAGACGACAAATTGGTGATATTTCTTTTTCATTTTTACATGAAATAGCATTCGTCGTTTTATGAGAATTGTCTCCAATAGAGACAATTCGCATTTTTTTTCCAGATTACAGATTTCGACATTTTACGCAAATCATTTCCAATGGAGACAATTTGCATGAAATATCAAGTCCTGTTTTCTGAGGAAAAATATCAATTTGTCGTCCGCTGAATTAGCCCAGAAAATGGGAACGGTTATAAACTGCATCGTATTACACTTTATTGAAACGAACCTCCTTTCCATCACGAAAACATGTCTATAAAATTTTGACCCCCTTCAACCCCACTTTTATATAGTAAAACTGGGGTTTACCGGGGTATACATTATTTTTCTTATTTCTGGTCAAAACCATAGATTGTGGGTACTCGTTAGAACCGCCTCGCCGAAAGGAGGTTCGTGTCAATAAAGTGTAATACGATGCAGTTTATAACCGTTCCCACTATGTTTTGAGCAGAGATATGAAAAAATATCAGAGATTTTTATCTGAAAATTTCCAGTTTTTGGAGATGAAATTTTCTATATATTTGAATAGGCCTGTTTTCGTAATGCCTTGTTTCTTGCTCACGTGTTTCTGCCTAGCCTCTGTAACTTTACATTTAAGGGTCTGTCCGGCATGGGTCCTTTTGACCAACGTGCTTATTAATACTTCACTTTTAGGATTCTGGGTAAAAAATTCAGCAGACGATATTTTTAAATATTTTACGTATTTTTCCTAGAAAACAAGATTTTATATGTCTTGCAAATTGTCAAATTGTCTTCGTTGGAGACAATTGCAAATTGTCTACTTTGGCGGCAATACACATGAAATATCAAATCTGTTTCTCGGAAAAAATAATATTAATAAAATACCACCGATTTCCCGTCTACCGAATTCGCCCAGAGAGTAGGAAACGTTAACTACTTATTACAATTGATTTGCTCGAACGTCCTTTCTTCCGACTCTGGGTAAAATATCCTTATTTTCCCAGGAAGCGGAATTGGGCATTTCATGTAATTGGAGGCAATTCGCATGAAATGTCAAATCCTGTTTTATTTTTTTTCGGAAAAAAAAATAAGAAAAATATACACAAATTTGTCGTCTGCCGCAATGCACTTAATTGGGTCGAACCTCCTTTCCCACTTTCTTGCCCATTTGCCAAACCTATCAATGTCATTTTAACATTTTCAGCCATATATATCAAGGCGGATACTTTTGCAAACAAGGCAGATTTTGATGAAGTGACTTATAATAAGCCATGTCATTAGAATCTGCACTGTTTGTCATTTTCTTCCAGCTTTATGAGTGACACTCCTGTTTGCTTCAGTGAGTGTATCCCAATTCAAAGATGGAAGGGTTCTCTTTAGAAAATCGAAGTCAAAGTGTGTGTGTGCGTGCGTGCGTGCGTGCGTGTGTGTGTGTGTGTGTGTGTGTGTGTTTTCGAATTATCTATATAAACGCAGTTGTCAGCAAACAAAGGAATCTAAAGGGATTGAACCTTTCACTCCTAAGTTTCTGATGTAGAATCATCTATCTCTGAATTTGGATACGTGCATTATTGCAAATGGGGGTGTCATTCGAAAATCAAAAAAAAAAAAAAAAAAAAAAAAAAAAAAAACAAATGGCATACAGTATAGATCCAGATATGACGGCCGTTCTGTTTGCGAAGTTTGCAAAGGTACGTGTTTTGGTCTGCAGTGCTGAAAGTGTTAACACTGGCCGAATCTTCTATCTCTGACTATGGATACGTCCATTATTGCAAATGGGGGTGTCATTCGAAAATCAAAAAACAGAATGACATAATACAGTACAGATCCCGATGAGACGGCTCCTTACGAGCCGTCTCATCTGGATCTGTTCTGTTTGCGAAGTTTGCAAGGTACATGTTTTGGTCTGCAGTGCTGAAAGTGTTCACACTAGCCGAACGCATGCGTCATCTCAAATAAAATGTTGACCTCAGTATCGCGATAAGGAATTCCCCCGGGGAGGTTTTGCGCGATTAAAACGGGTTCAACATCCCAGTATTTTGTCTTCTGACTGTTCCAAGGCTGTTCCTCTGCAACAGTACATCTTTGTTCGTGTGTTCGTGCTCGTGTGTTCGTGGTATCATATGTGTGGCTCGGGTATACTGTACATATAGATTATGGCATTTCCTGAGTATCTTTTCTTATATTTGAGCCGGCGCTCACCATTAATACAAGATTGCAAGGCTGATCAGAGTCTTCGCTCTCCGCCTGAAAACGCAACGGACTTTTTCCGCTACAAAATGCTAAATTACAACAGGGATATTCTGCGGTAACCTGCATGCCTCGGCCCATTTGTTCCAAACTGAACGAAGTTGTAAGCGTAACGTTAATGTCTATCTTGAAATATGGAAAATACATTAATATGTTTTGCTGGAAAATGTGAGTACCAAAAGCTGCTCACATTTTTGCAGCAAAAAAAAAAAATCAATGTATTTGAAAATTCCTTAGATAAAATAGTTAACGAGTTTGTCATTAACAAGCTCGTTAAGCTAACGATCTTTGAACAATCGGGCCCTGGTTGTGAATCCAATTAAGGTTGATAACTCTTCTTCACTCCTTAATTGCACGACGGCGGTGGGTCGGTCCTCATACTAAATGACAACTCCGTCCTCAGTCTCTTTTAGATGGTCGGTGCCAGACTGCCTATGTCTTTGGGAGAGAGAGCACATCGTGGCCTTGCATCTTTTTTTTTTTTTTTGTGTGTGTGTGTGTGTGTGTGTGTGTGTGTGTGTGTGTGTGTGTGTGTGTGTTCTGGCTTCAGATAGCCTTTGAGTCCTTTGCTTTTTCACCACAATGTTTGTAAATATATGCATTTCATTGAGGTGTTTCACAGATAAGATGGAAGACCACAATTGGGGGCAGAACAATATATTTGGAATTTGAAGCTGCTTCAGAAATAAAGGCGAGGTTTCGCATGATTAAAACTATATTGTAGTTAAAGCCCCAAGCGGTACCTCTGTTGCAGTTCTCCTTTATTTGTTCGTCTTTGATTTCATATATGGCGTTTGTTCCGCATCTCTCGTACTTTTTGGTGTCTCGTGAGAACTGTGCTTCGTGATTGAATCATGTTCTAGATATCTTTGCTTATATGTTTCGACTATTGATTACCCACAGGATGCCTTGCGAAGACTAATCAGACTGCGCGCTTGCTGATCAGAGTATTCGCTGGGCGTACACGCATTCTTGAAGGAAATGTCTTGCACCGGCTTCTTTTATTGTGTCTACCATGATGTCATTTATACATATAGAAAATAAAAAAAGTAACTCGAACTGAGCGCAGAACAGCACCGCACAAGACGGATACCAAGTCAGCTTTCACACCGTTATTGACAACACATTGCTTTCGAAAGCACAAAAGTTAGTCAGTCCACTTAACATTTAAGCCCCAATGTCAGATATTTCGCCTTCGGAAAATATATTTTTGGACACGATAGCCCTGCCAAAAATTGCATCAGCCTGCGCATACGCCATTGTCACTTCTCTAATAGCTTTAACGTTTCTTCAGAAAAAAGACTGTGCAGATACGCAAGCTGATCTGAGTATCCGGTGGGTGTAACGCCCTAAGGTAGGTTCTCTGACTGCCGCTCAGAAGCGCTCAGGTACAAGGCATTTCCTACTAGATTGTGTGTACGCCCAACGAAAACTCCGTGCAGTCTGATCAGTCTTCGAAGGGCATTCTGTGGGTAGATGTACTTACCAGTATTTCGTCCTTGAACTGTGAACTTTCACAGATGAGGGAATCTGCAGTTGGTTTAGCTGTTACAATCTCTTGGTCAATGATCGCAGAGAACACGACAGGAATCCCTTCTGGATTAATATCCTTTTCAGGGCAGATCCAATCCTGAGTGGATACATCCTGTCCATTATTACACAGATAGCAAAAATAATTTTTGTATGTATAGTTAAATGGATCTATGAAAGAATCACACCCCTTTGCAATTATGTCGTCGTATAGGGGCCACTCACCCGTTTCATTACAAGATGATATTTCGTATGATGGGACAGGGTCACAGTTTTGTACACTGACGTAATCAGGAGGTACAAAAAATATATTTCCTTTCGTCTGCCGTATATGTTCTAGCAAATTATCTGTTGGGAAGGAAATATGGTCATAGCTATGAATTTGAAGTTTCCAACTGATTACAGAAATATTTATATCTAAATTGTTACACTGGGCGCAGAACTTATTCCGAAAATTGATATTTGAAATTAAGTCAGTGACGGGCACCAGAGTTTCAAGTTCGTTTCTAGGTCTTTGACATAACTGAGTTATAGCTATGTTGGAAAAATCAGGGTCACACTTGGTCACCATCCAAAATGCTTCGGAACCACCGTATTGAGTCTCCGAGGAGGAAAGATACTGCGATAAGACACACTTGTACCTAAGGATGAGAAACGCATAACCATGGATAAAGGCAGGCAACATATATACATGTACATTACGTGATAATTTGTTCTAGACATGGGTAGTTCGAGCCAATGTGGGCTAATCATAGCACAAATCAGAAAGCAAATTTGGATGATTTACAGATGTCTCTTTTGTTGAGTGTACTCATTAGAAACTCGTCGATGAGACAATTCTAATGAGTACACATAACAAATATTTTCATAATATTTTTTTTCTTTTCTTAATTAATATCTTGAACTGTCGGAAGAATTGCCTAGGGACTCGAAACGATTTCGAGTCCATCATGAAAACACGCCTATATAATTTTGACCCCGTTAAACCCCACTTGTATATAGTAAAAGTGGGGTTTATAGGGGTATACATAATGTTCTTATTTTGCTAAAAATATAGATTGTGGGTACTCATTAGAACCGCCTCGCAGAGGCTGTTCTAACGAGTACCTACAATCTATGTTTTTTCAGCCATATGTATTGTCAGCCATAGTAAACAAGCCATTGGTGTTCGAGTCATAGAAGTCTTATTGTTTTAGAATTACAAAAGGTCTAAATGGCAGTAAATTATACCAAACAGATCATATTTATGTCCATTACGAAAATACGCCTATTCAAATATATAGAAAATTTCACCTCCAAAAACTGAAAATTTTCAGATAAAAATCTCTGATATTTTTCATATTTCTACTCAAAACATAGATTGTGGGCACTCGTTAGAACCGCCTCGGCGAGGCGGTTCTAACGAGTACCGACAATCTAAGGTTTTGAGTAGAAATAAGAAAAATAATGTATAACCCTATAAATCCCAGTTTTACTATATAAAAGTGGGGTTTAAGGGGGTCAAAATTATATAGGTATGTTTTCGTGATGAAAATGTTCATCATCAAATTGTCCATCACGAAAACATGCCTATGTAATATTGACCCCCTAAAACCTCACTTTTATATAGTAAAACTGGAGTTTACAGGAGTATAAATCACTTTTCTTATTTTGCTAAAAAGCAGAGGCGGTTCTTACGAGTACCCTCAATCTATGTTTTGAGCAGGAATATGAAAATTATCAGATTTATTTTTGTCTGAAAATTTACCTTTCTGGGTTGTAAAATTTTCAATATACAGTTGACTCTCGTTATCTGGACCTCGCTTATCTCGAATAATCGCTTATCTCGAAGTGAAAATCTGGTCCCTGCCTAACATGTAAACCTAATAACAGGAACAAAATATTGTGGAAAAGAGGAGAAATTGCTCCTCATGTACATGCGTATGTACATACATACACACACACGAGTACATATATGCATACGTACACGCACGCATTCAGGCACATACACAAACGCATGCATACACTTTTCCGTGCACGCGCACATACATCAAACATGCAGAGAGAGAGAGAGAGAGAGAGAGAGAGAGAGAGAGAGAGAGAGAGAGAGAGATGTTCCATCACTTCATAAGTTGATCCTTTCAATATAATTTGCATCAATGTTACGTTAGTACCTTTATATCATAGGAAACGTTTCGACTTGACTATGAATTCTTGAACGTGACAAAACATGGTTTCATTATCTTCATCAGTGGCTGTTACTTTACCGTGAAGCAATTCTTAAACAGAATGCGTGTGCAAATAGCCAGAAAGGTAAGTAATCCTGACGTTGGCTTATTTAGGACAGTGGAGAAAAAATGATAACAGCTTTCAAAGTCCCCGCATGCACAAGATGGGCTTGGAACAATAGTTTTAGAGTATAAATATGAATTGAGTGAGCTACACCTAATTTTCAGTCATTTGACAAGGAAGACAATTTTTGCAACCCGACACCCGACCCCCCTACCCCCACCACACACACACACACAAACAGCCTGCCCCGCCCCGCCCCGCCCCGCCCCAATTCTGAAAGGAGAGGCATTCTTAGAGGAAAGCATTTACTCTCAATAAAAGGAAAGAATTGCACCATTTTCGGATCAATATCTTTCCTTTTAGAGTAGACCCATTTTAAGTTAAAAAAAAAAAAAAAACAAAAAAAAAATAACAACTTCAACAAGGAATTCCGGCCTGGGATCTTACTGATGCAAGTACTTAAGAAAAGAGTGTATAGAGAGAAATTTGAAATACCACTGCGCTGAGTAAACTTCAAACCTCGCCGGCTACGACGGCAGCGACTAGCCCTTCAGAGTCAGAAAACATAACCACTGCACTACTGCGTTTGTTAAAAATCAAGTTTCATGGAACTGTATTATGCTTGATTTCTCTAAATGACCCGTCGACTAGGGTATATTTTTTTCTTGCGCTAGCTACATATAGTCGACTCTCATTACTTCGACTTCGCTTATCTCAAACAGTCTCTTATCTCGAAGACAATGTCTGGTCCATGTTTTAACATAAAGATCTATCTATCTAACAAGAAGAAACAAAATACTGTGGAAAAAGGAGAAATTGCACACACACACACACACACTTAAGCCGAGAATTATGATTTACAATGAAGAAGAAGAAAACACAGTTACCTTGTATTTTGCACAGCTTGGCGCGCATGCGCTAAGCTGTGGTATTCGTTCAAACAACAGGACCCATGCTCAACACAGTGATCATCACAAGTGCACGAGCCACAGCAGGGAGAACTATCGGACTCAAAAAATTGATGACATGTACTGTGTTGGGAACAAGTGTATATATGCTTTACTACAAGGTCGTCAAACGTTGATATCTCAGGAGGCTCGATATCTTCTAATTCTGCCGACACACATTTTGCAGTAATTAGGATCAGGAAGCCAAGCAGCATGTTTGAATTCATGTTCGTATGTTGAGCGATATTCCTACCAGCCTCCTACCAAAACAAATAAATAATTAGACATGCCCGCATCACGAAAATATGCCTATATTATTTTGACCCCCTTAAACCCCACTTTTATATAGTAAAACTGGGGTTTATAGGGGTATACATTATTTTTCTTATTTCTGCTCAAAAACATAGATTGTGGGTACTCGTTAGAACCGCCTCGTCGAGGCGGTTCTAACGAGTACCCACATTCTATGCTTGGAGCAGACATATAAAAAATATCCGATTTTTTTATCTGAAAATTTTTATTTTTTGATGGTAAGATTTTCAATGTATTTGAATAGGCATGGTTTCGTTATGCGTGAGAAAATATATCTTCGGTGCATTTACGAACAATAACGTCTAGATCGGCCGGCGAAGCCGGAGGCTTAGCCTGGCCCCACGTTATGAGTTTAAGTTTCTAATCTAACAAACTTTGAAGGTAAAATACTCTCCCTAACCTGGCGGATACTTTGATCAACCGAATTAGAGAAAAAGACATTGCAAAAGGTAGAACTTTTGTAAAATATGAATCATTTGAAAATACATGCGAAAACATGTCTTCGAGCATATGCAGACAGCAAAGGTCCAGATCAGCCTGCGCATCCGCGAATCTGATCAAGGCCTAATAGACTTATAAGATATTATAGAGTATTTTAATGAGAGCAAATTCCCGGATGAGACGTTGCGAATATGCGGGATGATGTGAATTCGCACATTTTGCGTATGCTCGAAGGCACCTTTTGGCTTGCATCACGAAAACATGCCTATATAATTTTGACCCCCTTAAACCCCACTTTTATATAGTAAAACAGGGGTTTAGCTTTTTGGAGGTGAAATTTTCTTCATATTTGTAAAGGCGTGTTTTCGTAATATGACTGGATCAACACAGATCAAAACGTTATCTGTTCTTGTTAGAACAATATCTAATTCATAGGTATTTTCGTTGATAAAATGCGAGTACCTTTTGCAAAAGCTACTCACAATTTTTTCAGCAAAAATATTAACCTTAATGCCATAATAATCACAGTTTTAATGATACGTTAATGGCATCGTTAGTTTGTGAAAAACCCGGTCATTATTTTCTAAATTAAATTCGGGTTACGATAGACTTTCTTGTAGAAATCTTTATAAGATAACATGATATTTTGAAGTTATTTCAGGCGCTGTTTTAAGTGGTTTATGCTACCAGTGAGAGGCCTATCAACTAAACATTTATTTCAATTACGACAAATACTGGCTTGAAGAGATGCGCTTGTATGAACAAATAAGCCAAGAGAAACTCGTATATACAACATAAAATGTGGCTTTAGGGACCTCTCCGTTCAAAAATAAAAATAATTACAATATCAAAACCAAATACTTTATATAAACTTTAGTAGTGATTACATCACTAACTGAACGGAATTTAATTATCTCATTTTCTACGTACAACATATGGGATACTAAATACTGACCAATATAAAACACATACATGAAATACAAGACGCGTGCACTGGTTTCTGGGACAAGGTATATAGATAACAAATAAAAAGAACCTGCTAGAACTTACTAAGCACGATAGCACTAAATTCACAAAGCCTGTTTAATATTTGTGCTTGTCATTACATTACGAAAACACGCCTATTCAAGTACATCGAAATTTTCACCACCAAAACTGAAAATTTTCAGATACAAAATTATGATATTTTTCACATTTCTGCTCAAAACATAGATTGTAGGTGCACGTTAGAACTGCCTCGGCGAGGCGGTTCTAACGAGTACCCACAATCTATGTTTTTGAGCAGAAATAAGAAAAATAATGTATACCCCTGTAAATTCCAGTTTTATTATATAAAAGTAGGGTTTAAGGGGGTCAAAATTATATAGGTATGTTTTCGTGATGAATTTTGCAATATTGTATGTTATAAGGTCTCGGGACATACCTTAAAGATTATCTATATACACAATCCATTTACTCCACTGAATATTATTTTTGTGCAATTGCAACAATACATTGTACATTTTATACGAGATACGAGAATTTTTGTATTTTTTGTTTTTTAGTTAAAAGATTGGTTTGCATTAAGAAAACATGCCTATTCAAACATATTGAAAATTTCACCATCAAAAACTGAAAGTTTTCAGGTAAAAATTCTGATATTTTTCTGCACAAAACATAGATTGGCTCGCCGAGGCGGTTCTAACGATTACCCACAATCTATGTTTTTGAGCAGAAATGACAAATAATTTATACCCCTTTTTTACTATATAAAAATGGGATTTAAGGGGGTCGAAATTATATAGGTATGTTTTCGTGATGAACTGTTTGCTTAAAAGAATTTCACTAGCAATCAATAGATTAACGATACGTTTGTAAACGGTACGTATCTTTCAAAAGTACATGTTTTTCCTTCTTAATTCAAACAGTTGTTTCAAAGCATTTGATGAATCGTCCATTTTATGAAAACAAAACTCGAAGCTATGTGAATTATTTTACAACTTCAATTTCGTCTCCTGCCAAAGTAACAGAAACATACTTCAATCTAGCATTACCACCGAATAACACAAGTTTATTTTTGGTATTTATTTTAAGTTTCCAATATTTGCAATAAAATTCATAGCAATTTAGTTTGTCTTTGAGTTTACATGTAACAACACTATTACTCACCATTATAGTATCATCTGTATACAGTATGGTAGGTAATTTTAGCAATACAGCAATATTTTCAGCAGAGGTATTTTATTAACGCCATCACAACCCTCACTAATTAATTGAAAATGTGCAACTAGCTAAGGTTCTGGCGAGGTTGCACAACTACGCAATGAGTTAGAAAATCGCTCAAAGAGTCGCACAAATAAGTGTTTTGAACCACAGCGAAAGCTGATGACGAGTATTATAAGTGACCGTTCCAAGCTGGTTCTTTTTTGTGGCTTTTTACTGTTCTGTATTTAGGTTGTTAGTGATTTATTTCATTTTCCGGTTTTACTACAGCAGACTTGGGTCTAACAAAAGTCAACTTCAGGCGAACTATTCTGTCAGGGGATAGGTTTTATCAAAAATGTTATACATTACAATCTGCTTATAACAATTTTTTTTAATCCAAAGCATAAAGCATAAAGCTAAATTATTTAAACAATCTTGTGATACCCAAACAAAAATATGTAGATGTTTTAAAAATAACCATTAACCATCAGTTTAGATATAATCTATACATTTTTCGAATCCATCTTTGAACCATGCTATATCTAAATCCATGTTACAAAAAACTATGTTATAAACAGATTAATGTCTATTGTATTTTCATTTCAATCAAGAAATTTCAAAGAGCTTAATAAAAGCATAAATTAAAGAATCACATTGTTGTTCTGTTTTACCTGTTATATTGAAACTTTATTAATCTTTAGTATACCCTTGTCCCATATCTCTATGTAAATATGAACAAATTTTGCGCCAGTACTTAGACATTGTTTCTAAATATTTTGTCTTGTCCTGATATCGAGCAACATGAGATGAGATGTGACAATACCACTCGGGGCCCGTGATCAAAGACTAGCAAGGAACAACTCAAAGAGATACATTGTCAGAAGCAGAGGGCAAGACGATGCTGATAAAAATGGTAACATCAAAGAGCGGTTGGGTTTCTGACAACTCACGGAGGGCAGCTGGACACAGATCAAAAAGGAGAGGAATAATATACCGATCCAAAACCGAAACACAACACTTAACTACAAATGGCACGATGACTAGCACATTATGCTTGTAAACCGATCTGTTATGTAATACAAACAATGTGGACCCTGATCAGACACTATGTTATGCGGCGTCTGATCTGGGTCTACATTGTTTGCATTAAATACAGGAATTTCTATAAAGCATTGTAATAACAAAAGCGAACAACACACCCTGCTTTTGCAAACAGACTGGTCCAAAGAGTTGTGGTAGAAGTGTCTACTCGACGTAAATACTGATAAGTTTAATAATGATAATAATCTCCTCTGCTGAAAGTTCTGAGGACCCCGTCGCTAGATTCACATCACTTGTGAGATCTAGAGGCTAGTCTTTGCAATCGTTGGCCCTGGTGAATGAATGTTAAATGATGTATTACCAGTAAAATATTTTGATTCTGACTTTGATTCATATGCTGCATATTTAGTTATTCCAACAAAAAATAATTTTGAAATCAAATTTTGCAACAGCTACATATACATATTTAGCTATCATTGATTTCATAAAAATATAAATAATATGAAGAAAAGAAAGTTAGTGTAAAACGATTAAAGAGAATTTAAACAGCTGACAAAGGTAAATTATGGGTTCCCAGCACGCTAACAACATTGAAACAACATCGTTACAACAACCTTGTTTCAACGTTGGGTGCCTCCTGGGTTCTTATTACGTCGCACAAATACAAACGTTACTCACCGTTATCAAAGACTTGTGTAGAAGACACTTCCAACAAACAGTGGCCTTATCGCAGAACAATGCCAATCAAATATACCCCTAAAGTCAAATAAATCATTTGGGCTGCGTCGAGAGAAACAGTACCTTTGGCCATATGCAAAATACGCCGGTTCAGATCATTCTGGGCTTGCGCAACGTATAATCCGAGCCTTTGCTCTCCATTCATACAATATAGTATTCAATGAATCGGTTAGCAGACCGTCAAAACCTGATCAGAATGCGCGGATGCGCGGACTGATTTGGGCCTACACTGTCCGCATCCCGAAGTCACGTTTTTGCACTGCGCAGCCCATTTGACAACAATAAATACAGCAAAATCATCTCCGAGATAAGGTCGGTTTTTATGTGGCCGGACTCTGGCCCAGATCAGCATGTATATCCACTTAGTCTTGAGTCTACACTGGTCGCTGCATGTAACACAAAGAGAAGGGATTCCTGTGACCCAACAAATAGAAGTGCGCAAGCGATATAGGTCTTTATTGGTTTAAACGATATTTTATTTCTACTCCAATAGGTGAACAACACAAATACATAAAATACAGGATATATGAGGATCTGAACGGAAGCCTATGCATTATGAAAACACGCCTATTCAAATATACCGAAAATTTTACCACTAAAAATGAAAAATTTTCAGACAAAAAACTCTGATATGTTTTCATATTTCTGCTAAAAACATAGATTATGGGTACCCGTTAGAACAGCCTCGACGAGGCGGTTCTAACGAGTACCCACAATCTATATTTTTGAGCAGAAATAAGAAAAATAATGTAAACCCCAGTTTTTTTATATATAAAAGTAGGGTTTAAGGGGGTCAAAATTATATAGGCATGTTTTCGTGATGACTTACAGAATTCATTTCCTCATAGGTTTTTATTGATCTCATATGCTAAAAATGGTTATGGATGTGACTCCTTCTGACCATCACGAAAACATACGTATATAATTTTGACCCCCTTAAATCCCACTTTTATATAGTAAAACATGGGTTTAAAGGGGTATACATTATTTTTGTTTTTTTTCTGCGCAACACATAGATTGTGGGTACTCGTTAGAACCGCCTCGACGAACGAGTATCCACAATCTATGTTTTGAGCAGAAATATGAAAAAATATCAGAATTTTTTATCTGAAAAATTGCAATTTTTGGTGGTAAAATTTTCAGTGTATTTGAATATGCATGTTTTCGTAATGTATTATTTTTGAAGAGTATGTGCAATAACAAAGCATCAAATCCTTTTGACACATCTAATTATTCGTCTTATATATAGGCGTACATGTCCAAGTATAACTTTTCTTTCCTTGCGACTTAATTAAGCATTTGCTTCTAAATACTGTTAATACTATAAGCCTACGATAGGCTGAATTAGCAAATATATTGCACTGATTTTCTTACCTTCTTTTCATAGAAGATATCAGATTGATAGTTGATTCAAATTCAAGTTTGGAGTATCACACGATATCGAAACGCTTACTTGACATATTGCACGCTAATTCGGATACCTCAGAATGTTACCGTTACATGACATATGATATCGCACTAGTGCAAAAATGTTATCGCTTTTGTAATATTAATTTCGCGCTGTTGGTAGAAGTGCTTTCGGACAAAGAATTTACCCAGACTTATGTCTATAATGCATTTAATCGAGCAAAACTATTTAGAAGATAACAGATTGATAGTTGATTCAAATTAAATTTTGGAGACAATTGGAATAAAATGTCAAAATATATTTTTTTAAAGAAGCAGAAAAGATCAATAAGTAAAATAATAATAATAATAATAATAATAATAATAATAATAATATATTATTATTATTATTATTATTATTATATAGCTATAAATATTCAATGCTTAAAAAATATGCGATAAAATTCGAGAACAGGCGTGCTGATACATCCTCGGATATATCGCACGATATCAAAACGCTCACTTGATATTGCACGCTAATTCGGATACCTCTGAATGTTACCGTTACATGACATATGATATCGCACTAGTACAATGATATCGACTTTGTAATATTAATTTTGTTAGAATTGCTTTCGAACAAAGACTTTACACAGAATTATGTCTATAATGCATTTAATCGAGCAAAACTATTTAAGCTATATAAAAAAGGGTCATTGCACTGACATTGGTGAATATTGTGCCTCGTTGGGATATCTGCGGACACTCGCAAGCTTGAGTGCTTCGATATCCCAACTCGGGCAATATTCACCAACATCAGTGCAATTACCCTATATTATAATTAAAATGATGATAATAAAAATAGAAATAATAGAAAATAGAATGCTGTTGCTGTTATTCGGTTGCAACATATTAAAGTTCAATGTCTTTTTTTTTCCTGACGAAACACATAATTCATTTTAAGGAGCTTACTGTATATAACGGTATTTGAACTAAATTATAATACGTGTCAATTCGTTAGTTTTTATTATAGATCGAATTCCACTTATAGTGATGTATTTGAACAGTAGTTTAATTGTTTAGTAAAATATTTCTTTTTCTTGATTTATTTGAAAACACATTATATGTATCTAGTTAATTTTCTTCTTGTATAAATAGTTACAGCCTAGAGAAACGGTAACATGAAAAGAGTGGCATTAGTTTTCATCCTATATATTAAATGTTCAAGGTTTTTAGGCATGCATTCAGGCTGGGCCTTTTCTAACCGAGTATGTCCATAAACAATTACTCGTCTGACGCAATTCATGGTGGTCTCAGACTTAAGCAAGGCTATTTTAACGTTTACTCCATTCTGAGCTAATTCAGCTGACGACATTCTGATGATAATTTTTCGTATTTTGTCCAGATGCACGAATGAAGAAGTACAACAGAGGAACCACTTTCAAACGGCCAGTACAAAACACAACTAAAGCTTAATCTATTTTTACTCGCGCGAAACCTAAACTGGTTTAAACACATTTGAGCCTAGCGTCCCATAAATGGGACAATGGCAAACAGTGTAGACCCAGATCAGATACCAGATTGCAGAATGCGGCGTCTGATCAGGGTCTACACTGTTTGCAGTACGTTCAGAAAATTCCTACAAAACAAGGTAATAATGAAAACTAACCAGACACCCCCTATACCCCTGTCCAAAGAGTTCAGGTAGAAGAGTCCACTAGGCATAAACGGGTTAAGCCCATTCCTCCTCCACTCCCCAGTAGTGTTCCAACTGACCGTTCCAAGGCAGTTCCTCTGTAGCAGTTCTTTTTTATTCGTGAGACGATGGTTTTGTATTTGACGTTTGTTTGTTTATGTTCCTCATCTCTCCTTTATTTCGTGCTCCGGTAAGGTTATGCCTCGTGATCATTATGAAAACATGCCAATTCAAATATATAAAAAAATTTACCTCCAAAAATATTTCTGCTCAAAAAAGAGATTGTGGGTACTCTTTGAGACGGTTCTACCGAGTACCCACTATCTGTGTTTTTGAGCAGAAATAAGAAAAATAATGTATAGCCCGGTTAACCCAAGTTTTACCGTATAACAGAGGGGTTTAAGTGGGTCAAAATTATTTAGGCGCGTTTTCGTTATGATTGTGGCTTTTCCTGAGTATCCGCTTTTTTATTTGTCCTTTTTTTACTTTTCTGCACAAGTCCTTTCTGAAGAGGTCTAATTTAAAAAAAAAAGAGAAAGAATTTGCTCTCATTTGAAGCGAATGAGCTCGCGGAGGCAAAAGAATCCACCCCTAATCGAATGAACTCGCTCCCATTGGGAGTGCATTCTTTCTTTTCTAACGGAAGTGAATTCTTTCGCGGCGGGGGTGGGGGTGGAGGTGGGTGGGGGCGGGCGGAGCTGGATACTTTGCTTTTCATTGGTTTGTAGTATGCGCGCTGCTTGTGTGTGTGTGTGTGTGTGTGTGTGTGTGTGTGTGTGTGTGTTTTATTTTTAATTTTAATTTTATTTTATTCTCTGGTTTCAGATCGACTTTGAGCCATTTGGAGCTGCCTGAGAATTATGGATGTTATCGCGAATAAAAGTGAGTAAAGCCACGCATCCCCAACCCCCACCTCAATAATGTTTCCACTGACCGTTTCAAGGCGGTTCCTTTGTTGTGGTTTTTTGCTTGTTTGTGTGTCTGTGGTTTCATGTTTTGGACATCTTTCATACTGTTATAGTGTCCCTTGAAACATCACATCACGAAAACACGCCTATATAATTTTGACCCCCTTAAACCCCACTTTTATATAGTAAAACTGGGGTTTACAGGGGTTTACATTATTTTTATTTCTGCTCAAAACATAAATTGTGGGTACTCGTTAGAACCGCCGTATCAACAATTTATGTTTTTGAGCAGAAATATGAAAAATATCAGACTTTTTTTATCTGAAAATTTTCATTTTTTGGTGGTAAAATTTTCAGTATATTTGAATAAGCGTGTTTTCGTAATGAAGCTGAATCTCTCGCAGTTACAGCCACCTTGCTATAAGCTTGTCAGACTTAGACTTTGACTGCAAACTACTGAACACATGACAATTTAGAAAAATGCAAGCAAGTCCAGTGATTTTAGAAAGTTTTTGTATTCAGCTCAGTTAAACATGAAATTTTCATTGCTAATAAATATAAAAATGCAAAAAAGTAGTTGGCATTTTCACATTTATCAGGAGAAAAATTGTGTGTCCTTTATTATACTGCTTCGCTTCAAACATCAAGGTTATAGCCATCTTTCTATCAGCTTGTTGGCCTTTGACTGCAAACTACAAAAACCACGATCGAGACAAACAAAACCGCAATCAAGCCTCGAGATCAAAGAACGTTTTCTTGCTTTACTCTGCTAAACATGAAATTTGTTCTTCTTATCAATATGAAAATGCAAACAATAGTTGGCATTTCATATTTATTAGCAGAGAAAAGTTCATACTGTAGCAAAAAAGAGTAAGACTAACACCGGGACGACTGGCTTAGAACGGTCAGTAGAGTAAACCGGGGGGTTTAAAGCACTTTTATAGCTATAGCCAACTTCACCCTGGGTCCCGATGCTACTCTTAATACAGAAATACATAAAAATTCGGTTTGCATAAAGGCTCCTAGAAAGAATTTGCAGTTGATAGTAATTTGACATTTATTAGCAGGAATAAAAAGTTTTTACAACCTCCGGGCCAACCGTGTCCATGATAACTTCCTCATCATTGTCAAAAAACGAAAAAGTTCGTCGGTATTGCTAAGATAACTCTGGATGGCAGAGCGTATGAGGCAAATGAAGATAACACCAAAGACTGTACTTGTCTTAGGTTTCCAAACTCGCAAGAATCGCAGGAAAACATATCAAAATTAGAGAAACACCCTCAAAAGTACCAGTATTGCTACAACAATTGACAAGAAATGAAATGAAGCGAGGAGATTTTGTATGTAAACGCTTTAACAGTATACGATGATCCTGTTAGTGGGCAGTGAAGACCCTAATCAGACTACGCGAATGCGTGGGCTGATCTGGGCCTCTGCTGTTTGCATATGTCCGAAGACACGGGCTTTGTACCATATAACATTATGCGACGTATATATGTGAACTTAAATGAATAAAATATTGTTTAAACCAAGACACGGGCTCACATGGCGCGGCCCGAATTGTGTGTAGATACTCGACACAGACTGAAAGATTTGGTATTAGTATAATCGATATTCAAACCATTCCAGTTTTTACTACTTCACTTTTAAAGGAGGTGTTTTTGGTGTTGTACGTTATTTGTGTGACCTAGTGGATTGTCACTGCAGGACGTTTTATATGTTTTAGCTTATTCTTTGTGATGTCTTATTGATGTGGTTTAGAGGACCCTGTTGGGCACTGTGATCACACTTTTGGGGATGGTAAAGCTGGTGGCTATAGCTAGTGGCATGTGCACTAGCTCTAGATAAAAAAGAGTAAAGGGTATTTCAGCATTGAATTTTTGAAAATCAGCATTGAAATTGAAGTTGAGGGGGGTAAAATACTCAATGAAGGTTTTGGATTTCAGCATTGAAATACAAATTTAGGGGGTAAAATTTTTCAGTAAACTTTACAATTTATAATATAAAGGAATTTCCCTCACACTTATAAAAGAATTGGCTATAGCCTGGATATTATGCGGCAGACTGCATGCCTAGTTGTCAACCCAATCATTGTTGATGGCTATGCTTCACTCTTTAATTGCGCGACGGCGGTTTGGGCCTCAGACTCAATGACGGCCTCTTCGTAAACCTTTAACCAGTGGGTTGGGGCTTGACAATATATCTTTGGCTTGACCCGCCTTGGTTCAACTATTGGTTTTCATTTACTCTGGCATACAGTAGAATTAGCCATGAGTACTCGTCGTTGTTTGTTATAGTGAGTAATTTGATTTTATGATTCGCTTTGATGCATTAACTGAGTTGGGAGCCTTTATGTGAACCAGATTTTATGCATTTCTGTATTTAGAGTAGCATCGGGATCCAGGGTGAAGTTGGTTAGCTGTAAAAGTGCTTTAAACACTCCGGTGGTTTACTCTACTGACCATTCAGTGGTCCCGGTGTTAGTCTTACTCTTTGTTGCTTTGATGTTTATTCTACGATGCGATGTTTTATGTCTTACCTTGTGTTATTTTGTTCTTGTGTTTTTTCAGTCCTTCCTTTTAGCATTGCTATTACTTCGCTTGGGAAAGAGAGAGCTAATCTTGGTGCTTTTCGTGCGTTTTTTTGGATTGTGCTTGTTTGGTTTTGTCGGTTTCCTTTGATGCATGGACTGAGTTGGATGCCTTATGCGAACCGAATTTTTTATGTATTTCTGTATTAAGGGTAGGATCGGGACCCAGGGTGAAGATGGCTAGCTGTAAAAGTGCTTTAAACCCCACGGTGGTTTACTCTACTGTCGTTCTAAGGCAGTGGACCCGGTGTTAGTCTTACTCTTTGGTGCTTTGTGGTTTATTCTGCGAGGCCATTTGTTGTATGTCTTACCTTGTGCAATTTTGTTCTTGTGTTTTTCAGTCCTTTTAGCATTGCGATTACCTCGACTGGGGAAGAGAGAGCTTATCTTAGTGCTTTTCGTATGTTTGATTGATTTGTGCTTGTTTGGATTTGTCGGTTTCCTCTTCCTCTTGATGTCTGGGAAGGGCTGCCGTTTGTGATTGTGACACTCCCTGGCCTTTTCTCTTACCTTTTTTCCTCTTCCTCTTAGTGTCTGGGAAGGGCTGCGGTTTGTGATTGTGGCTCTCCTTGGACTTTTCTCCTACCTTTTTTTTTATCTTTTGGTGTCACTGGTAGGCTATGTTCTATGACAGTGTTTCTACGTTGACATGTTTTTAAGTATTATATTAATATTGACATTAAATCATATACACATACATGTATGTCATGAACGTGGGTCCTAACAGAACTTGTTAAAAGTAATTTGTTTCCAACAGTTCCAATACAGAGTATATAGTTTCAAATATATGACAACTTTATATAGCAAATGCAGTTATATAAAATCATTCACAGTCATTAAGATTTTAAGAGATATCTGGGCCCTGTTGTTCAAAACTAACGATGTCGTTAGTTAACGATTCGTTAACATTTACATCGAGTGATACACAATACGCTGAAATTTTTTGCTGAAAAAATGTGAGTAGCTTTTGCAGTGCAAAAGCTACTCACATTTTGTCAGCAAAAAATATCAGAATATTGTATATTGCATCCGCTAAAATAGTTAACGATATGACCCTTAACGAGCTCGTTAAGCTAACGACGCTTTGAACAACTGGGCCCTGATGATTGGCAAAGCAATGAGAGACGGAATTATCTCCATTAGAATTGATTTATATACGATACTTTGATACCAGATACATGTACATTGGTTTATGACAACAATCTTATGTGGGCCGCGAAATGCGAAAACATGTCCTCGGGCATATGCGGGTAGGGCCTTCACTGTCCGCTAAATGTATCATTAATTACTATAAAATGTTTCAGTGGAAAGCAAATGCCCGTATGCAACTTTGCGCCTGTGCAGGATGATGTGACTCTGCACACTTTCCGCATGCTAGAAGGTAACTTTTCGCTTGAAGCGGCCCATATATTAATTAACCGAAACGATAGAAAATGTGCCTTATTGCATGTTCACCTGCAGATCAGGCAACTAGTAGTTTTGTTTAGCCTCTGCTGCCACGGACAGTGCTGTTTGCCACGGACAGTGCTGTTTGCCACGTGCCCTCATCGGTTTTTCATCATAATGATGTAAATTGATTTACACTGTTTTTCTGTGATGTTTCACTGATTGCAATAAGAATCAAGTGAGCCAAACAATCAAGTTTGTATTTTTGTAACATTTGAACAAAGGGTGAAGATTTGGTGCGAGTGGAATCGATTTAGAACCCCCGGTAGTTTATGCTACTGACCACCTTTGTGCGGGCTTGTTGTTGTTCGAGCACAGGAACGGATTCAATCAGATTTACATTGTGTTCTCAACATCTAAGGAAATGACAGACAAGTACAATTAAATAGCTACGAGAAGAACAGTTGGCAAATAGAGCTGGCAACCCTTTCCCAAAAAGATGGCAATGCTGTTACCCTTGGAAAGGTCAGTAGTAAATTACTGGGGGTGCGTGTGTGTGGGAGGGGGGGGGGGGAGTGGGGGAAATGGCGGAACCTTCGCCCTAAGCTTCCAAGGTGGTTAAAGCAATATGTGTTCGGTCTGCGTGGAGAACTCACTCATCCATGGATCATAACGGGCAACAAAGAAATCACTGATAAAGCCTATAATAAAGTAAATATGAGGACATAACAGATACGTTTTGAGACACTTGGCGATCCCTGTGGTGTCAAACAACGCAACTGGAATACTGCAGCAAAAGAAACTCACCAGTCAAACCCCGATGTGCCGAGAAATAGGCATAAACATTTCCTGCCCAGACCATCTAAATGAATAGATTTTCAGTCGGGGCAATCACAGGGTCTGAACCTCGACCCTTTGGATTGCAATTATGGAAAGCATATTGATCAATCGTGATTGGGTCAATCGCTTAGCAAGCCAGTTCTGGTTACTTGGAATATCCGATACCGCTTCATACAGTGCTTGCGGGCGTGGGTGTGTGCAGCCTTTGTATACTATATTGCTACATATGAAGAGACTAGACCTCTACGCGGGCCGATCAAATATAGGTTTTTACCACTGTGGAACGAGGGTTGGGATCCCTTAAATCCCCCAGTAGTTTATTACTGACCGTTTCTAGGCGGTACTTTTGTCGTGGGGCTTTTTTTAAATATTTTCTGGTGTTATATTTATAAATGATTTTTTAAACAAATATGTGTTAAAAATATTCAGTTAAGTTTGGGTATCAGAGTTGCCACCTTATTGGAAAAGAGTTGCCAACTCTGTTTGCTATCTCTTCTGTTTGTGGCTGTTTTATTGTATTTGTCTGTCTTTCACTTTGATATTTAGAACTTGATGTGGCTCTGACTGTATCAGTTCTATCTATATATATATCTATCTTTCTGTACTGCAACACGCCCACGCGAGGATAACGTGCAGTTCCTCAGTTCACTTAATTACTTTTAATTAAACCGGGTTTCCGAGTTTCGTTCCTTTCTGTCCAAAAGCTTTTTTAGCAGATTTTTTATATATATTACTCGCACGACATGTCACACTTAATTATGATGCTGATCTAAATAAAAAAATATAAAAAAAAAAAAAAACATAGTCGGTCTGCATTGGGTTACTTAACTCCACCAGTAAAATATCACATGGAAACAAATATAATCACAAACACTGTGATGAAACAAGCGTTCGTCGGTTGGGGGTCGGGGTGGGGGCGGGAAAGACTGAGTGGCGATCAGAAGCCAGAACACAAGAAAACCATAAACAGGGCCTCGATTGGCCCGACCACAGACACTGACGGTCAGGCGCCGAGCATCAGAAACTGATTGAGCATGCGGCCGTTATTTAGTCTAATGAGTGGCTCATTGTCAGTTCCTGAGCTCTTTTATTCTTTACGTTTTCAATTGTTCCGAAAACAAAAAAAAACAAAAAAAAAAAAAAAAAAAAAGACACACAAACAAACAAAAAAAACATAATAACACGAAACAACAAAATAGAAAACAACATACGAAAAATAAAACAGCAACAACTACAACAACAAAACAAAACATCAAAACAAACAAACAAAATAAAACAGTTTTTGCTGTCATTGATGGTCTGGGCCCAGTTGTTCAAAGCTAACGATGTCGTTAGTTAACGATTCGTTAAAATTTACATCGAGTGATACGCAAATATTCTGATATTTTTTGCTGAAAAAATGTGAGTAGCTTTTGCAGTGCAAAAGCTACTCACATTTTTTCAGCAAAAAATATCAGAATATTGTATATTCAATATTGAATATTGAATATTGTATATTGTATATTGAATATTGTATATTGAATATTGTATATTGAATATTGTATATTGTATATTGAATATTGTATATTGAATCCGCTAAAACAGTTAACGAAATGACCCTTAACGAGCTCGTTAAGCTAACGACGCTTTGAACAACCGGGCCCTGATGGGTTATATTCTGAGGCTTTGCCTCTTTCTGGACATCTTTATTCTATTTATAAACAAGTCATTCTGTATTTATATATAACAAACACTTTGTATTTTCAAATCAGCGGTCAATTATCATGTACCACTTAGAATCAGTGGATAGTTAATCGGTGTATTACTCTATTCAATCTGGTTTCGATTTTGTTCAGAAAGGCGTTTTTTTATATGAAACTTTACTCAGAAGAAGTAAATTTGCAAAGTTGTGTCATGAGTCAACGCAAAAGCATTTGTCGTAACTACCTATGCACCAAACATTTTATTATATACATTGTTTTTTTGTTATTGTCTTTCTATTCGAACATTATCATTTTTCCAATAGTAAAAATGGCTGGAAAATATGCAAAAATCGATAGGGTGGTGTAGTTTGGATGTAGGTCTTCAACACATTTTACTAGTTCAATTGTTTTTATTTTTTTTATTAACCATCAATCATTAAAATGCAGTGAAGCAAAAACAAAAATAAATAAATAAATAAATAAATAAATAAATAAATAAATAAATAAATAAATAAATAAAAAATCATTTTTCTAAAAATCAATTTACTACAGAAATTGCATAGGTCAGACCGATTTTGGTCATAAAATTAATTTACGGTGAGTATTTAAAACAATGCACATGAACATAAACGACAAATGTTTCTGATAAGATAGTGTCAATTAGGGGATAACTGCTTTCAAATTTGGCATTTGGGAAGGTAAATCGGCGGTTTTACGGTCGGAAATTTCGTTTTACGGCGACGCGTCAGCGGAGCCGTAAAACGTAATTTGCGACCGTAAAACCGCCGATTTACCTCCCCAAATGACAAATTTGATGCAGTTATCCCCATTCTAATGCATTTATTCATTTTTTCTATTGAAAAAAATGTACTGTTTGCACAAAACGACAAGTGCTGTGAGCTGCGTAAAACTAAATGCCAGCCAATGAGAAGCGACGTTACGTGATGGCGTCGGATTTGCGACAGTATATCGCAGAATATACCGTCGCAAATTTTTGACGTTATCCAATCAGACGTCGCGTTACATACGCGAGTGCATTAGAATCACGAATCAAATTTACTATTTAGAATAAAACGCCGAACGAAAAACATCTTTACGAAGGATGTAGAAATCGAATTCGATATCCAATATTGTAACCCGGGAAAACACAACAATGCTAGCAAAAGGCTCCGCGTGATTCCGTCAGATGTATCAATGTCTAGTCATTTGCAGGCACGATTCTCCATACTTACTTTATTTTCCGTACCTTGTAGCGTGGAATGAAGCAAAAAAACATACCTGAAAGTTTACAAAGTCCACCAATCGAATAGTTTCAAATTTTCAAGATGAGGCCTAGTTGACTTTAACTACCAAGTCTGGCCCCGAAAACTTAACACTTCCGCTGTTTTCAGTTTTGCGAGTGTGTTCGTTGCTCTTAAGGAACATTCCATTTACAATCTGTTCAAGAAATCTTGAATCACCTTTTTTCTGTCATTGACAATTTTATAATAATGCGATTCCAAGAAACACCAAAGCTTTTCTAAGTACAGGCTTTTCTGACCAAATAATGAACCCCGAAACCCCGCATCACTTAGTCCAGTAAATGTAGTCAGTCCATTAATCATGTGAATATTCAGTTCGCTTACATGTATTTGAAAATAATAGACATATGAATCCATGATTTGAATCCTTCCTTCCCAAATACCGAGAGACTGATAACTTTATGAAAACGCATTAAATCTGAGTTATTTCGGATATGGAATTGACATAAATGCAATATTGTGCAACACGCAGACCACAGAAACTCAAGTATAACCATTGTGTCAGTATTTATACAATTGTTTCAAAACACTTCATTTGCAAATCGTGGCATTTCACAAAATTTATTCAAAGCTGTTTAGATTTGGATTCAGCCTGTTCGTACCACATTCTTCGGCTGAAAAAAGAATAAGCGAATAAGCGATATACGAGGGTCATCCAAAAACTAATGCGAACTATCATTTTATTCCATAAACACTCACTGCATGATCATGAGATTTGGCTAGTACATAAACAACAAATGGGCTTCAAGGTTTATGCCAGTCTTATGACGTCATTATTACTGACGTCATAATTGCACGATGTTGCGTGACACTAATGAAGACATGGCGTTTGCGGTTTCGTCGGAAGAACAACGCATCTGTTTTACGTTTGAATCTTATCGTAAGAAGAATGCGCCGGAAAATCACGTAGCCTTGCAGGACGTCTGTGGCAATAGTGCCCTTTTTTATTCACATCTTGCCAAAAAATGACGCATATTTTGTAGAAAAGGTTAAAGAATTCTAGAAAGTAATTGACGATATACACCTGCAGAACTAGCCCAGGACCTGAAGGAATTTAAGCCACGGTACTATTCATTCAATGATGCAAAATCGTCTTGGAATGCAAAAGGTGTCAAGACGTTGGGTAACTCATCAAGTGTAACGTCGTTAAACTTTGGCCACAAATCTACTTTCTGGTTTTGAAACAGAAGAAAGTAACTTTTTAATTAGAATCATTACTATTGACGAGACTTGGGTTAGATCTTATGGCTCTAAAATGAATAGACAGGCTACAGAATGGCACACGCCGAATTCTCCAAGGCCGGCAAAGAGTCGGCGCAAGCAAGGAAAATTAAAGATGCTCATGATGTTTGCCTATGATATCCGCGATGTTCTCACCAGGCATAGGGTAAAGACTGGCCAAACTGTGAATGGCATCTACTACAAGGGCTATAGTCAAAAGGTATTACGACCTGTAATCCCTAGAACTTTTGTCAACAGGTCCAATCATCCTACATAATGCTGCGCGACATCTTTCGGAGGGTGTGACATCATTACCCGCGCGCTACAAATGGGAAACGTTGCCATGTCCTCTTATAAAATTTGCCCAAGATTAAATGAAAACATGCGAGGGATTACATTTGAGGGCTTAGAGGAACTAGAAGATGTCGTGGCCGAGCAGATTCGGATGTATGTCTAGACAATGCGATGCAGAAGCTGTCGAGTTGATAGAGGTCTTTGATTAAACAGAACGGACAATACTTTGATTGTACAAGGTTAATTTGATATTTCAAATAATTACTGGAGAGTTGTTCGTATTTCTTTTGGCTGACCCTCGTATGTTCACCGGCCTCTTGCTGTGCATCATTAACAACATGGTTTGTTCTGTTTTCTTGCTTCCAAAAGCTTAATGTACTCTAACATCTATTAGTGCTGATTCAAGACTCTTTTTCTGATAAATATGAATAATTTTAGAGAATATTGGATAACCAGGAAAGGTCAAAATCACTGAATACAAACCTTCTAAGGCACCGCCAAAATTGTTCATAATCCGACTCAATAAAACTAATAACTAATGCTATGTTATGTGTTTCTTTGTTTCATCAAGAAATCATGCCTATATAATTTGACCCCCTTAAACCCCACTTTTAAACTGGGGTTTACAGGGGTATACATTATTTTTCTTATTTCTGCTCAAAAGCATAGGTTATGGGTACTCGTTAGAACCGCCTTGCCATGGCGGTTCTTACGAGCACTCGCAATCTGTTTTGAGCAGAAATATGAAACATACTAGAGTGTTTTATCTGAAAATTTTCAGTTTTTGGCAGTGAAATGTTCTATATATTTGAACAGACGTGTTTTCGTAATGTACAAACAATCCCCTTTTACAAAAAGAACGCAAGAAAAAAAAAAAAAAAAAAAAAAAAAAAAAAAAAAATAATATATATATATATATATATATATATATATATATATATATATATATATATATATATATATATATATATATATAGAGAGAGAGAGAGAGAGAGAGAGAGAGAGAGAGAGAGAGAGAGCTTGCATCGCTCAACAAAAGCGATAATTTTTAACATACGAGTATTATACTGACCCACTGACGAGCTTGGGAATCCCTATATAAGGACCCTTCTCAACGTAAAGATGTCATTCTGCGCCTGAGTACCGCAGAGACAACATCTGCAAATTGTATGCCTATAATTATTTGAGAGGTACTTTGGGACTTCAGTGGAAATTATTAGGTGAATTAGGCTATCTAAGTTGTAGTGTAAAATAGAAGGGAGGGCAATGATCAGGAATCAATACAATTATCCCACACCTCCCGTCAGAGACATCAAAGGGAAAGAAACACAAACACGAAATACCTAGAGTGCCTTAATGGAAACATCACTAGCAGAAAGCCAAACGGACAGTTATTTTCCCATAAAGTGGCCAAATGGCTATCCAAAACAAAAAAGATGTAAGCTACACACACATTCAAAGACGAACTATAACAAAAATAAACCATGACAGAACTCAGAATTGACAGCACTATGAAAGCTATGTGTGGTACACAGGGTCGCAAGTATTTTTTAAACAAATCAGGTTCCAAATGAAAGTATATTCAGCATCTAAGCAAACGGGAGAACCCTTTACGTTGCAGTGTCAATTCAGAACTAAGCATTCTCCCTATCCCCTGAGTTGTTTGTAAATGTTAAGACACAAGGCCTCAAACGTTTGTAACTTTAATAGCTGCATTTTGGTCATCTTCAACAGCGGCCAATTTTGCTTTCTGTTTTACTAGTTATGATAGGGAGTGGCATCCGGACCCATGGTGGTTGGCTGGCCGTAAAAGTGCTTTAATCCCCCCCTTCCCCCGCCCCCCGCACCCCCATCCCCATCTCCGGTGATTTACTCTACTGACCGTTCTAAGGCGGTGGTCCCGGTGTTAGTCTTATTCTTTGTTGCTTTGTGATTTATTCTACGAGGCGATTTGTTTTATATCTTACTTTGTGTTATTTTGTTCTTGTGTTTTTCAGTCCTTTTAGCATTGCGATTACCTCGCTTGGGGAAGAGCTAATCTTAGTACTTTTCGTACGTATGATCGGTTGTGCTTGTTTGGTTTTGTCGGTTTCGTCTTCCCCTTGATGTCTGGGGAGGGTAGCGGTTTGTGATTGTGGCACTCCCTAGACTTTTCTCTTACCTTTATTTTTCTAAAAGTAAAACAAGTTTTGTACCTTTGTTGTCTACGTATCACCTGGTGCCGTTTTACGTATTGGTATGGGTAAGGGCTGATGCATCACAGAGCTTGTGAAGTTAGATGTATACAGACTTGAACGCATTTGAATCAGCGTTTTAGGACTTGACCGAGTGTGGATCTGCTTGTAGTTCCATGCATCTGATTGAAGTATAGTGGCCTACATTTGATATTTTGGTCTATAACTAGGGGTTTAATCCAAAATCCATTATACGTAATAATATTCAGTGTTGACACTCCATCACAAAAATATGCCTATATAACGTTGACCCCTTTACATTCCACTTTTATATTGTAAAACTGGGGTTTACAGGGGTATACAATATTTTTCTTATTTCTGCTCAAAAAGATAGATTGTGGTACTCACAATCATGTTTTTAGCAGAAATATGAAGAGTATCAAATTTTTTATCTGAAAAATTTCCTTTCTTGGTGATAAAATTTTCAGTATATTTGAATAGGCGTCTTTTCGTAATTATAACTTGGACAGGTCTCATACATTAGACTTGGTGCTATGGCATTGTTAATAATTCAATAATATTTTATGCTTTAAACCTGATTATCTGCTGCATAACATGCATATGTTGACTAATTCTAGGCAGCAACTGATCACACCAGTCACTGCACCTCTTGATGGCGTAGTAGTCAGCAGCAAAACGTCCCGTGAAAGAGGAGTACTTGATGAGAGCTGTTCATTATCAGAAAACTATTCACCGCACATTTTTATCAAGTCCAAACCTCTCGTTTGGGTAACAAAACCGTTATAAATTTGACGTCCACTACGGGGCCCGGACCCAGTTTATGGCTTGATGGAGCATCGGCATTATTCTCAAACCAAGTTTGCCACAATCAACCACCGGTAATAGAGTATTTTGTAATTATGCGGGCCGCATGTGCCAAATATTTTATTCTGTTTTCTCTGTTACTGTGGTGTACTAAAGATACCAACGGGATACGATAATCGAATTTTCGTAAAACGTTGCAAGGTTTCGTCAGAAATCGAAAATCACCAGAGGGCTCTAGGATCAGGGCACACGCTAAATGGGATATACAAGCCCTTCTCCATTTGAAAACGCCATTCTGCGCCCGACTAAAGAAGAGTCGACACCTGAAAATTATGTGCATGTAGTTTATTTGAGAGGTATTTTGGGACTATATTCGTAATTAACAGGTGAATTAGGCTATCTAAGTTGTAGCGTTAACTCTGTGAATTTATATCGCTTTGAAACCTATGTACCGTGTACCGGGTCGCAGGTATTTCTTGATAAAAACAGATTCTTTACCAAACTATGTTTAACATGTAAGTGAACAGGAGAACACTTTTAGTTGCAGTATACTCAGAACCTAGAGTTCTCACTATCTCACTATTCGCTGAGTTTTAGGTAAATGTTAAGAGACAGGGTCTTATATATATATATATATATATATATATATATATATTTCTCTCTCTCTCTGTGTGTGCGTGTGTGTGTGTGTATTGGTACGCGTTAAGACGGATACATCAAAGAGCCTATGAAGTCAGAAAAAGTAAATGTACACATATTTGATTGTTCACATTATTTCAGTACTTTAGGACCTATTTTAGACTGCTGGTAATCCCATACATCTGGGCCCAGTTGTTCAAAACTAACGACGTCGTTAGTTAACAATTCGTTAAAATTTACATCGAATGATACGCAAATATGCTGAAATTTTTTGCTGAAAAAATGTGAGTAGCTTTTGCATTGCAAAAGCTACTCACATTTTTTCAGCAAAAAATATCAGAATATTGTATATTGAATCCGCTAAAACGATTAACGAAAGGACCCGTAACGAGCTCGTTAAGCTAACGACGCTTTGAACAACTGGGCCCAGATTAATATATAGATATCTGCAATTGATATTTTGAGTAAATTAGGGATTTTATTCAAATCCCATTATACGTAATAGTGTTCAATGTGGCAACTCACACCTTGTAGGTCAGACTTAGTGCAGTGGGTGTGTTGTTTAATTCAATACTACTTGATGCTTAAAAAATTGATTAACTGCTTCATAACATGCATATGCTGATCAGTTCTCGGCTGGAACTGATCACTCCAGTGGCTGCACCTCCTGAGGGCGTAGTAGGCAGCAGCGAAAAGTATTCTAAAAGAGGAGTCTACCGGATCAGAGAACTGTTAATCATCTGGCGTGTATTTTCTTGAAACTGTTTCATTTCAAGTTCACATCTCTCGTTCGAGTAACAGAAAACTTTACACAGGTTATTCTTATAAGTCTACTTACGTTAGTCCGTTAACGTAACGCAATCTTATTTCGTTCAGTGTTGATTTTCGCGTTAGAGTAGAATCCTAATTCATTTTGTTTCATGGTTTGCAAGACAATGTGAAATTGAAATTCGAAATCGAACGCATTCAGGTAACAGAATAAATTGTATATATGTTGTTTGTATATATTGTTTAGAATAGTTTTAGAGAGAGATTTTGAAACATGTACTTTTATAGGTTATTTGGGATAATGGGCTTAAAAGTTCCAAGAACTGTTAGTATGTCCCTCATATAATTTAATTGTCATTTGATCCTCTATAAATGGATAGTTTCTTCGCATCTACTGATAGAATACGACGTTCGGTCTCTAAGGTTCTTCTAACAATATATGACAGCTTAGGTAAATTATTCTTTAATTGTTTTCATTTTCGCTCAATACTGGTTACTAGATGGAGGAAAAACAATGAAGCAGGTTCTGTGAATATAATTGTATGTATCACTATAAATTACTTAAGACGATGTTAAGCTTAAATTTCCATAAAATGTACTTAGATGTTCTCGAGTGCTAATTAAAGAATTTTGTCGAAAGCAGATTTTTATTTAAAAGGAGGTTTTTATTTTATGCCTCAGCTTAAATTGGTTATACAGCACAACTTCTGTCACACACACACATACACACACACACACACACACACACACACACACACACACACACACACATATGAGAGAGGGAGAGAGAGAGAGAGAGAGAGAGAGAGAGAGAGAGAGATGCTTTGACTGGGCTATTTACTGCAATTTGTAAGAATAAAGGTAAATAAATATGTTTTAGTATATTAATTGCTATGAAAAATTAAATATGATTATTGCAAAGTAATAAAGAATAACGATAAAAAGAAAATAAAGTTTGTAACAGAGTTATAATTTTTTCCAACATTTTTCAAATGCTTCTATTCATATTTATCATGTAAGTAGAGTTTGATAACTTTAAGCAGCATACTGAGATACTAAGCTGTCCTGATGGAATACGCTCAATCTGGCCTTACACGTGGCACGCGCAGTTGATTTCAAAACGGAAAGTGCATATATTTCTTGTATGTTGTGAGCACGCGCAGTTTTCAAATATAAGAAACAAAACGGTCTACTCGTATATATATTTTATGAGCAATGTTTTTTACTGACTGTTCTAAGGCGGTTCCAGTGTTGTTCGCCCGTCCATGGTTTCATATCGAGGGTTAATCATAAGACTGTAGCAAGTCAGATGATTGTTTTTCCCTATACTTATTCTCCTCACCATGAAGGCGTTATGAAGATTACAACATTCCTTTCTGTAAAAAATGAAAATTTAGGTGCAATTACTTGTATGAGCAATGACACCCAAATAAAACAATGGAAATTTAGGTGCCATTGCTCGTACGAGCAATGACACCTAAATTTGAAGTGTTTACAAAGGGGTCAAAGTTGCCCCTAAACAAGGGTTTCAGAAATATGTTTGAGTTACTAGTCTTATGCTCAACCCTCGATATGTGACTTTTGTTTTGCCATTGTTCTTCATTTCGCACTCTTGTTGGAGCTTCTGGAAGGCTTTGTTTCGGAACTGTATTATTTAATTTGTATCTTCACTTGTATGGCCTGCTCCATGCGAAAAAGTGCCTTCGAGCAAGCGCGAAATGTGCGGATTCACATCTTCCTGTGCAAGGCCAATGACTCTTTCGGGACATTTACTCTATATTGATAATTCTACAGACTCCAATGATTCTGACAGCGGAAAGCATCTGCGCATACCACTGAGTGCACATTTTTTGCTGGATATATATATGTATATATAATAAAGAAACATAAATTAGTATTCAAAAATCGGTCACGCCGGGACCGGGAATCGAACCACAGGCCTCCTGCTTGCCGGGCAGACGTGCTAACCACTACACCATCGCGGCTCTTCCGACGTTGAACGCCAATTTTAACGTTTATAAACCTACATATACGAGGGATGTTCGAAATGAATTGCTTATTTCTATCTGGAGACTTCAAATTTCAAGTTAGCCCAAAAGTACTCATTTCATGCCCTCGAAGTACTCTCCGTGGCTAGAAATGCAAAGTTTCAGCCGATGTATTCACTTCTTGAAGGCGTCACGGTACGCTGATTTGGGCACAGTAATAAGGTACTGATGAATGGCAGATGCAAGTGCCTGTCGGGACTGGTATTTCCGCCCAGCAAGGAATGCTTTCAATTTCGGAAACAAAAAGAAATCACATGGGGCAAGGTCTGGGGAATACGGGGGGTGAGGCAAAACAGTTACTTTTTCTTTCTTCAAAAAACGCCGTAACTATTGCGGAGGTATGAGCTGGGGCATTGTCATGTAGAAGACGGATATATTTCAAACCAGTGGCAGGGCGTCGTTTCTGATAATACTTTTTCAGTTTCTTCAGTACTACGTCTTTGTAGTACTTTCCGGTGATGCTTTTGCCCTTTTTCACTGGCACTTTTATTGCGACTCCTTCACCAGAGAAGAAGATCGCATACAAAACCTTCTTTGTACTCAAAGAACGTTTGGCAATTATTGGGCATTTGCTGTGTTTAGTGGCCCAGATCTTATTGCTAACCTTTCTGACGGGCTCAAAATAATGGACCCAGGTTTCATCACCTGTGACGACATTGGCAAACTGCTTTTTGGCATATTTTGGAAACATTTGAAGCAGCTTTTTGGCCACTTTAACCCGTTGCCTCTTTTGCTCGTCAGTCAACAGATGTGGCACCCATCTAGCAGAAATCTTTCTGACTTTCAAATGCTTCTTCAAAATAAGGTGAACCGTTGATAGTGATATGCCTACCTTTCGTACAATATCACGAACTGTAAATCTGGCATCTCCTTCAATGATTTCCTTTATTTTGGAAACGATTTCTTTACGAGATGCAGATTTTGGCCTACCTGATTTCGGTGCATTTTTAATGGACTCTACACCAGACTCAAATTTCTTTTTCCACCGCCGAACTGTGTCATAAGACACACAAGAAGGTCCAAAAGCAATAGAAATTTCAGTCATCAGCTTCTTCAAAGAACAACCAAGTTTTGAGCGAGCTTTGATGTAAGCCCGTGTTTCATCTTTTTTATCGACGCTTCTACCAGCCATTTTTACTGCAGTGGTCAATGACTGCGTGTATTCAAATGGCAAATTTTATGTCTTACACTTAGTCTAACATGTACATTTATACACCATTGTGTAGATATTGAATAACCCTATACAGGTATGTATTGGTTTTTATCGTGCCCCACGTGGATATCCAGCTTGAGGACAATAAGCAATTCATTTCGAACATCCCTCGTATATATGTTAGAGGAGATCTGTCTACAAATGAGAACAATGTGGCTTTTCCATTGCCTTCAACTGACATCAGCTGTACTATTATTAAGGACAGAAACAGTATATTCTGGTGAACTAGGTGTGTTCAGGGCTTTGGCACAGGAACAAACTGACAAATGCTTTGCGCATTCTACATGCCCACAGCCTTTTGAACTCACTCTGAGCCCAATATGTTGCGGTTCGTGCACGTGTAATTCGGACTGTGCACGATATGGCTCGTGCTGCTTGGGTTTCTACAATGATTTTGGCCATGCCCTTGATTCAACAGCTAATAACAGGTAATTGTACTGAGCCGGGACGTAGCATTTTCTACAGGTTGCGCGTGCGCCCAATGCGGTCTGGTCAGAGTCTTTGCAGGACAGTAGCCAGGAATCCAAAGTGAAGAGTCTCATCTGAGTCTTCACTGAGCGCACATAAAGTCATATAGGAAATGTTGTCTCGGCTTATTTGCAATGTGTTCTTAACTATTCAATGGAAATTTGAGCCGCAACGTAAAAGAACGTATCTTCTGACACGAGTGCCCAACTAGAAATCAAAGTAACGTGTGCACAGGCTTCGTTGTCATCATGTAAACCTTGCATCACGAAAACTTATCTATGTATTTTTACCCCTAAAATCCCAATATTTATATAGTAAAACTGGGTTTACAGGGGCATATATTATTTTTCTTATTTCTGCTCAAAACCATAGATCGGGGTACATGTTAGAACCGCCTCGGCGAGGCGGTTCTAACGAGTACCACTATCTATGTTTTGAGCAGAAATATAAAAAATATCAGATTTTTTTATGAAAATTTTAATTTTTTGGTGGTGAATGTTTTAATATATTTGAAAGAGCATGTTTTTATAATGGCTATCCAAAATGGACCAAGTGAAAATTCTGATTATACGGTGTGTACATGTCTGAAGGTACTGTAAGCAATGATTTTGTAAACAGGCAGTGAATGCCCACACCAAGCTACGCGGAAGATCTTGGTATTTTCTGCGAAAGGAGACACGTATAGAATACTTAGTTTATCTCCAAGACTTTGTCTGAAGAAACAGAATAAAATTTAAGCCGGGGCCTAGCATTTCCCTACTTTGTGCGCCCAGCGAAGACACAGATTAATGCATTTAAGCCGAACCCTTTAAAAAAGATTGGCTGTTTATATTAATAATAATAATAATAATATGCAACTTGGTAAAGTTCTGAGCTCTATTTACTAAACTTTCGGAGGTGACTCCCTCCTTCTTCAGGGTTAATGAAAAAATAATTCCATAGTCGACTCTCGTTTTCTCGACTAATTTTAATTTAAATAACCGTTTATCTTGAAGCAAAAATCTGGTCCCTATTTTAACATGGTAATCTAACAAGTAACAATTGTGGAAAAGGGAAGAAATTGCTCCTGAGGAACAAGTTGTCTTCCTTTCCACAATATTTTCAATAGATTTATAATTTAAGGAGTCAAATTACATATTCATTTGTGAATTGTATTTTTTTTTCGATAATCATTTCCTCAATTCTGCAAATCTGATATGTCGAGGTACGGATATCTCGAAGTATTCAGATAGTCCATTGAACTTCGAGATAGCGAGATTCGACTGTATTTAGCCAGTTGATCACTAGGTCCCATGTTCGAATCCCGCTGGAGGCAGAATTCAGCTCATGGCTGTATGCCACTTCGTTGCACAGAGTCACCCTCCTTCATCTCAACATGATTAATATAATGTTAAAATGGATGTAAAATGCGAAAATACTGTTATTCTCATCATTCATATTGAAAACCGGGCTATGTTATGGTGAACAAAATCAGGAGGATTTTCTGAGTTTTGCAGTTTTTAACCAGATTTCCATTTGTTTGTTGTCTCTATTAACCTTTTTACTGCATAACCGTATCTTATTGTGCTTAATAAGCAAACACTTTATTACTCCCAATATTGTTTGGAGAAAATAGCTCGAGATAAAAGGATTACCAACCTAAATATTTTAGCTATTTCATGTTTTGGGTACTTATTAAAGGCGCCTTACTATCTCGAGATATGGCCAAGAAGTATACAGTTTACATCGACTTCTTAACGTAGTATTTGAAACAGGGTTTTAATCAAACCACTGACAGCACTGGTCATTACGAAAAAACGCCTATTCAAATATATAATTTTTTTTTACCTCCAAAAACTGAAAATTTTCAGATAAAAAAACAAAATCTCTGATATTTTTTTCAAATTTCTGCTCTAAACATAGATTGTGGGTACTCGTTAGAACCGCCTCGGCGATGTATTGAGAAATATATGAAATAAAATATGTTTAAACCAAATGTCCAATACATTTGAACAGGTGTGTTTTAGTAAGGATGGAGACCGGAGCCGAACAACCATTCTGTAGTTTTGCAACATTTGTGAAATTGATTGAACTCCTCCCCTACACGCATTTCCGTTAGCTTTTACTACTGATCTTTCTAAGGCAGTGATATTGATGTTGCTGGTGTTGTTCTCTGTTTGGCCTTGTGGCTACCCAATGCGAGGCTTTTCATCACGAAAACATAAAAATATAATTTTGACCCCCTTAAACCCATTTTTATATAGATAAACTGGGGTTTACAGGGGTATACATTACTTTTCTTTTTTCTGTTCAAAAACATAGATTGTGGGTACTCGTAAGAACCGCCTCGGCGAGACGGTTTTTACGAGTACCCACAATCTATATTTTGAGAAGGAATATGAAAAATATCAGAATTTTTATCTAAAATAACTTTCAGTTTTTGGTGGTGAAATTTACAATATATATGAATAGGCGTGTTTTTGTAATGTTTCGCGTTTTATCCTGTTCACTGTTTTATTATTGTATTAAGAGGAACCTGTCTAGCATTGTGATCACCTTGTTGAGGAATAGGGAGGGGTGAGGGGGTAGGGGAGGGTAAGGGGATATTACTTTACTTTTCTTTGGTGTGTTTCATTTAGTGTTCTATCTGTCATAGTGTGCCGGCCTCAGTGGCTCACTTGGATGCGCCGTCCGACTGGAGACCAGGAGGTCGCGGGTTCGACCCCCGCTGAGGTCGGCAACATTCTTTCGTGGAGATTGATCGTGAAATATTTTCTACGGTCATACTCTCCCTTCTGCTGATTCAAGAAGGGCAGTTGTCAATTTCTGGTGAAAGAATGCGCACAATACTGGTTAATCGCTTAAAGTACTTAGCTTGCCCAGTAAACGTGTGGTTACGTAAACTGGCCGCGCTCGACATGACCCCGTTGGGTTGACTGGGCCGTAAAACCTGAACACAAACAAACAAACAAACTGTCATAGTGCCTTTGTTCTTCTGTCATTACTAAAACACGCCTGTTCAAATATATTGAAAATCTCACAACCAAAAAACTGAAAGTTTTCAGATAAAAAATCCTGAAATTTTTCATATTTCTGCTCAAAACAAAGATAGTGGATACTCCTTGCCGAGGCGGATCTAACGAGTACCACAATTTATGTTTTTGAGCAAAAATAAGAAAAAAATAATGTATGACCCATGTAAACCCCAGAGTACCCATGCAAACTCCAATGTACCACATTCTATGTTTTTGAGCAGAAATAAGAAAACTATAAACCCCAGTTTCACCACTAAAAACAACTGAAAGTTTTCAGATAAAAATTCTGATATTTTTCATATTTCTGCTCAAAAACAGAGATTGTGGGTACTCGTAAGAACCGCATTGCCGAGGCGGTTCTAACAAGAACCCACAATTTATGTTTTTGAGCAGGAATAAGAAAATATAATGTATGACCCATGTAAACTCCAGTTTTACTATATAAAAGTGGGGTTTAAGGGTTCAAAATTATATAGGTGTTTTCGTGATGTGGCAGCTGAGCTAGTCTTTTGAGTTTTTATACTCGAGCTAAGAAACATTCTGAGTACAGTGCATATAGCTGAGCTACGTCAGGGTAAAACAGCCGTTGTAGCCAATACGAACAGCAAAGGTTCATGCGAGAGTTCAGAAAAGGTCGACGCGACAGTGCGCATAAGCGGTAATTGAAGGGGAAACGTCAGTCAAAGGATTCGACATGAGGCCTTTGTTAAGGGTTCGGGCATGCCCACTAAAAAATGATTCAAAGTTCAAAGAGTTTTTTTTTTTTAATTATTTTTATTTTTTTATCCTCGCGATGTGTCTCATTTCTTATTTCTTTGACCAGGTACGGGTGTGTAAACGTACAATATCGCGATGGATCAGAAACTCACTATACTACCGATGACCGTTACTGGATTATTGTCAGATGTGACCCTGTTACCTTCAATGCTACAAACGGATACCTTTGTGAAAACCCAGGAATAGACGAATCTGTCGACTCTATAGTTCCTGTCACTGAGCTGTCCTCCATGGTACATTATAGGAACAAATACTGCGCCTACTGCAATGGAATTGGAGAAGATGAAAAACTGATTAACTGGAAGGTGAAAGTTTTAAGTTTCAAGTATATATCATTACCCGACAACAAATTATTGGCTAAAGTGAGACAAGTTCATGGGAACATTATCTTTGAAATACCAGGACAATATATACATGCACACAAATGTAACGTACCGTCGTATGAAATTACAACCTGTAATTCAACTGGGTTGTGGCTGCAATACGACAGCGGTATAGACATAGCTTGTCAATCGTTTATAGACCCGTTCAATTTTACTTTTAAAAATTATTTCTGTTATTTGTGCAACAGCGCAGAGACTTTGACCCCGGACCAGTGGATGTGCAAGTCATGGCTTCCAAATGAGGAGCTAAGTATCAATATCGTGCCACCATTTTTTGCCATTTCAGACGTTTCTATTGTGAAAGGAGGACAGAGCAGTACTTCGTTCAGTTGCGGAACAACACAGTTTAAAGATGAAATCATGGTAAGTAAACCTAAAAGCTTGCGCACACAAAGTATATAGGAGCTGTAGCGTCAGACAATCAGAAACTAACATTACGAAAACACGCCTATTCAAATATAAAATTTCACCTAAAAAAACCTGAAAATTTTCAGATAAAAAGAAACACTGTTATTTTTCATATTTCTGCTCAAAACATAGATTGTGGGTACACGTTAGAACCATTTCGTCGAGGCGGTTCTAACAAGAACCCACAATCTATGTTTTTGAGAAAAATAAGAAAAATAATGAATAGCCCCAGTTTACTACATAAAAGTGGGGTTTAAGGGGTCAAAATTATATAGGCATGTTTTCGTAATGACATGTGTGCCCAGCCAGTGCGTCCGTGCAGTCTGATCTGAGTCTTTGTTGCCACCCGAGCAAATATATATATATATAAAGATAACCTAGAAATGCCAAAATCACAACGCACACCCCTTCCGAGGTATCAAAAGAAGAACTGAAGAGCAAATAATGACAAAACAAACGTCACATATAAAATCACAGTTGTATAAACAAAGAAGAGCGGCAATAGTTCAACTGCCTTGAAACCAAGCCTTGGACCCAAGCTTTCTAAAGAATAACCATCGAAGACTCTGAGAGGACTGTGCGGCTGCCTATGTTGATGTTTCGCTTTCACTGGACGTACACCATAATATACATAATTACATAACGAAAACACACCTATATAATTTTGACCCCCCAAAACCCCACTTTTATATTATAAAACTGGGGTTTACAGGGGTATACATTATTTCTCTTATTTCTGCTCAAAACATATATTGTGGGTACTCGTTAGAACAGCCTCTGCGAGACGGTTCTAACGAGTATCCACAATCTATGTTTTGAGCAGAAATGTGAAAAATATCAGAATTGTTTGTCTGAAAATTTTCATTTTTTGGAGGTGAAATGTTTTATATTTTTGAGTAGGCGTGTTTTCGTAATGTCACGTTGTCACTCATGGTACAGATAATTTATAAATCTCTAGCGGATAAAAAGACCTTTAGAAATGTAGAACCAGATCTGACCTCGCACAACGCGGCATTTGTTCTAGGTTCTCAGTTTTGTCGTGGCTTCGTTAACAATTAACAGTAAAGTCTGGCAATTAACAGTAAAGTCTGGAGTTAGCAAACTAAAATTTATTTAGAAAAAACTTGTAAAATCGATATACACAAATGTTCCGACAGACAGACATGAACCAAAAATAAATGACGTGTAATAAAAGCAGTAATAAATGGGCCTAATACACCTAACATAGTTTCGCCATTTTTCCTCAAGGGGGCTAATTCTAGTGACTTCCTGGTGAAAAGGGATCAAAGAGGAAAAATTTGCTCCCAAAGGTGTCCCTTTCTAAAATGAGAGAATTTGCTCCAAAAGGGAGCAAATTCTTGCGTAAAGAGAAAACGGCTTTTCAGAAGGGAAGCAAAAACAATTTATCAGTTAGCTCCCTTAATAAGGTATTCGTTCTCCTTAAGGCGGTTGTGTCTATCATTCTTCAAAACCATGGAGACTCGTTTGTTCTTCCGCTGTGATAATTTCAATGGAAATATGAAAATATAGACCATGAGAAATTCTGAAATGTTCACCTAAATATACAGACAAAGTCTATGAAGTATATTTGTATAAACTGAGTGACTCAAATGCCCGACACCGAATACTGTGCATAAAGGGACTAGGTCTTCTGAAGGCAAAACACCCCGCCCAGACAACAAGACAACAAAGATGGCGTCCAACCTACAAACTGTATCTATCACTGAAAGTATTAAAGATATAAAAGAGGATCAAGATGGTCTGATTGATTGTGTTGGGGTTTAATGACACGTCAACCCTTGAGGGTCATTTTGTGTCGTCTCCCAGAGAAAGGGAGAAAAGAGATAGAAGAGAGAGTAGAGGAGATGAAAGAGAGGGACAGGGAAGAAAGAGCAACAGGAAAGAAAGTGAAGAAACAGAAGAAATAAAAACATTCCCCCTCTACCCTTACCCACTACAAGGATAGCAGGCCTTGCCCAACTGTAAGCCAATATCAGTTGGACGCCCCAGTGATGTAAGATACCCAGCACCTTCGCACCACCCGACCACCCCCATCAAGATGGTCTGAGACGTACCTTAGGGAGAAGGATAGACAGACTTAGAAATGATATGTAATCTACAATTGATGAATCAGTCAAAGCTTTGAAGTCAGACAATGACTTAAATATAGGTAGAAACTCAAGGCGAATCGACGATCTTGTGAGCTCTTGTGGAAAGTAACTGTCCGTTTGGCTTTCTGCTAGTGATGTTTCCATTAGGGTCTAGTTATTTCGTGTTTGTGTTTCTATCCCTTTGATGTCTCTGAGTGAGGTGTGGGATAATCGTATCGATTCCTGATCATTGCCTTCCCTTCTATTTTGAGAATGCTGATCAAAAGGTCTTGGTTCTACGCAATAAATACAAGCTGAAAAATCATGCTACATTCAAACGCGTCTTTATTGAAGGTTCAAAGTCGTACATTGAAAAACTGCTTGAATTAAACACACGAGCAATTCTACGGAAATTACCGCAAGGTAATTCATACCGTGTAACCGACAATGGCCGTATACTGCGGCGACAGGAAATTAAGCAACTAATTGTGAAATGAAAACCTAACAATCGTAGTCAAGTTAGGATGTGCCCGGTCACATGGTAGTATAACATTATGCCATTTGAATGCTTACGGATGGACAACATCAAACGAACAATTGTGAGCAGCTGTACTAAACAAAATGTGTACATGCAGACATTTTCAGTTTGAACGAAACGCATTTAAGTGAAACGCAGACAATAAATGTACAGGGGTATACTTGGAAAGTATTTGATAGAACCTATGTTAACAAAGACGCATCTAAAGCATCGGTTGGTGTCGGGTTTTTACTAAAGACCGTGTTTCATAAGCGTTTTCATTTGAAACTGTGGATAAATCTTGTGACGGAATTTTATGCCTAAAACTAACATCGGAAAGTACAGATTATACTTTACTTCTCCTTACGTGCTGTTTGCCACATAAAATTTCTGTATGGGAAGGGACCAAGAAGAATTTCTATCACATGTGTTATCTAACATATATGTAAATAGCGATTGTGATACCATTTTCTTGTGCGGAGATTTCAATGCAAGAATAGGATCTGTGAACGATGTTTCGGAATTTATAAATAAAAACATAGTAAGTGATCGACAAAACCGTTAATCACCATGGTCAGTAATTCTTGGAAGTTTTAATGAAGCCAAAATGTGCGTCTTTAATGGACGATTTAATGAAAGTGACAAATAATTCACCTCTGTGTCAACGCGGTAAGCCTGTTGTTGATTATATATGTGTCCCTCACGATGTTCTTGAGAAATGTGTGTATTTTAAAGCGAAAACAATGCAATCAATTATTGAGGACGGACAATTTCCTTGGCGAGGGCAGTATAGCAACAGACCATGCCGCACTTATATTGTGTATCAATATTCCCACAGACAGCAGTGCATCGGTAAACAATAACACTTGTGATAAAATAGGTATCAGCCAAACTTTCGTCCTGAAAGCAGCTGCAGATGAATTAGCTTCCACCCTGGCTCTATTGTTTCAACTGTCACTGGATCAAGGTGAAATATCATCTGACTGGAGAGAAGCACTAGTAGTCCCTATCTTCAAAAAAGGCGATAATCATCAAGCATCTAGCTACAGACCAGTTTCCCTCACTTCCATCACGTGTAAACTGCTTGAACACATCAGCCATAGCAGCGTCATGAAACACTTCGACTAGCACAAAGTCTAATGTGACAGCCAGCACGGGTTCAGAAAGAAGCGCTCTTGTGAAACCCAGCTCCTGTCAACTGTGCAAGAGATAGCCTCCTCCACAGCGAAGGGAAAGCAAGGTCGACATTATTTGGCTCGACTTTGCTAAAGCTTTTGACAAGGTGCCACACTCAAGACTTCTTTACAAGCTGGACTATTATGGAGTGAGAGGCAACACCCGGAAATGGATAGAGTCGTTTCTCCGCCACAGAAGCCAGCAAGTTATCTTAGATGGAGTGAAGTTCGACACAGCTGAGGTCATATCAGGTGTCCCACAGGGGACCGTGCTGGTTCCTGTTCCTATGCTTCATAGACGACCTACCGGAGTCGATCTTATCCTCTGATACCAAGCTATTTGCCGATGATAGTGTGCTCTTCAAGGTAATTGAGAATGACACGGACAGGGAGCTACTCCAAAAAGACCTATCAGTCTTTGGGAAGAAGCTTGGCAGATGAGTTTCAACCAACAAAGAGTCTCGTGCTGAGGATCTCATCATCCAAAAAAAAAGACAGCTCGTCAGACAGCCTATCAGCTTCATGGACACACCCTTGAAGTGGTTGATGCAAGCAAGTACCTTGGAGTGACATTAACAGAAGACTTGTCATGGGATAAGCATATCCAGAACACCAGAGGCAAGGCTAACAGAACAGTTGGATCTCTGCACAGAAACCTCAGGGACTGCACATCTCCAGTGAAGAACCTGACCTATAAGACGATGGTACGCCCTATATTAGAGTACTCGTCAACCATCTGGGATCCCTCCAGCAAACCAGCGTCAAGACTTTGGAGTAAGTCCAACGGAGAGCGGCACGCTATGTTTTCAACGACTAAACTTCAGTTACCGCAGGATGTGTCACAAAAATGCTCGTGGACCTCAACTGGGAACCAATGGAAGTTCGGAGAAAACATGACAGGCTCAGCATGCTATACAGAATTCAGCTCAATCTGGTAGATATACCTGCCAACAGATACCTGAGCCGAAGTGATAGCCGCACCAGAGGACCAATGAAGTTCTTCCAGGAGAAAATCACCGACCCGACCTACTCCAACTCCTTTTGCCAAGGACAGCCAGAGACTGGAGTAGACTCCCGGCCAGAGTAGTTTCAGCAGCCACCCTGGAAGAATTCCGGTCACTTCTTAGTGGGTGACCAGCTCTATCACTGGTAAAGACAACATCACTGTACATAGTTTTATGATTTTAACAACGTACATGGCTCCTGGGGCTTGCTGATGCCATCACACTACCTTGCCCCGCAGAGTCAACTGAAGTGACTTCATTACATCAGAAATGGATCGACGCATTCCATGTTCTGACAATAGCAAAGAAAGGAGAAAGATCCATAAATTGCATTAAATTTTCTGGAATGAAGAATTAAGTTATCTTTGGAGTTATAAGCACGACAAAGAAAAAACGTTTCTAAAATACAAAGGACATGCTTCTTTACAAATAGTTGCGGATGGAATTTATAGCGTCGCACGAAACATTTAAAAAGAAGTTGTGCCATTATGAAAGAGCATATAAACGGTCCGTTTGAGATGACATTGCAAATATGTCTACTGACATCTCTTACGATTTTTAAGAGAAGATAAAACGATTAGGCCCGAGAAAAAATTTTGGAAGCCCTATGGAAAAAAGGTAAGAGAAAAGTCCAGGGAGTGCCACAATCACAAACCGCAGCCCTTCCCAGAGCCCAAGAGGAAGAGGAAACCGACAAATCCAAACAAGCACGTACGAAAAGCACTAAGATTAGCTCTCTCTTCCCCAAGCGAGGTAATCGCAATACTAAAAGAACTGAAAAACACAAGAACAAAATGACACATGGAAAAACATACAACAAATCGCCTCGTAGAATAAACCACAAAGCAACAAAAAATAAGACTAACACCGGGACCACCGTCTTAGAACGGTCAGTAGAGTAAACCACCAGGGGGTTTAAAGCACTTTTACAGCCAGCTAACTTCACCCTGGGTCCTGATGCTACTCTTAATACAGAAATACATAAAAATTCGGTTCGCATAAAGGCTCCCAACTCAGTCAATGCATCAAAGCGAAAACACAAAAATCAAGTTTACGATAAAAATTTGATATCGAAACGGACCTTCCATATGTACTCAATAAATGGGAAGAAAAAATGACCATGTGTATACAAATGATGGGGAAAATATACTCGATTTGCATTTTCAGAGAGAAGCACTTTAACATAAAACAGTACTAGAAGACAATATGTTAGATCCCTAATATGAGAGCAACACTGAATTAAATCAAAACATCAACATGGAAGAAATTGAAAAGATAACAATGAACGCTTAAAACGGAAAGTCTACTTGAATCGACAGAATTCCTTGTTAAGTGCTGAAATTTTCTACTATAATGCAAGTTCTATGCTCTCTCTTTGACACTTTTTTTCTGATATTTGACACTAGTTTGATACCTTCTATATAGCGAAAAGCAATAATCTACCGATTCTGAAATACCCGTCTTCTGATCAACGCATACCAATGAATTATAGATGTATAAGTCTGTTATCGTGTATCTCTAAATTGTATAGTGCCCTTAGTAATAACAGATTCAAAAATACTTGAAAGAATACGGCCTGCTCTCTAATAAGCAAAACGGATTCAGGTCAGGCCGCTCGTATGAAGATCACGTATATATTTTGAATAGTATCAAAAGCATTCGACTTTATAGATCGAGATATGTTGCTTTATAAACTATTATTATATAAGATAGGCGGTAAAACATACATTCTAGTAAAGTATATAACACGTTGGCCTGTATGCAAATAAATGACAAAATGACAAGTTGGGTTAACAGTAAAGCCGGGGTCAATCATGGTGATAACTATTCTGACGCTATTCTCCGTTTTCCTTGATGACTTAGTGAGAGGAATTTGTGCCTTTGGTTTAGATATAAACGTTGGTGACGTTAATATATCAAGTCTCTTATGTGCAGACGATATTGTGCTGGTAGCCTAAAATGAACAAGATATGCAAACTTAGCTTAACAAATTGCATGATTGGGATAAGCGATGGTGAGTACTATTAAACACAGAAAACGCCAAGGTAATGCATTTTAGAACTGGCAGACGTAAACGGACGGAATGTCAGTTTAGAATAGGGGACAATACTTTAGATATTACAGCCAAATATAAATATTTGGGCGTTAGTGTTTACTGAAAGGAATAATTTTACCTTAAATGCTGAAACTTTGGTGCGTGGTGGTGGACGGGCTTCGGAATTCGGAATACAGATTAACGAAAAACTGTTAAATGCTTGTGTAGTTCCACTACTGGATTACCATTCTTCAGTCTGGGGTTATAGGGATTATTCTGTAGTAGATTCAATACAGAGCAGAAGTGTGAGACACTTTTAAGGGTTCACCGCTTTGTACCGAAATTGGCCATCAATGGTGATGCTAGATGACTGCCTGCAAAGGAAAGACGTTGATATAATATAATTCGGTAACTGAACAGACTGATCAATCTGGACAATACACGATTATGTAAAAGTGTTTTATGGGCCTACAGTATTTGTGCAAAGAATTTGAGCGCTGAAGTAAAGGTCATTATGAACAAAATTGGCCTGACAAGAAGTTTTGAACAGTTAGAATGATGTCATGTTTAAAGTTGTAAAGTGCTTTTAAGTAACATAATTATGTTATGCAGATTGGTCTTGTAAAACACAGACGGTTCCGAAATTACGCATTTATATATAACATTCAAGGACACATACACTGTCGAAAAAACTTGTACTTTATTTAAGTAGAACTGAACGTTCAGAGCTCGCCCAATTCAGATGCGGTGTATTACCATTACGGATAGAAACCCGAGGAAAGATTTTGTAAAGTTTGTCAAGGGGGTTGTGGGGAGAGGGGGTGGGCAACGGAAGATGAAGTACATTTTCGTCTTTACTGTGCTCATTATACTGATTTAAGGAATGATCTCCTATCAACATGCGATCAAAGAAACTCATTTTATTATTCTCAGATGTAGGAAAAATAGAACTCTTAATGAATAATTATCGTAGACAACAAACAAAATATCTTATACATTTATTGTTCTCTAAATAGATACGCAGAGTTAGAGAGGCGTCTATCCAATATTGATGACATTGCTTCAACGTTGGTTAGACGTTGTCTCGTCATTGTGGGTCTGTCAAGTTACATATAACGTTTATGCAAACAGTTGCTGAGTAAATAACTTTCCTGTGTTTCAGCAAACGCTCAGCGGCGGGGTAACAACGAGATAATAGTAATGATATTGCATCGGTGTGTCCTCAGTGTTGTTTCGACTCTATGCGTCGTCTGCTCGGTTATTTATTGTGTTTATATATTGATATTATTATTTTAAAATCGGCGGTTTTACGATCGCAAATTTCGTTTTACGGTGACCCGTCATCAGATTTCGCAGTCGTATACACAGCTATAGCTAGTACTCTATTAAAGCCGGCCTCGGTGGCTCAGTTGAATGCGCGTGTGACTGTAGACCAGGAGCTCGTGGGTTCGACCCCCGCAAAGGTCGGCAACATTATTTCGTGGAGATTGATGATGAAATATTTTCTATGGTCATTCTCTCCCTTCCGCTGATTCAAGAAGGGCAGTTGTCAGTTTCTGGCGAAAGAATGTGCACAATTCTGGTTAACCGCTTAGAGGACTAAGCCTGCCCAGTAAATGTGTGGTTAGGTAAAATGACCGCGCTCGACAGTACCCCACTGGGTTGACTGGGCCGTAAAACCTCAACACAAACAAACTCTATTAAAAAGTATAGTATATTAGACCGTTGTACCCACTTCGTACCCACTAAAATCTTTATCAGACAATAATTGGCCCGACAGCGTTCCTGTCGGTCCAATAATGGTCCGATAAAGATTTAAGTAGAATGCTAGCTGGGTAGTCTGGTTCTCAGGCTTTGCCGGAGCGCTCTTGTCCAGTGGCACATTTTCTCAGAGTGTATTTAATTGTTTAAAAGTTGTGTATTGTTTATTGTTTTAAATTGGCCAAGATTACGCACATATGAAGAATTTGAAGAAATACGAAGGTAAAACGAACAATTATTATAGGTACAAATAGACAAGTTAACATGAATTTATACTGTTCATGTAGTTTATTTCTATTGACTGTTCCAATGTGGTTCCTTTGTTGCAATAATAAACGCCTTATATGAAACCACTAAATGCAATAGAGGAACCTTCTGCAGACAACAAAAAAGTGACTGGTACACACTTACCCTAATCAGAAGGTATCCACTTTCCTTCAAAACCAGACAATCTTCAATGAACTAGATATGTCAGTAGTAACTTTTCTTTCGTTTGAGACCAACCTCAGTTTTGCTAAAGTGGTCTTCTATTGCATTACGAAAACATGCCTATTCAAATATATAGAAAATGTCACTTTCAAAAATTGAAAATTTTCAGATAAAAAACTCTAGTATTTGTTTTTATATTCTATTCTCAAAATATAAATTCTAGGTACTCGTTAGAACCGCCTCTGCAGTAAGGCGGTTCTAACGAGTACCACAATCTATGACTTTGAGCACAAATAAGAAAAATAATTTATACCCCTGTAAACCCCAGTTTTACAAAATAATAGTGAGGTTTAAGGGTGTCAAAATTATATAGGCATGTTTTCGTGATGCACAGAGAGGTAAAAGAGTTGAGGCACATCATTTCCTTAAAAGCGATTGCACGTGCGCCAGCCAATATTCAGGTCAGCCTGTGCATCTGTGCACTGAACAGGTTTGATAAGACACTGAGTAGCCAAGGATCCAAAACGTTTTTTTTTTTTTTCAGACGGACAGAGAAGGCTCTGGTCAGCCTACACGGATGCATCTTCGCTGGACGCAAACGTGTCTTGTAGGAAATGCTGTGCATCGGTATAAGTATTTTTGTTAACCTACAGACTGATGTATTTGTACGTTTACCTGTCCATTGTAATGAAACGTGTTTAGTTCAGAAACCATCACGAAAACATACCTATATAATTTTGACCCCCTTAAACCCCACTTTTATATAGTAAAACTGGGGTTTACAGGGGTATACATTATTTTTCTTATTTCTGCTCAAAACATAGATTGTAGGTACTCGTTAGAACCGCCTCGTCGAGGCGTTTCTAACGAGTACCCACAATCTATGTTTTGAGCAGAAATATTAAAAATTTTAGAATTTTTCATCTGAAAACTTTCATTATTTTGGTGGTAAAATTTTCAGTATATTTAAATAGGCGTGTTTTCGTAATGGATACGTCTTTTCTTGTATATTTACAGAATATTTGTCTTGATGTAGAGTGCTATATGGATCGTCAGTTGTCCAACGGAGAATGTGAAGCCAAACACTCCCCAAAAAAGGACACCAGTGCCTGTTTTGCAGGTTTTATTAAATTGACACTTACCTCATACGATATATACATAGACAACGGTGACATAAATCTGGAGAATAATATTCGAGATGCTTTGATTTCGACAATTGGAATTTCAGGGGTAGAATATAGATTTTTATTCTTTTATCACACCGATAAATTGGGTGTAGTGGACTATTTAATAGTCCATCAGTCCATAATCCTAAATGATTATAGTGTAACGCAGTCAAGTTATGTCGATTCACTCATGGGTATAGATGATAGAATTATAACTATTAATATTAATACCGATGATGATACAAAATTTCATTTAGAATTATCTTCGTATAACATTATATTTTCCGAAGACACTGCAACAATAGATATACAAATTAAATCTGATAGGTCTATTACACAGCTAACTGCTCCCGTTCAGTCATCAGACATACCTAATTGTCATGGCAGAAATATTTCAGTGATAAACAAACTGTATGTTTGCCCATTTATAAAGCTTAATGCAAATGAAATACCATCCGAGATAGAAAACGGTTTTCTAGTTATAAGAAAAAGAACCACGTATGGTGCAATTGTGAAAACATTCTCGAAATGGGAGTATGACTACAATGATGGCACTATATATGTATGTCTTAGAGACTTCCAGGCTGTATATAACACACTAACCATGTCGACTTTTAACATGAACATTTCTGCGTCCGAATCATTGCCACTTCATCCAAAACATATTCTATCACTGGTCTGTATATGTTTATCTATTGGTTCTTTGCTAGTTACCATAATTACCTACTGCACCTGTTCTGTACTTCAGTCTCAGCCAGGAATCAATAACCTTATTCTTTGTGTATTTCTTCTTCTGGCACAAACTGTTTATCAATTTGGAGTAGGTCAAACTACACTTCCTGACGTGACATGTTCAATGATAGGCATGGTTTGTCACTTTATGTGGCTATCTGTGATGTTCTCAATGAATATGTGTTGTATCAGAATGTTTTTAATTTTCAAGAGACATGCAAAGATATCAGCTAGATTCAAACTTAAGCAGACAGTTATAAATATTACATATGTGATCTGTGCGTCTACCTTGTTTGTTGTAGTGAACATGGTTGTCTCTGTGGTCACTAGTCACGGCACTGATATTGGATATGGTGGTCAAGTATGCTACTTTTCTTCAAACGTTATGCAGACATTAACTTTTGTTGTCCCATCAGCTGTTACACTGATCGTAAATATTGTTCTTTTTGCTTATGTGGTTTACCGTATAAGGAAGGTTGGTGTGTCAACAGCGAGGGTGAACAAAGAACGGAACTATTTAAGTGTCTATATTCGACTGTCTACACTAACCGGCTTAACTTGGATATTTGGCTTTCTGCAAATCTTTCTGAACACAGAAGCTCTGGAATATTTGTTTATCATATTTAACGCTGGGCAAGGTGTGTTCATAATGATCGCATTTATGTTTAACAAAAGAACTATGTCTTTGCTTTGTGCGAAAGCTGAAATATCATCTTCAAGTTCTGGCCGCTTGGACACAACACATCAAGAAACACTGTGAAAATAGATATTACGTATTAGCGGTATTCTGGTCTCTGATTCTCGGGAACATTCGGAGAATGGTTTTCGCCAGATTCGTGGACATTGTCTCGGTTGCCCAGATTAAGAGCAAAAAAAAAAAAAAAAAAAAAAAAAAACTCCTCCCCGAGTGTTTTTGAGAATCAGACCAGATCTCAGAAGAACGCTCATCCTTAAGAACGAGCTGCAATTTCTGCATACTTTGCACTTTGAACAAATTCCACTAGGTATAAATAGAGATATTCTAAGAAGTTCTACCATATACGAAGCCTTAACTCAAAACATAAGCCGTGCACGTAGTCATGTGTTTATATGGATTCCCCACGATGTGCAAGCTGCAGGAACGAGCTTGTAAAAACATATGGGCCGTGGCAAGCAAAACATTGTCTTCGAGCATGCGCAAAATGCAGATTCAGATTAATCCAGCGCATGCGCAGTCTCATCCGGGTATTTGCTCTCATTGCATACAATCTACAGTGTACACTAATTCTGTTAGCGGAAGCGATGGCCCTGATTAGATTGCGAGGATGCGGAGGCTGATCTTGGCCTTTGCTGTCCATAGGCTCAAAGACACGTTATCGCTTGGCGACTGATTGAACGTTTCATTGAGCTGAAATATAACATTGTAGTTATTTCTCTGTTTTGATTATCCTTTGGTTAGTTAATTAGTATGTGGTTTCTATTCAGTCTTTTTCAGTCTTTTAAATTGTGTGTCCTATAGACGAAGACAGATGTTTTGCAAACTGTGAAGATCCAGATGAGACGGCTCATCATGGGCTATCTCATCTGGATCTACACTTTTTGCCATTCTATTCTTGTTTCCAACTGTTAACATTTTGGCAGCAATGGGTAAGTCCAAATGCAAAAATAGAAGAGTCTATTTCAGAAACTCTTGGTTGAAAAGATTAAATATACCGGTAAAGGCCAGCAGTTGTAACCAAACGATTGGGCAAATAAATATAATTAATAATTGCCGTCGTCCTGAATTTATGTCCATTTTTATATTTGGTTTGAGGGAAACCTCCGGAACCTTTTTTTTATAATGACAGTTACAGTTACACCAAAACAGTAAGAGAAAAGTCTTGGGAGTACCACAATCACAAACCGCAGCCTTTCCCAGACACCAAGAGGAAGAGGAAACAGACATAGCCAAACAAGCGCAAATCGAAAAAATACGTACGAAAAGCACTAAGATTAGCTCACTCTTCCCCTAGCGAGGTAATCGCAATGCTAAAAGGACTGAAAACACACAAGAAAAGAATGACACAAGGTAAGACTTAAAACAAATAGCCTCGTAGAATAAGCCACAAAGTAACAAAGAGTAAGACTAACCGGCACCACCGCCTTAGAACAGTCAGTAGAATAAACCACCGGGGGTTTAAAGCACTTTTACAGCTAGCCAACTTCAACCAAGTTCTAGATGGGACAAGTTCTCTGGGTTTGATCCGCCCACGATGAGCCCCAGTATTAACATGCCAACGAGATAGCAGTAAAGTTTGGCCGAGGAGTCTCCATTTTCCAGCTATAAATAGATACACTACAACAAGATTTTTATTATCAACACTTTATAACATATACATTAAAATATTAAATTACATTGACATAATAAAGAAACAAATACTGACACCTAAACTCATCACGAAACCTACCTATAGAATTTTGACCCCCTTACTGAGCCCCACGTTTATACAGAAATACTAGGGCTTAAAGGGGTTTTCATTATTTTTCTTATTTTTGCTCAAAACCACAGATTGTGGGTACTCGTTAGAACCGCGTCGCCGAGGCGGTTCTAACGAGTATTCACAATCTATGTTTTGAGCAGATAAATGAAAAATATTAGAGTTTCTTATCTGAAAATGTCAATTGTTGGAGGTGAAATTTTCTATAGATTTCAACAGACGTGTTTTCGTATTGTGTTTTCAGTTTCGTGAATGTGTCAATTGCTCTCAAGGAATATACCTTTTAGACACTATTTATCTTCACTACAGCTGGTGTTAGTGTCGTGACGCTCATTAAAACGCCCTCTCGTACTTCACTATAGTGTATTTTGTATTTTCTGGTCCTTTGTGATCATTCAGCCCATTTCGGAATTTTAGAAAACTTATGTGAGGATCGATGAGGTCTAATTGGCTGAAACTAGCTAATCTGGCCCAGAAAGGTTGACACTTCTCAACTGTTTTCAGTTTTGCATATGTGTTTATTGCTTCGTGATTGTGGCATTTCCTGGGTGTAGTTATGTTTTACGTTGTACGCAGATGTCAGTGTACAACGTTGTTGCTCATTCTGCTTTACAACGTTGTTTAAAACATATAAGCAGTATCTAAGTGGTTTTGGCTGGGATCAAACCCACGCCATGCAAGCACTGACCAATGCGGTGACATCGTCCAGCACCGCAGCGTCCGTGATCTTTACCAACTGCGCTACCGAGACAACTTCAAAATAAAAGGTTGTAAAAAAACTGCTTATAATGTTAATCCATTGAAAGAAAAAGCAACGGACATGCCCAGTCCAATCAGACAATGGTTTTAACCGGCTTTACTATGGAAGCTGAGGGCTAGGGTTGATTTCGTCTAGCCCAGCAGCGTCTGTCATCTTAACCAACTGCGCTACCGAGACAAGAGTAAAGGTTGTTCAAATAGCGCTTATAACATTAATCCATTGGAAAAAAAAACAAGCTGAGAGCTAGAGTTCGGATCCCGTAAAGCTAAAGCTTCCCATCCCCTCCCTACCCAGTAATTAATTACTGACCTTTCCAAGGCGTACTTACATGGTGGTACTTTTGTTACATACTTTTCCTTGAAGAATTATTTTAGTTAAAGACATATATAGTTAAAACAGGTAAGAGAAAAGTCCAGGGAATGCCACAATCACAAATCACAGCCCTTCCCAGACACCAAGAGGAAGAAGAGACAGACAAAACCAACCAAGCACAAATCGAACAAACGTACGAAAACATTAATATTAGCTCTCTGTTCCCCATGCGAGGTTATCACAAAGCTAAAAGGACTGAAAAGCATAAGAACAAAATAACACACGACAAGACTTAAAACAAATTGACTCGTAGAAAAAACCAGAAAGCATGAAAGAGTAAGACTAACACCGGGACCATCGCCTTAAAACGGTCGGTAGAATAAACCACCAGGGGTTAAGTTATGGTTACAGAGTTGTCATGTTTTTGGAAAAGGATTGCCATGTAAATACGTGAAGATAGCCATCTGTTCTTTTTGTTGCTGTTTAATTGTGTTTGTCTGTCTTTCCCGTCGATGTTGTGAACTTGATATGGATCTGATTGTATCAGTTCCTAACTTCACTTATTTACTTTCCAAACTGATAAAAGATCTGGCTAACGGATAAAAAATTAAAACAATTCACAGTGTTAATACCAGGTTGAAAATAAAATGCTGGGAATCGAATGTATGCTGTCATTGTGATAAACACAAGTGTTGGGAATCATCCAGAAATTCAAGCCGTTTTATAAAACCTACTGATCATCAAATAATAATCGACGTGTAGAACATATATTCACTTTTAATTTAGCCCTCTAGCAGATAATAAGTCATTGTTCCAAATCAATAAGAGGGGTATCCAGATAATATTTTTCGTATTACTTCATGATAACATATGTTGTAGAAAGTTATTAGAAGCGCCTCCGCGAGGCGCTACTAATGAGTACCCACAAAACCTAGTTGTCATGGAAAAATATCAGTACATTTTCGTTGACTAAGGCTATTTTATCATTTTTTTTTCACTTTTATTGACCACAAATTTAGAATGGCCCATATTAAAGCTTTGAATTTCATTGCTTCATAATTTGTCTATAAGAAGAAAACGACAGATAAATATGTTTCTAAAAATAGAATTCTCCGATTAGTCGACTATAAAAACTCTTACCAATAATCAGTCACAAGAGGCAAACGTGATTGATGATCTGTTATAAACAGTCATCAGTGGCAACACTAATAAACACACAGAACAAAGACACAGGGACGCAGATACAAGATAAAAACTTTGTTTGACACCAACATTATTTTGGTTAGGTTTAAAGGCTTGCCGAACAGATGGTAACATGTAATCGTATACCTTCATATATGTTTCCAAACACACACGCATGTCCGTACCTTGTATTTCATACTCCCATCTTATAAGCCTGCTACTCGGTTTACCAATTAGGTATTCCTCGTCCAGGTGTAAAATATCTTCCATCGTGCTTTTAGACATTTCACTCACTTCCAGTACAACATACGGACAAACATGTAATCTGCTAAAAGGAACTGTTTCATCTTTGGAACATTTGGATACATTAGAACGTTTCTCATATACACGAGATAACATGTCATCTTTGTTGTTCGTCTCGTTATGAATGTAAACAACAGTCTCTTTATCATCTCCAGTAATAGTATACACACTGATTTGAAGTGCAAACCTCGGCTTATGTTCAAAGAACAAATTTATTGTTACTATGTTTGTATCGAGACGCAACAACATATCCAGAGTACTACCAATTACAGTTTCCGAGGCAGTATTAACCAGCATATATACAACCAAATAGGCAATAATATCTTGATCGTCGGTCTTAGCATACAACTGAAACTTCTCTATTATTTCTTCATACCGAGGAATCATTTTACGAAAAACATCTTCTGCATTTCTAATCAAGAGATCTTTTACGATACCCCTGAATGACACCCTGCTTCCTTGAAATGGTGACATTTTGTAAAATGTATCGAAGCAGGTTTGATGCACTTGCCGTTGTTTGCACTTGCCGTTCGCTAATATCCGAGTCCCATCACAAAGGATACTGCGACACTTCATCTGCAAAATTATCCGCAAGGTAAGAAAATGTGCCTTCTAACCTGTCTTTCCAACGAAGACTCTGATTAGCCTGCATGCTTGATTATCCATAATGCGTCTAGTAAAAACTCTAAGACTGCACGAATGTGCACGCTGACCTGAATCTTCTTTGGGCGCTAATGTCTGAAGGTACGTTTCTCAAATGGTTAACTATATGTTATAGCCCTTTTATAAAGCAAACAGAAAGGAAGGCAATGGTCAGGAACCGACACCAAAGGGAAAGAAGGACGCACTTAAAGCAACGGCACCACAATATAAACACTACAAGCAGAAAGCCCAACGGATAGTTTCTTCCCCCAAAAAATGACAAAACGGCTATCCAACATAAAATTTTACCAGGACATACATGTAGACATACAATGACAGAAATAGTAAACCACAGCAGAAACACCTCTGTCAGAACTGAGTCGCATTACAAGAGAACTACTCTTTGGATTATCCGTCGAGCAATACTATATTGCGCAAGCCCGGCCCCCTTAGTAAGGCCACGTGTTTAGTTATTTAACTACAGTTACCTTTGGCCTATATCTTACGTTAGCGAACAGCAAGGTTCTGGCGAATGCACAGACTAGCTTGACACTTTGCTGTTCGCATATGCTACCCGGCTTAATTGTTGTCGCCTCCCGTCTGAAAGGTATATATTCTTAAAAGAAATGAGTAAATTCTTTTCTTTTTTTAGAGAACACTGTTTTGCTTTAAGACTAGAACCTTTTCTCCAAAGAGCTTCGTGAGGAGGTACATACACAAACATTACAGACAATGCCTCCATTATAAGAATTGTAGAAAAATGTACCAAGAATATTCAGTTTCCTTAATCGCTTCTTGTATTGAGAAAAAACAATGCATTCAAATATTATTTACACATGCACTCATATCATTCAGAAAAGATACTCCCCTTTATGCATTGTAGAGCATATCCGATGAATCTGTAAGTGGCCGACTAATACCATTTTCCGGGTTTCGTTGTCAGTATATGTTCTAAAACTCGTTTTAACTTGCCACTTCACGAGAATATACCTATATAATTTTGACCCTCTTTAATCCGACTTTTATGTAATAAAATGGAGGTTTACAGGGGTATGCATTAGTTTTCATATTGCTGCATAAAACATAGAATTGTTCGGCAAGGCGGTTCTTTCGAGTACCCAAAATCTATGTTTTATGCAGCAATATGAAAAAAAATCAGAATGTTTTTCTGAAACCTTCAGTACTACTCTAATCAGACTGGGTTGATGCCCAGGCTAATCTGAGTCTTCACTGGGCGCACCTATATAATTCTGACCCCCTTAAACCCCACTTTTATATAGTAAAACTGGGGTTTACAGGGGTATACATTATTTTTCTTATTTCTGCTCAAAAACATAGATTGTGGGTACTCGTTAGAACCGCCTCGGCGAGGCGGTTCTAACGAGTACCCACAATCTATGTTTTGAACAAAAATATGAAAAATATCGGTATTTTTCATTGGAAAATTTTCATTTTTTGGTGGTCAGATTTTCAGTATATTTGAATAGGCATGTTTTCGTAATGATTTTCATTTATCACCACTGATGAAGCCTAGCTGACTGAAGCACGGTTGTCTGGTTGAGAAGTAGTTTCGGTCATGGTACCTGAGCCGTAATCCAAACTCTTAAATCCATAAACGAATGACGAATCAGAATGTTCAGACCAACAGACATTGGCCGCAGAATAAAGGGTGTAATCAGGCGACCGCGGATAGTAAGCTTTACTTGGTAAGCAAGCTTCGCCCACCATGCCCATAGGCCTGAATGAAGGAAATATCGATAGAAGAGTATGTAAGAAAAGTATTCAACATACACATACTTGTGGGCTTTGGCTTTGTTGGCATTTATTCAACATATACCGATGGGTACTAACTGTGCACCGTTACTTGACGACTTAATTTATACTCGTATTAGGCGGAGCTTGTACAAAGTCTCCTCCAAGCAGGCAAGAAACACCTCGCTCTACATTAACAATGGAAAGCTTACTACTAGATTTACGACAAACGGGATGACTTCAATTTTACCATTGTTAACTTTCCATTCCGGAGCATTAATATCCCTTCTGCACCAGCATACGGCGTTTACGTTTCACAGTTAATCCGTTATGACAGAGCCTGTTTAAATTATCAGGACTTCATGGAGCATGAGAAAGTGCTCACTGCAAATTTGTTGAGTCAGGGGTATCCAAAAAAAAAAAAAAAAAAAAAAAAAAAAAAAAAGTGATAGCAACTCTTAAGAAGTTCTATGGGAGACATCATGATCTGGTCAATCCCTAAAATGTGGCAGTTTCCAGAATTGCTTCTGATGTTTTTGCCAATGACGCGCCATAAGTAGACTTCCCAAATTCCGGACACACGCTTCCCCGCCGAGGTCGGCAACATTCTTTCGTGGAGATTGATCATGAAATAATTTCTACGGTCATTCTCTCCCTTCCGCTGATTCAAGAAGGGCAGTTGTCAGTTTCTGGCGAAAGAATGTGCACAATACTGATTAATCGCTTAGAGGACTAAGCCTGCCCAGTAAACGTGTGGTTAGGCAAACTGACCGCGCTCGACATGACCCCTTTGGGTTGACTGGGCCGTAAAACTTCAACACAAACAAACAAATCTACCGATATTTCTTTCGTTCAGGCCTATGGGCATGGTGGGCGAAGCTTGCTTACCAAGTAATGCTTACTATCCGCGGACGCCTGATTACACCCTTTATTCTGGGGTCCATGTGTTGCATATCTTCTTTGTGCGTACTTAAGTTGGCATTTTCATATTTATTTGCAGAGAAATTTTCATGCTCGGCTGAGTTGAGGATGAAAAATCTTTTATAATCTCGGGGCCAGATCACCTTTTGCACTCACACAGTAGGATCAGAAGCTAAAATGGGCGCCATTGGAATAGCCAATGGAGTACTTTCTTCATGCGGAAAACAAATACTCTGCCGTTTGGCCAATTTCTGGGGAAGAAAATGTCTTTTTGGCTTTCTGCTTGTTTTCATTATGGTGCCGTTGCTTCAAGTGCGTCCTTCTTTCCCTTTGGTGTTTTGGACGGAAGGTGTTAGGGTATTGTATCGATACCTGTTCATTGCCTTCCTTTCTTTTGTATAGTTTCTGTTTTTTAATGGTGATGTCTTATGTGCTACGTCCAGTCATGTTTAACTGCTCTTTAATTGCACGACGGTGGATCGGGTCTCAGGTACCGACCAATTAGAATTCATTAGAAGGTACAGTCGAATCTAAATAGCTCGAACACCGATGGCTCGTTCACCATGGCTTATTCGAACTCGGTTTTGAGTCCCTACGGAATTCTTCCGATGGATCAAGAAAACAAATATTTAAGGAAGCTTTCTTATTTCATTATGGAATTGTATGTTGTGTGTACGTATTCATTAGAGGCGATTCTAATGAGTACACTCACCATACATTATTGTGTATATGATCGATAGATCGATAGAATTAGCAATATTTGCTTCCCGACCTGGCTCCATGATTAACCTTCATTGGCTCGAGCTACCCATGTCTCGAACAATTTTCCATGGTCCCAAATGTGTTCGAGTCATTGAAGTTCGACTGTAGATGTCTGATGTTATGTCTTTGTTAGGGCCCTCCTTGGTGCAACAAATAGTTTTCTTTAGCTCAAGATGATGGTGATTTCCACGAGTCCCATTCTTGGTTCCATCATCGCTTTGTTTGTGTTGAGGTTTTACGGCCCAGTCAACCCGATGGGGTCATGTCGAGCGCGGTCAGTTTTTCTAACCACACAGAAGTTTTCCAAACAGAAACTGACAACTGCCCTTCTTGAATCAGCGGAAGGGAGAGAATGACCGTAGAAAATATTTCATGATCAATCTCCACGAAAGAATGTTGCCGACCTCGGCGGGAGTTGAACCCGCGTCCTCTTGGTCTCCAGTCGGACCGTGCATTAAATTTGATTGATACGTTTCTTTTCTTTTCACTTATTGAGTTAGGCAGCCGCTATGCAGATATTCATGGTATGTCAACAATCAGAAAGCGCAGCCTCTTCTCCATCCAGGGGCATTGTAAGAAACCGCCATTAAGAAAACACGCCTATTCAAATATATTGAAAATTTCACCACCAAAAAACAGAAAGTTTTCAGATAAAAAGTCTGATATTTTTTATAGTTCTGCTCAAAACATAGATTGTGGGTACTCGTTAGAACTTCCTCAACGAGGCGGTTCTGATGAATACTCAGAGTCTATGTTTTGAGCAGAAATAAGAAAATTAATGTAAACCCCTGTAAACCCCAGTTTTACTGTATAAAAGTGGGGTTTAAGGGGGTCAACATAATATAGGCATGTTTTCATGATGAACAGATGAAACCATCGACGCACGATTATAAAACAATTGCAACGGAGGAATCGATCTGGAATGGTCAGTAGAAAAATAAACTACTAAAGCGTGGGGGAAGTGGAATAAGAGGGGCTTTTAAGCAGTTTTATTCCCGCGAGCCAAAGGCGGAATACAAGGAACCACAAATAGGCCTGATTACACCGACTAATAGTTAGGCGCAAATCGTTTGAAACAAATTGGAGACAGTGAATACAGCTAACGTCACTAGACCTGACTAGCTCTTAAGCAAATTTGATGAAAATCTGCCACCGTATTTAAAAGATATATTGCACACAATAAACTGTTACATCGACGCTTAAGCCATCACATTAACTAGCGTCAAAGCCGACGCTATCGCAAATAGAATCCGGATAGAAAACAATATGTCCTCCTTTAATTATAGTCGCCGGCAGGGGACGTATATAACGTTTTACCCTGCATTCTATGTGTCGTATAGTTACATTTGGAGGCTGTATACTAGCTACTTAGTAACAAGTGTTTTTGTTTTTTTTTTGTTTTTTTTTTGCCGGTACTGTTTGACCCAGAGGTTACTGTCGTAGACAGTCTTGTTTCTACTTAAATCAGCTTTCACGATACGTCAACGGTACATTACATATTTGAATAATGGGGTAATATGAAGCATTTTTTCCCCTTCGTTGAAGCAGCATGTTGTTGTTTCTTTATATTTCATGTTCTTTACGAGGACAAAGTGTTGGTCTGTTGTCATTTCATGTACGTATTTAAACCCACATCCGATGCCAAGGCAGGTCTACATTTCGTAACCGTGGCCGTTTTATTCCCTGATCCCATCATCTGTATGACCCTTGAGTCAAGCACTAAGAATATGGGTTTTATTTTCTTATGCTTCAGTGATGGCGCGGGTGCAGGCATGTATCACTTGCTCTAGTACTTAGCTGCTTCATAGGAAAACCACTTATAAGCATATGCAAGCAGCAAAGATTAACCCATTGTAGACTGAATGAACTACCCATACTATTTATTGGAAAATTATATTTTTGGTTTTAGGTATGTCAGGCTATGTGTTTTAGATGTTCGTAGAGAAAAGATGGTCAAACTATTTGCAAACACTGTAAACCCTGATCAGAAGCCGCAATCTGGGGAGTCTTATCTGGGTCTGCATTGTTTGCCAAGTACCCTTTTAGGGGTCTCCAGACTACCATGAGTTGAAGCGAGCCAGTCTCGTCAGGCCCTACATTATTAGCTCACGTAAGCGGTAGGACAATAAGGAGTTTCAGCAAATAAACTAGCTAAAGATATGTGGCCTCGCTGAGGGGCCAGACATGCATACTGAAAATTTAATTAGACGGAAGACTGAAAAGAGTTCTTCTCACGACACGGCGCACTTACGTTTTTATAATCTCCAATCTGAGTTAAACCACACTCCAAATGTTTTTCCTTATCATCAGCAGTAGCAGATTCTACTTCTAGTAGAGCTTTAAACAGTGGAGGAGTCTTCGTTGCGATAAAAGATGCGTCCAAGCTACATTTCCAGTCTGTAGTGGGCATCAACTGGGCGGGCGAGTTGCAAAGATAACAAAAGTAATTTTGATAAGTGAAATTGAATGTGTCTACAAAAGCATGGCATGCGATATCTATTGTTACATTGTAGTCTTCCCATAGTCCCGTTTCGTTACAAGTGGTTATTGTATAAGCTGGCAAAATACATCTTTCCGCGTATACGTAACTAGGTGGTATGAATATGATGTTTCCATTTTGCTTCCTTATTGTTATCAAAAGATGCTTATCAGGAAATGAAAGATAATCAGTGTTGCTAACTTGAAGTTTCCAACTGACTAGATTAGCTTCAATAGGTACCCCATTGCAAACAGCACAATATTTGTTTCTATAATTCTCACCAGAGGACAAAGCGTTTACGGGAGTGATGGAATCAACCTTGCCATCTTGTCCAGGATTTTTGCAGAGATTAGTCGATATATCATTTAGGGTTAGATTTTTACATTTTGTCACCATCCAGTAGTACTCGTCCGTATCATATCTGGAAACACCTGGCTCCATATATTGAGCATGTACGCAGCCATATCTGAAAGAATATGGGAAAATTAAGGTGAATGGAAATACCTGTCTGCTATTGGCGCCAATTTTCAAAAGACAAATTTTGCAAATAGTAAAGAGCCTTTCTTGTATTAAAAGCATTTCGAAATAGTAGCTGTTTAACGGAAGAAATTTACGCCCACAGAAAGGAAACAAATAAAATTTAAAGTCGCAGCATTATACGTTTAATATTCCGAAGTAGGGAGTCTTAAGAAATACAGAACAAATCAAAATCAGACAATACCGGATTCGGTTTTACTGAATCTGTACTTAAGGAATAATAATAAAATCTTCAACATTTCTCACATCCAGTAGCAGTTTTGAGCGGACGTCTATTTTCAAATGGCGTCTATTTTAAACATAGTATATAAGCCCAATAGTCCTAAATGTCAAAACATTTGGTAATATTACATGTAGTACTATATCAAAGTAGTAGGTGACGTTTTACGGCCTCCACACAAGAACTTAACGACAACTGCAGCAAACACTAAACTTCTGTAGGTGTCCTTTAGAAAAACAGAACAAATGAAATCAGAAAATAGCAGAATTGAGGGATAGATTGTGAGTTTGTGAAAAGAATTTTTAAAAAAAAGGTAAGAGGAAAATCCAGGAAGTGCCACAATTACAAAAAAGGTAAGAGAAAAGTCGAGGGAGTGCCACAATCACAAACCGCAGCCCTTCCCAGACACCAAGAGGAAGAGGAAACCGACAAAACCAAACAAGCACAAATCGAACAAACATACGAAAAACACGAAGATTAGCTCTCTCTTCACCAAGCGAGGTAATCGCAATGTTAAAAGGACTTACAAACACAAGAACAAAATAACACACGGTAAGACAAAACAAATCGCCTCGTAGAATAAACAACAAAGCAATAAAGTGTAAGACTAACACCGGGACAACCGCCTTAGAACGGTCAGTAGAGTAAAAAAAAGTAAGAGAAAAAAAGTCCAGGGAGTGCTACAATCACACACCGCAGCCCTTCCCAGACCCCAAGAGGAAGAGGAAACCGACAAATCCAAACAAGCACAAATCGAACAAACGTACCAAAAGCACTTAGATTAGCTCCCTCTTCCCCAAGCGAGGTAATCGCAATACTAAAAGGACTGAAAAACACAAGAACAAAATGACACACGGAAAGACATACAACAAATCGCCTCGTAGAATAAACCACAAAGCAATAAAGAGTAAGACTAACACCGGGACCACCGCCTTAGAACGGTCAGTGTGTGTGTGTGTGGGGGGGGGGGGGGTGGTGTTAAAGCACTTTTACAGCTAGCTAACTTCACCCTGGGTCCCGATGCTACTCTTAATACAGAACCACTTAAAAATTCGATTCGCATAAAGGCTCCCAACTCAGTCAATGCATCAAAGTGAAAACACAAAAATCAAATTAATCACTATAATAAACAAAGACGAGTACTCATGGCTAATTCTACTGTATGCCAGAGTAAATGAAAACCAATAGTTGAACCACCGTGGGGTTTAAAGCACTTTTACAGCTAGCCACTTTCACCCTCAGCCCCGATGCTACTCTTAATACAGAAATAAAAAAAACTTTGGTTTGCACTGGTTTCACCCCCCCCCGCCCCCCCCCCCCCCTCCCCCCACACACACCTAACCGGTGGTTTACTCTACTGACCGTTCTAAGGCGGTGATCCCGGTGTTAGTCTTACTCTTTGTTGCTTTGTGGTTTATTCTACGAGGCGACTTGTTTTATGGCTTACCTTGTGTCATTTTGTTCTTGTGGTATTCAGTCTCTTTAACATTGCGATCACCTAGCTTTAGGAAGAGAGAGCTAATCTTAGTGCTTTTCGTACCTTTGTTCGATTTGTGCTTGTTTGGATTTGTCAGTTTCCTCTTCCTCTTTGTGTTTAGGAAGGGCTGCGGTTTGTGATTGTGGCACTCCCTGGACTTTTCTCTCACCTTTTTTTTTAGATCGGTATTAAGCCCTTTGATGCCGACCTCGTAGGCTCATTTGGATGCGCCGTCAGACTGGAGACCAGGAGGTCGCGGGTTCAACCCCCGCCGAGGTCAGCAACATTCTTTCATGGAGATTGATCATGAAATATTTTCTACGGTCATTCTCTCCCTTCTGCTGATTCAAGAAGGGCAGTTGTCAGTTTCTGGTGAAAGAATGTGCATAATACTGTTACATGCAACCGCTTAGAGGACTAAGCCTGCTCAGTAAACGTGTGGTTAGGTAAACTGACCGCGCTCGACATGACCCCATTGGGTTGACTTTGCCGTAAAACCTCAACACAAACAAACAATTAAGCCCTTTGATGAAATAGAGTACCCCTATGCGGATCGAACATATATTTGTAATTTGGAGCTGTATCAGTATTGAGGATGAGGTTTCGCGTGAGTAAAACTTGTTTAAGCTCTTTATAGTTTTGCTACTGACCGTTCTAGGGCGGTTCCTCTGTTAACCCATTGAGGACTGGAGATCCCTAACAATTACGAAAGCACACCTATTCAAATATATAGAAAATTTCTCCTCCAAAAATTTGAAATTTTCGGATAAAAATCTGTGATATACATTGTGGGTATTCGTTAGAACCGCCTCTACGAGGCGGATCTAACGAGTACACACAATCCATGTTTTGAGCAGAAATAAGAAAAAATAACTTATGCCCCTGCAAACCCCAGTTTTACTATATAAAAGTTGGGTTTAAGGGTTTCAAAATTATATAGGCATGTTTTCGTGACGTGTGTAACTGACACACAGTGCAGTTCTAGATCAGACACCGTAGAATGCGGTGCCTAATCAGGGTCGCCACTGTTTGCAAAAAGTTCAACCATTTGTCATTAGGAATATCTACATCATATAGCCTGACATACCTAAAATCGAAAATGGACTCTGTATTAAGAATAGCATCGGGACCCAGGGTGAAGTTAGCTTGCTGTAAAGGGCTTTAAACCCCCGTTGGTTTACTCTACTGACCGTTCTAAGGCGGTGGTCCCGATGTTAGTCTTACTCTTTGTTGCTTTGTGGTTTATTCTACGAGGCGATTTGTTGTATGTTTTTTCCGTGTGTCATTTTGTTCTTGTGTTTTCAGTCCTTTTAATAATGCGATTACCTCGCTTGGGGAAGAGAGAGCTAATCTTAGTGCTTTTCGTACGTTTGTTCGATTTGTGCTTGTTTGGATTTGTCGGTTTCCTCTTCCTCTTGGGGTCTGGGAAGGGCTGCGGTTTGTGATTGTGGCACTCCCTGGACTTTTCTCTTACCTTTTTATTATTATCGGTGTTTAATAAGTTACAATTTTGCGCTTGTGCAGGAGCGGTTATTTTGTCATTATTTGTTCCTTCTTCTTGTGGTGTCACGGGAGGGATGTGGTTCGTGATTGTGGCATTTCGTTGGTATATTCACTTATATATTTTAGCGACTCTTTCGTAAAAATCATAATATAAGGGATTATGATGTATTTTTACTTTCTTATACATGTAGAAATATACTATACCAATTTTTAACTTGTAACAATTTACAAACTGACGGTATGCATTCCCATGCGATACATGGCACAAAAGAAATACAAATAAAAGTATAGAAGTAAATCGCAGCTACAGTAGTAAAAACATTCGTATACTAGAATAATAATATACTATTTCTTCAGATGAGGACAACAATACCGAAGAAGCAGGAAAGGTTACAATCACGAAGCACAACTTTCCTGGGGTACCGAAAAAAATATAGAGGAGGCACAAACAATGACAAGACAGAGCGACACAGCTAACCAAACAGACAAAGAAGAGCTGTAACAGAAGAAAAGTCGTGGAACGGTAAACATAAACATCTATTTGAATGACGTCTGTTTGGGAGAGGGCAGGCGCTTAAACTATATACGAAACTATCGCAACCTTGCACTTAATTCAAATGCTTCTCAAAAATAGAAATACGTGTTCGGTCTGAGTAGGGTCTTCTACCTCTTCAGTGCAACATCCTTGTAAACTGTAAAACACTGATAACAATAAAACTCAATTAGACGAAGTAGTAGGCTCAATCCAAACTAGCCGGCCTCGAAGGCTCAGTTGGATGCGCCGTCCGACTAAAGACTAGAAGGTCGCGGGTTAAAACCCTAACACTAACAAACAATCGAAAACCTCAACAGAGAAAGTAAACCTAAAAGTCCCACGATGGGCCCGACCATAGGGCGCATTAGTCGGGCGCCAAATTTTTGAAAAAGATTGAGGAAAAAGCCGTCGTACTGTCTGAGACAAGTTTTACCGGTGTGTAGCTAAAACAAGAAGCACAGTTATCAACTATAGTTACGAGGACCGTTCAAAAAGTTCCTGGCCGCACTCACTCCTGGTGGTTCTGTACATACCAAGTTAATACGAATGTAACCAAACGTCTTTCGTTAGATTTCTTCTGGTTAACTTTTTTCTTATACTCCCCCTACCTCAACCCCCCCCCCCCTTCACACACACACAAACACAAGAAAAGTAGTCGATATTCTAAAAGTATATATCTAAATTTAATTTTCTTGCTTCCCTTTGACATTTCGGTTCTCATACAAACCATTCTTTTTATGCTCTGTTTTTCTGCAAGAGCATATTTGATCATTTGCTGATGAACTCATTACAAATGAAGCTATTTTTGACATGTTTTAGCCACAGGGGTCCGGCGCTTTTTTATGTTTTTTTTTTTTTTTTTTTTTTGTGATTTAGAAGGACATAAATGTAAAAAGAGTTTAGGTAACTAAACATTGACAAGAGCTTGAACATGGCAAAGCCCTCACTATCCCAAATTCCTATTCACGTGCTATTATTGAAAATATTAAAGCATGCTCACTTTGAAACACTGGTTGTAAATGTCACAAAATACCACAAACACTAAACAAAGAACAGATGCATTTTGTCAAAGCAAAACTGTCTACATGCTCCAGGCAATGAAAAAGATTCATTTTGTGACATTTTTTCACAGGTCAGACATGACCTAGCAAACACCCAAAGGCTAAAAAGCCGCAAATGCAGCCATAAATTGTCGACTGTGTTCAATAACATATCAATAATTATACAATTTACCAAAAGTCACAAATTGTCGTTGACGAAAAAAAGCTGCCAAATAACGTTTTCAAATAATATGACAGAAAATACTTTGGTTTGCTCCCGTTTTCATCACGTGACATGTCGCCGAATTGCGGTTATGATGACTGGTTGAAGACCAGTTACCGAATGAACCAACGAGTCCGGTAACCAGTCTTTGACCGATCAACCTTCTTATCACAATCGCCATTCGGCAACATGTTACGTGATGATAACAAGGGAGCATACCGAAGCATTTTTCTGTCAAATTTACTTCGAAACGTTATTTGGTAGTTATTTTTCGACAAAGATAATTTGTGACCGTTGGTAAATTGTATAACTATTGATATATTATTGATTACAGTCGAAAATTCACGGCTTCACCCGTGTTGTGCGGATCATTAGCTGTGGGGTGTGTTGTATGCGAGGTCGTGTCCGATCTGGGAAAATGTCATGAAATGGGCCTTTTTTACTGTCTAAATTAAGTAACCTTAACTTTTCTTTACATTTATGGCCCTTCCAATAAAAAAAAAAAAAAAAAAAAAAAAAAAAAACACGCGCCGGACTCCTACGGTAGTAACACTACATAAAGCCTTAAATTGTGCAAATTTGAAAATAACTGTCATATTTATGAGTTCATTGAAAATTCTGTGCATAATGCATGAAAATGTTCTTAAATACACAAACATTAGCGTCTTTCAAAAACTTTTCATAAAGACTTTTGATATTTTAAATTTCTGGACATTCACATATGGTTTCGGATTGTGCGCCCTCTGCTAAAATTTTTAGAAAGTCACCATTCTCGGAATTGAAATTTTTGTCTAGAATTTTTGAATGATCTAAACTACAAATAAATATATCATCACTTACAGGGATCTCATTGTATATACTATGGCGAAACTATTAATGCACATACAGTCGAACCTCGTTATCTCGAACTCGCTTATTTCGAATTACCGCTTCTCTCGAAGTGAAAATCTGGTCCCTGTTTTAACATGAAACTATGACAACAGGTAACAAAATAATGTGGAAAATAGGAGAAATTGCTCCTAATTGCTCCTAAGGAACAATTTCTCCTCTTTTCCACATTATTATATACAATTATATGTTTCTAACTTCAGGCGTCAAATTACATATTCGTTTGTTAAATGTGATTGTTCAATTTATTGTTTCCAATATGACTCTATTCTGATCTGTCGAGGTACGGATATCTCGAAGTGTTTCAGTGAGTCCCTTGGAATTCGAGATAACGAGAGTCGACTGTATATCATCACTTACAGGGATCCCATTGTATATACCATGGCGAAACTTTTAATGCAAATATTTTATTATACTAAAGTTGTTGGTGATCAGACACGACCACTAGAGAGTATGAAGGATAAGTGTAAAAGTGTAGTCTTAGCAAATTAAAAATGAAGATGAATTCTGATAAATTGCATAGAAGCGGCAATTCAAATATCCTCTAAACTATTCAGAACACGGTAAGCTAATCATTTTTAACGGCCCTCGTAGCTTAAACAACATGCATGGCATGCAATTCGCTGCATAACGACTTTAAAAACAAAACTAAGCTTTCGCTCAGCTACAATTTGCTTCCTTTACTCACGGATTAGTGGCAACGTTTTTAACTCCGTGGCTTAAGTTTTGATAGACGCCTAGACAACATGTCCTATGGATCAGACAACTTGGGTCGCAGACACAGTATCCACAACAGACCGATCCATCTCCAAGGTCGTATCTCGTTTTACAGTTTGCATGTAGTTTGCACACACGCCTCTGTTCTTGCCATAGTGATTCCAGCCCAAATTTATTCATTTCCGGCACTCTTTCTAAAATATTTTCCACTGTATCGCTTGGCCCACTGCATCGTCGCAGCCGAATTGACAGGAATACTATTAGAACGATTCGTACGTCGACTAGACCCATTTGGTACACCAGATTGCACAAAAGCATCGAATGACGGTAACGTAACTATAGGAAGATATAAGAGCCAGTGCACGGCAAAACCTACAATAAGACATGTGCAACCAGCAAAGACTCAGATCAGCCTGTACACCCATCTAGTATGTAGAGCTGATCACACCGAACTGTGAATGTCCAGGAACTGACAAGATCAATGTCTTCGCTGATCGTATGTGCCTTCTACAGCCTTGAGGCTGTAGAAGGCACATGCGTTCAGCGATTGATAAGACTGTGCGGACGTGCAGTCTGATCTGATCCTTCAATGCTCGTACAGGTCTTACTGTAGGTTTTATCGTGCGCTGGCTCATAAGTGAAGAAACCCAGGAAATGCCACAATGACGAAGCACTGTCACGCAATTTGTAATAACACCGTAATTTGTAATAAACTTGTCAAACTTGGACTGTCCCAAGACTTACTCTTTGTTGCTTTGTGGTTATTCTACGAGGCGATTTGTTTTATGTCTTAACTTGTGTTATTTTGTTCTTGTGTATTTTCAGTTCATTTAGCATTGCGATTACCTCGCTTAGGGAAGAGAGAGCTAATCTTAGTGCTTTTCGTACGTTTGTTCGATTTGAGCTTGTTTGGTTTTGTCTGTTTCCTCTTCCTCTTGGTGTCTGGGAAGGCCTGCGGTTTGTGATTGTGGCACTCCCTGAATTTTTCTCTTACTATTTTTTTTGCGAAGTATATGTACTTGTACATTCCTAACAACTAAACAGGGGACAGAAATGGACAGTGTAGACATGAAAGATGAAATTTTCGAACTTTCATTACAAATAGCGTTGACTTTGCTTTTTGGCGATTTTCGATGATTTTCGCATTTGCCGCAATTTGTAATAAACTTTCCAAACTTTAACTACCCAATAATTTTGAAGCATGTGTATTTGTATCTTCGACACAACTAAACAGGGGATAGAACTGGACAGTTAGACATGAAAGGCAAATTTTTTAAACTTCATTACAAATTGCGTTGACCTTGTTTCTCGATGATTTTTCGCATTCGTCGCAATTTGTAATAAACTTTCCAAACTTAAAGTACCCTTTGGCGTTTCGAAGTACGTGTACTTGTATCTGCCTTTCAACTAATCAGGAGAAAGAACTGGACAATTCAGACATCAAAGTTTAAGTTTTTTATATTTATTTTTATTTGCATTGACTTTGCTTTTTGGCGATTTTCGATGATTTTCACATTCGTCCCAATTTGTAGTGAAACTTTCCAAACTAAAACTACACCAGAAATTTCGAGGTATATGTACTTTAATCTTTGTAACGACTACAGGTGACATAACAGGACAGTTTACGTATCAAAGGTGAAGTGTTCAAACTTTATTACAAATTGCGGTAAAATTGCTCTTTGGTGATTTTCGATGATTCTCACTTTTGCAACAATTTGTAATAAACTTTTCAAACTTGAACTACCAAATAAATTTTGACGTATGCACTTGTATCTTCGTTACAACTAATCAGGGGACAAAACTGGACAGTTAAGACATCAAGGACGTAGTTTTCAAGCTTTATTGCAATTGCGTTGATTTTGCTTTCTGGCGGTTTTCATAGATTTTTACATTCGCCGCAATTTGGCAAACTTAAACTACCTTCAAGTTGAGAATTTTCTAGTGTATTTACTTGTATCTTCGTTACAACTAATCAGGGGACAGAACTGGACAGTTTAGATATCTGAGACGAAGTTTCCGAACTTTATTACAAATTGCGTTGACTTTGCATTTTGGCGATTTTCGATGATGTTCATATTCGCCGCAATTTGTAATAAATTTTCAGACTTGAACTATACAAGGGATTTCGATGTATACATGCATGTACTTGTATCGTCATTACAACTAATCAGTGACACAACTGGATAAATTACGTATTCGAACTTAAGTATTCGAACTTAATAATAAATTGCTTTGAGTTTGCTTATTGGCGATTTTCGATAATTTTTACATTCGCCGCAATTTGTAATAAATTTTTCAAAACTAAAGTACCCCAGGAATTTCAAAGTATATGTATCTGTATCTTCGTTACAACTAATAAGAGGACGGAACCTGACAGTTCAGACATCAAAGTTGAAGTTTTCGAACTTTATTACAAATTGCGTTGACTGCGTTTTTTGGCGATTTTCGATGATTTTCGCATTTACCGCAATTTGTAATAAACTTTTCAAACTTAAACTGCCCAAGGAGTTTCAAAGTATATGTACCTGTATCTTCGTTACAACTAATTAAAGGGCTGAACTTGACAGTTCAGACATCACGAAGTTTTCGAACTTTATTACAAAATGCGTTGACTGCGTTTTTTGGCGATTTTCGATTACCGCAATTTGTAATAAACTTTTCAAATTTAAACTGCCCAAGGAGTTTCAAAGTATATGTACTGTATCTTCGTTACAACTTATAAGAGGGCTGAACTTGACAGTTCAGACATCAGAGTTGAAGTTTTCGAACTTAATTATAAATTGCATTGACTGCGGTTTTGGCGATTTTCGATGATTTTCGCATTTACCGCAATTTGTAATAAACTTTTCAAACTTATAGTATAAACATATTTTATTGCATCGTTACATCAGGCAATGGGGTCGGGCCACAAGTTCTACCAACATTAGTTACGGCCCTCCTCCTATAGAGTTTTATTACGGCAATATACAGGCACATGATAATAGCAGATTATAGAGAAATTATTTGAATACTTCGTACAGTCTAATTGTTAACAAATATTGACTCAAAAACAGATGTACAATATATAATTTCAATAGGTCATGGATTATAAGGAATGATGAGTAAATAAAATAAATAATTAACAAAAAAGTGTAATAAAATAATAATGGATTGTCATGCTTGCCGTGAGTTAGTAGCAGGCTAATCAGTGAATCTTCTGGTATCTTTAATAAACGTTTGGACGGCAGTGAAAATAGTAGTATTTTCATCAGTTGTCAAATTTTCATCTCCAAACAAAAGAATATTGATATTTAACGGATGGAAATCCCTGGTAGATCGAAAAAGTGTTACTCTTTCATTTCTTATGTTTGAGTATCTAAGGAAATAGTGCTCTGCATCTTCGACTTCCTCAGAGCAACTACAAGTAAGACTAGGTGATAATTGGTTTATATATAAATCAGAAAGTAAATTACTACAATTATTTCTAATTCTTGCATGTAAAACTGAAATATATCTATTACCAGCTCCATAGTGTGTTGGAACTTCGGAACTATTTTGATGCTTTTTCAGCTGATACTTAAAGCTTGCCATAGATTGTGAATTACGTAGTTCTATATCAAGAGAATTCCATACCGAAATAGATGATGAAATACATGATTTACGTGAAATTTTAGTCCTGCAGAAGGGAACAGTAATATCATTTTGATTTCGTAATGTATAGGTACTTATTTCTCCAACTGAAGGAGGAATTAAGTCAGATATGTATGTAGGAACAAGACCATTGACTGATTTGTACATGAAAATAAAATTTTGCTGCCTGCGTCTTTCTACTAGTGACACCCAACCACATTCTCTATAAAGATTATCTAATGAAACCGATCTTGTTAAGCCTGTCACTATGCGGGCAGCTTCATTATGAAGTTTTTGAAGAGAGTTGATATCTTGCACTGTACAACCATCCCATACAACACATGAATATTCAATAATTGGCAGTAAATATGATAAGTATATTGATTTAATGCAACACGGCTGAATGTAAATTTCAGTTTCCGCATTATACTAATAACTTTTGATGCACTTTTAATTGTGTTTTCAATGTGGCAGTGCCATTGTCCATTACTACTAAATGTAAGACCTAAATGTTTGTGTTCTGTTACAAATTTTATGGGTGTACCATCAAAGATTATATTAGGAAGAGAATCAACAAGTCTTAAAGTGAAAAGTATTACTTCAGTTTTAAGAGGGTTTAAGTTTATTAACCACTGTGCGGCCCATCTTACTAGCATGCGTAAATCATGATTGATGATGCCTTCGATGTCTTTAATCGTAGCTGCAGAATAAAAAAACGAGCTGTCATCAGCAAATAACCTAGTAAGACTTAGTAGTGATTCTGCTTTATCGTTAACATACACTAAAAATAGTAGAGGGCCTAGAACAGAACCTTGAGGAACTCCAGCTTTAACGCTCAATAAGCTTGATGAGGCATTTCTTATAACAACCTTTTGCTTCCTATCACTCAGACAGTCACTTATCCATTCAAGTAATTCACCATCTATGCCATTTTGTTTTAATTTAAAGATAAGCCCCTTGTGCCAAACTCTATCAAATGCTTTAGAAACGTCTAAGACAACCATACAAGAAAATTGGTTACTACCAAAAGTTTGACAAATATGATGGTATATGTCTATCAGTTGGAAAGTTGTAGAATGATTGGGTAAAAACCCAGACTGATATTTGTAAAGTAGATCGTTTTCGTGTAAAAAGTTATAAATATGTTTAAAAACTATTCTTTCTTGTAGTTTACCAACATTACTTAAAAGTGAAACGGGTCAAAAATTTGAAGGGTCAGAGTTATCTCCCTTTTTGGATAGAGGTATAACGTTAAAATATTTATAGATATTTGCAAACTTGCCTTCCTTGAAAGACCTGTTAAAAAGTATACTCAGGGGTACAGCTACTTCTTTTGCTACAGCTTTAAGCATTTTGTTACTAATTCCATCAGGCCCAGTTGCCTTGTTCGCATTTAAAAGTTCAATGAGGGTTGCAACTTCGTGTGCTGTACATGTAATATTAGATCATCTATTTTGACATTTATATTCGAAGGCGGGCAGAGCCACATTTTCATCGTTAACGGCGGAGATAGACGTGAAATATTTGTTTAACAATTCTGCTTTATTTTCAGATGAAAAGCAGAATTCATTTTGACCAGTAACTGGAAAAGAGTTAAGGGGTGGAATTGAAGAAGAAGTACAATCGCCTTTAACAAAGTGACGTATCACCTTCCAAAATTGTTTTTTATCATTTGAGTGAAAATCAGAAATAGACAATTCCAAGTTGTTATAAAACTGCTCTTTTGCATGTCGCTTTAGATTATTGACCTTATTTCGAAAAATTTTATACCTTGCTAAAATATTTGGATTACCCGATTTGTTGAATTTCCGTTTTAGTCTGTCCCTTTTGCTAGATACCGACTTATTTCAGGATCATACCATGGTTTATCGTCGGGTCGAATAAGAACATTTTTTGATGAGATACAAGAATTAACAAAGTCAAGAAAAGTATCATTAAACTTAGAACAAGCTTCATCTAGAGTTCCCTCCCTTAAACAAGTCCAATCACAGTTAGATAATTTTTGTTTTAATAATGTGAAGTTTGCATTTTTATATAAATAAATTAATCTGTTGAAAGCTCCTTCGGTATCATATTGAAAGGGTAATGTTATATATGCTGCTTTATGATCACTGATACTGTCTGGAACATCTAAAGAACCAGAATCTAGAAATGGTAAATCCTCTGGAATAATAATTGGATCAAGAATTGCTTGTTGTCGTGTTGGTTCTGTAATTACATTCATCATGGAGTTAATTAAAAGTACATCTTTTAGGTCATGAAAATTTGGATTTAGCAGATCCTCATTGAGGTCTCCAACAATTATTAAAATTTTTGAGTGTTCGAGAGCCTTTTTAATATTTGAATTAAAGCTGTTAAAGAACTGAACATCGGCTGTGGAGGGACTATAAAATAAACCAATTAAAAACAACTCGTTTTTTACCTTAACTTCAATCCATAAAGATTCGTCGCAAAATATCTCAAGATCTGGTCTTCTCACATGAAGTAAGCTTGAGTTTATGTATGCCATCACACCCCCTCCATGGTTCGTTCTATCTTTTCAATACGGTTCACTGAACCGGTTTGAAAGAAAAAGCATTTCTATAGGGACGTTATCATCTAAACGAGTCTCAGAAAAACACAAAATATTAAAGTCAGAAAAATTATCGAGTAATATTGAAAGTTCATGTACATTTTCAGAACTTGGATAAGTTTCTATGTCACCGGCTTGAAGCAGTAAAAAAAGAATAACGAGAAAGCATTGTAAATTATAAAAATTCAAAACCATAAGAGAATTTATGTGGTGCCAAGTGCATGAAAACAGCTTAGAGAGCGCAATAATAAGAAGAAGAACAGAATATATGTTTATGCTGATCGAAAGCCTTTTCTTGCCGCTCGAGATGCAGCGGTAAAACAGACCTATAGAGACCCTCCACTGATCAATGAAAATACCCATTGCACAGTGTAATAATTAAGAACTTTGGTTTTGGGTCTCGACTGTCTATCTCACGACTACATTCAACACTCCGCCAGCATGACAATAGTAAATTAAAATAATATGAGATAAATATAATAATGCTGAATAACATGAATGGGGAAACAATACAAGAAAACATGAGCATAATAGTTGACTTTGGAAGTTACAGATGAAGTTTGGTGATAATGTGTGAACATCTCGTACAACAAGTCACGCGTTCTCATCCGATTGCTATGAGTTAGTATACTTCAGATCGGTAAAAAGTATACATATTTTTATGGGTGATTATGCTCAAACAATATATATTAAAACCAGGTTCTTGTAACAAGATAACATACAACGATTAAATGGCAAACAAGATAGCAATCTCAGCAGACCCAAGTCAAGCCGCTCCTATGAGACCAGTCTAATCGGGGTTTGCTGAGTTTGATTAAGGTTGTTCAGCAAACTTAAACTGCCAAAGGAGTTTCAAAGTAGATGTACCTGTATCTTCGTTAGAACTAATAAGAGGACTGAACTTGACAGTTAAGATATCAAAGTTGAAGTTTTCGAACTTTATTACAAATTGTGTTCACTGCGTTTTGGGAGATTTTCGATGAATTTTGCATTTACCGCAATTTGTAATAAACTTTTCAAACTTAAACTGCCCCAGATGTTTCAAAGTATATGTACCTGTATCTTCGTTACAACTAATAATATGACTGAACTTGACAGTTCAGACATCAAAGTTGAAGTTTTCGAACTTTATTACAAATTGCATTGACTGCGTTTTTGGCGATTTTCGATGATTTTCTCATTTCCCGCAATTTGTAATAAACTTTTCAAACTTAAACTGCCCAAGAAGTTTCAAAGTACATGTACCTGTATCTTCGGTACAACTAATAAGAGGACTGAACTTGACAGTTCAGACATCAAAGTTGAAGTTTTCGAACTTTATTACAAATTGCGTTGACTGCGTTTTTTTGGCGATTTTCGATGATTTTCGCATTTACCGCAATTTGTAATAAACTTTCTAAACTTAAACTGCCCAAGGAGTTTCAAAGTACATGTACCTGTATCTTCGTTACAACTAATAAGAGGACTGAACCTGACCGCAATTGGTAATAAACTTTTCAATTTTTAACTACCCAAATAATTTCGAAGCATATGTATTTGTATCTTCGATACAACTAAACAGGGGAAAAAACTGGACAATTCAGACATCAAAGTTTAAGTTTTTTATCTTTATTATTGATTGCATTGACTTTGCTTTTTGGCAATTTTCGATGATTTTCACATTCGTCGCATTTTGTAGTGAAATTTTTTAAACTAAAACTACGCGAGATTTCGAGGTATATGTACTTTTATCTTTGTAACGACTACAGGGGACATAACAGGACAGCTTACGTATCAAAGGTAAAGTGTTCAAACTTTATTACAAATTGCGTTAGAATTGTTCTTTGGTGATTTTCGATGATTTTCACATTTGCCGCAATTTGTAATAAACTTTTCAAATTAAAATTTCTCCGAGAATTTCGAAGTATATGTATTTGTAGCTTCGTTACAACTAATCAGGGGCAGAACTGTACTGTTTAGGCATTAAAGATGGAGATTTCGAACCTGCATTACAAACTGCGTTGAACTTGGTTTTAGGCGGTTTTCGATGATTTTCACATTTGCCGCAATTTGTAATAAACTTTCCAAACTAAAATTACTTCAGGAATTTCGAAGTTTACATATTTCTATCTTCGTCTCAACTTATCAGGGGACAGAACGTCTAGATATTAAAGATGAAGTTTTCAAACTTCATTACAAATTGCGTTGACCTTGGTTTTTGGGAATTTACGAATACATACACTTCGAAATTTCCGGAAATATTTTAATCTGAAAAGTTATTACAAACTGCGACAAATGTGATAATCATCGAAAATCGCCAAAAGGCAAAGTCAACGCAATTCGTAATGCAGGTTCGAGATCTTCATCCCTGATGTCTAAACTTTCCTGTTCTGTACCCTGATTAGTTGTTACGATGATACAAGTAATATACTTCGTAATTCCTACAGAAGCTTATGTTTTGAAAGTGTATTACAAATTGCGTCAATTGTGAAAATCATCGATAAACGCCCCAAAACAAGGTCAACGCAATCTGTAATAAAAAAAGTAAAAGAAAAGTCCAGGGAATGCCACAATCACAAACCGCAGCCCTTACCAGACCCCAAGAGGAAGAGGAAACCGACAAATCTAAACAAGCACAAACTGAACAAACGTACGAAAGGCACTAAGATTAGCTCCACGAGCGAGGTAATCGCAATACTAAAAGCACTGAAAAACACAATAACAAAATGACACACGGAAAGACATACAACAAATCGCCTCGTAGAATAAACCACAAAGCAACAAAGAGTAAGACTAACACCGGGACCACCGCCTTAGAACGGTCGGTAGAGCAAACCACCGGGGGGTTTAAAGTTTGAAAACTTCATCTTTAATATCTAGACTGTACAGTTCTGCCCCCTGATTAGTTGTGACGAAGATAGAAATATATAAACTTCGAAATTCCTGGAGTAATTTTAGCTTGGATTGTTTATTACAAATAGCGGCAAATGTGAAAATCATCGAAAAACGCCTAAAACAAGTTCAACGCAATTTGTAATAAAGTTTGAAATCTCCCTCTTTAATGCATAAACTGTACAGTTCTGCCCCTGATTAGTTGTAACGGCTACAAATACATATACTTCGAAATTCTCGGAGAAATTTTAATTTGGAAAGTTTATTACAAATTGCGGCAAATGCGAAAATCATCGAAAAATCGCCAAAAGGCAAAGTCAACGCAATTTGTAATGAAGGTTCGAAAACTTCATCCCTGGTGTCTAAATGTTCTGTTCCGTACTCTGATTAGTTTTTACGATGATACAAGTAATATACTTCGAAATTCCTACGGTAGCTTATGTTTGGAAAGTTTATTACAAATTGCGGCAAATGTGAAAATCATCGAAACACGCCCACAACCAAAGTCAACGCTATCTGTAATGAAGTTTGAAAACTTCATCTTTAATGTTTCGACTGTACAGTTCTTTCCCCTGATTAGTTGTGACGAAGCTAGAAATATGTAAACTTCGAAATTCTTAGAGTAATTTTAGTTTAGAAAGTTTATTACATATTGCGGCAAATGTGAAAATCATCGAAAAACGCCTAAAAACAAAGTCAATGCAATTTGTAATAAAGTTTGAAATCTTCATCTTTAATCTCTAAACTGTACAGTTATGTCCCCTGATTAGTTGTAACGAAGCTACAAATACATACACTTCGAACTTTCCGGAGCAATTTAAATTTGACAAATTTATTACAAATTGTGGCAAACGAGAAAATCATCGAAAATCGCCAAAATGCAAAGTCAACGCAATTGGTAATGCAGGTTCGAAAACGTCATCCCTGATGTATAAACTGTCCTGTTCTGTACCCTGATTAGATGTTACGATGATACAAGTAATATACTTCGAAATTCTTAAGGTAGCTTATGGTTGAAAAATTTATTACATATTGCGACAAATGTGAAAATCATCGATAAACGCCCCAAAACAAGGTCAACGCAATTTGTAATAAAGTTTGAATTCTTCATCTTTTACGTCTAAACTGTACAGTTCTGTCCTCTGAGTAGTTGTAACGAAGCTACGAATACATATACTTCGAAATTTTCGGAGAAATTTTAATTTGAAAAGTTTATTACAAATTGCGGCAAATGTGAAAATCATCGAATATCACCAAAAGGCAAAGTCAACGCAATTTGTAATGCAGGTTCGAAATCTTCATCCCTGATGTCTAAACTGTCCTGTTCTGTACCCTGATTAGTTGTTACGATGATACAAGTAATATACTTCGTAATTCCTACAGTAGCTTATGTTTTTAAAGTGTATTTCAAATTGCGGCAATTGTGAAATCATCGATAAACACCCAAAAAACAAGGTCAACGCAATCTGTAATGAATTTTAAAAACTTCATATTTAATGTCTAGACAGTACAGTTCTGTCCCCTGATTAGTTGTGACGAAGATAGAAATATGTAAACTTCGAAATTCCTGGAGTTTCTTTGTTTGTGTTGAGGTCTTATGTCCCAGTCAACCCAGTGGGGTCATGTCGAGCGCGGTCAGTTTACCTAACCAAACGTTTACTGGGCAGGCTTAGTCCTCTAAACGGTTAACCAGTATTGTGCACATTCTTTCGCCAGAAACTGACAACTGCCTTTCTTGAATCAGCGGAAGGGAGAGAATGACCGTAGAAAATATTTCATGATCAATCTCCACGAAAGAATGTTGCCGACCTCGGCGGGGGTTAAACCTGCGACCTCCTGGTCTCTCCAGTCGGACGGCGCATCCAACTGAGCCACCGAGGCCGGTGAAATTCCTGGAGTAATTTTAGTTTGGAAAGTTTATAACAAATTGCGGCAAATGTGAAAGTCATCGAAATACGCCTAAAATCAGGGTCAACGCAATTTGTAATAAAGTTTGAAATCTTCAAATTTAATGCCTAAACTGTACAATTCTGTGCCCTGATTAGTTGTAACGAAGCTACAAATACATATACTTCGAAAATCCCAGAGAAATTTTAAATTGGAAAATTTATTACAAATTGCGACAAATGTGAAAATCATCGAAAAACGCCTAAAACAAGGTCAACGCTATTTGTAAAAAAGCTTGAATTCATCTTTAATGTCTAAAATGTACAGTTCTGTCCCCTAATTAGTTTTATCGAAGATGCAAATACATACACTCTGAAACTCCTGAAGTGACTTTAATTTGGAATAACGATGATACAAGTAATATACTTCAAAATTCCTACGGTAGCTTATGTTTGGAAAGTTTATTACAAATTGCGGCAAATGTGAAAATCATCGATAAATCATTACGAAAACACGCCTATACAAACATATTAAAAATTTCTTCTCCAAAAATGTAAGTTTTCAGATAAAAATTCTGATATTTTTCATATTTCTGCTCAAAACATAAATTGTTGGTACTCGTTAGAACCGCCTTGGCGAGGCGGTTCTAACGAGTACCCACAATCTATGTTTTTAAGCAGAAATAAGAAAAATAATGTTTACACCTGTAAACCCCAGTTTTACTATATAAAAGTGGGGTTTAAGGGGGTCAACATTATATAGGCGTGTTTTCGTGACGTTCCCAAAAACAAGGTCAACGCAATCTGTAATGAATTTTGAAAACTTCATCTTTAATGTCTAGACTGTACAGTTCTGTCCCCTGATTAGTTGTGACAATGATAGAAATATGTAAACTTCGAAATTCCTGGAGTAATTTTAGTGTGGAAAGTTTATTACAAATTACGGCAAATGTGAAAGTCATCGAAATAGTTGTGACAATGATAGAAATATGTAAACTTCGAAATTCCTGGAGTAATTTTAATGTGGAAAGTTTATTACAAATTGCGGCAAATGTGAAAGTCATCGAAATACGCCTAAAACAAGTTCAACGCAATTTGAAATAAATTTTGAAATCTCCATCTTTAATGCCTAAACTGTACAGTTCTACCCCTGATTAGTTGTAACGAAGCTACAAATACATATACTTCGGAATTCCCGGAGAAATTTTAATTTGAAAAGTTTATTACAAATTGCGGCAAATGTGAAAATCATCGAAAATCGCCAAAAGGCAAAGTCAACGCAATTTGTAATGAAGGTTCGAAAACTTCATCCCTGGTGTCTAAATGTTCTGTTCTGTACTCTGATTAGTTTTTACGATGATACAAGTAATATACTTCGAAATTCCTACGGTAGCTAATTTTTGGAAAGCTTATTACAAATTACGGCAAATGTGAAAATCATCGAAACACGCCCACAACCAAAGTCAACGCTATCTGTAATGAAGTTTGAAAACTTCATCTTTAATGTTTAGACTGTACAGTTCTATCCCCTGATTAGTTGTGACGAAGCTAGAAATATGTAAACTTCGAAATTCTTAGAGTAATTTTAGTTTGGAATGTTTATTACTTATTGCGGCAAATGTGAAAATCATTGAAAACGCCTAAAAACAAGGTCAACGCAATTTGTAATAAAGTTTAAAATCTTAATCTTTAATCTCTAAACTGTACAGTTCTGTCCCCTGATTAGTTGTAACGAAGCTACAAATACATACACTTCGAAATTCCCGGAGAAATTTTAATTGGACAAGTTTATTACACATTGTGGAAAACGTGAAAATCATCGAAAATCGCTAAAAGGCAAAGTCAACGCAATTTGTATTGCAGGTTCGAAAACTTCATCCATGTATAATATATCCTGTTCTGTACCCCGATTAGCTGTTACGATGATACAAGTAATATACTTCGAAATTCCAAAGGTAGCTTATATTTGAATGTTTATTACAAATTGCGGCAAATGTGAAAATCACCGATAAACGCCCAAAAACAAGGTCAACGCAATTTGTAATAAAGTTTGAAATCTTCGGTAGCTTATGTTTGGAAAGTTTATTACAATTTACGGCAAATATGAAAATCATCGATAAAGCCTAAAAGCAAGGTCAACGCAATTTGTTATAAAACTTCGTCTCTGATGTCTAAATTGTCCTGTTCTGTCCCCTGATTTGTTGTTGGGAGTGTACATGTACATATACTTCGCAAGTTCTGGGGCAGTCTGTTTGAAAACTTTATTACAAATTGCGGCTTTATTAAAAATTGCGTGGTGACATCCGCCGCAATTTGTAATAAACTTGCGCAGCAATTTGTAATAAACAAGGTTATTACAAATTGTGGCGTTATTACAAATTGCGTTGTATCATTCGCTGCAATTTGTAATAAACAAGTTTATTAGAAAATGTGGCGTTATTACAAATTGCGTGGTGACAAATCACACCTGGGCCTGCGTTGTCAGCAAATTGCATAAGTGCCCTTTGGTTTTTGGTTTTCTTTTTGTTATTATTATTTTTCCACGAAAAAATTCATGTGTACTAATCCGAACCCGCAACATAAGATTTGCGGAGAAATAAAGAAATATATAACAATATTTATCTGGTTCCTTATCTTATCGTCTCTGCTTTCGACATCTTTCAGAAATGCTTTGTTTGCACGGCGCTTTACTTGGAAAAAGTAAATAAGCAATTTTTTACATGATTTAATGCAAACTCTTACGTCGTAACTACCTATGCATAAAAACCTTAATTCTGTTTGGTAGTTTTAGAAATAAAACTGTATCCATTTCCTCATTTCCTTTGGATGCAAATAATGCAAAAAAACATTAGGGTAGGTAGTTTGGCTGCAGATTTTTAACAATTTCCACTTGTCAAAAATTTCTGAAATTTCCACAATATTGATATCGAACATCACTTATTTAAAATCATTGAAAAAAAGCAAAATAATTTGTAATTAAAAGTTATCTGAAGTCCAATTTAATGTAAAAATTGTATAAGTCAGACCCATTTTTGGCCGTAAAGTTAATTTTTCCGAAAATATTTGAAAACGAAGCGCATACCTAGTTTTTTGGTCGTAAAATTAATTTCGCTGTAAATATTTGAAAAAAAAAAAAAGAAAGAAAGAAAAACGCAGAAACAGAAAGAATAAATGGTGCCTAATAAGTTATGGTCAATCAGATCAAAACATTTTCATTTTGAATAGAACGCCAAACAAACAAAGTCTTTTCAAAGGATGTCAAAAATACAGTAGAGTCGTGTAAGCCATCACGTGTACATTACATAATATGGCGGAGAAATGGTATTATTTTCATTAAGATACATTAATTCGGAAGAAAGATTGATAGAAAAAAAAGTAGAAAGCGAAATCAAATTGACGATCCGAAACATTCGGAAAATCTGCCTAATAATGTATACCCCAATTTAACGTCAATGTCAGAAAAAAAATCGCACACAAAAGTTGGTTTCCTTGTAAAGTATGTTTCCAGTCCCCTTAAATTAGAGGCAGTCATTACTTTAATACACCTATATAAAATTGTTTTTCAAATCTATCACTTTTCCCCGCCGAGAAATGAGAAAATAATAGTTGTAAATATAACCAACATAAGGGATCCTACATTTGTGGTCATTTCATCTAAAAATTTTGAGATGGGCCTTTCGTGAGTATCATAAATTGCATATATAATGACCAAGAATGTAAGAATCTTTTTTATAATATGACTTTTAAAACTGTGTTTTATGACCGTAGAAGTTGAACAGTTTTTTAACAGAAAACATAACAGACGGCCTAATGATATCATGAAAACATGCCTATATAATTTTGACCCCCTATAATCCCACTTTTATATACTAAAACTTGGGTTTGCAGGGGTATATGTTATTTTTCTTATTTCTGCTCAAAACATGGATTGTGTACTCGTTAGAACCGCCTTGTCGAGGCGGTTCTAACGAGTACCCACAATCTATGTTTTGAACAGAAATGTGAAAAATATTACAGTTTTTTTATCGGAAAATTTTAAATTTTTGGAGGAGAAATTTTCCATATATTTGAATAGGCGTGTTTTCGTAATGACGATTCGCGCCAGTAACTAAATGCTACGTAACGTGTGGCCATATCATGTGTATGAAAAATAAATTTATGAAAAATAAAAAATTAAAACTCTGATAGAAAAATAAACAATTCATTACGAAAACACACCTATTCAAGTTTATTGAAAATTTCACCACACAAAATCTGAAAGTTTTCAAATAAAAATTCTTATATTTTTCAATTTTCTGCTCAAAACTTAGATTGTGGGTACTTGTTAGAACCGCCTCACCGAGGCGGTTCTAACGAGTACCCACAATCTACGTTTTTGAGCAGAAATAAGAAAAATAATGCATACCCCGTTAAACACAGTTTTATTATATAAAAGTGGGGTTTAAGGGGGTTAAGATTATATAGGTATGTTTTCGTGATGTAAACTAGGTTTAGAAATATTCAAAACTCGAACCGTTGCCTAATAATGTAAACCTTTTCACACCCCACATTTCTCTTTATGAGCCGTGACACAGCATTTCCTACCGTATGTTCGCCAAACAATAACTCCGCTCAGATCAAAGTCTCTGATTAGTTCTCTATAGGTAGCAAAAAGGTAAGAGAAAATTCCAGTGAGTGCCACAATCATAAATCCCAGCCCTTCCAAGACACACAAAGGAAGAGGAAACCGACAAATCCAAACAAGCACAAATCGAACAAACGTACGAAAAGCACTAAGATTAGCTCTCTCTTCCCCAAGCGAGGTAATCGCAATGCTAAAAGGACTGAAAAACACAAACAAGTTTTAGACATAGATTAAAGATAGATTGTTGGTACTCGTTAGAACCGCCTCGTACCCATAATCTATGTTTTCGAGCAAAAATATGAAAATATGGGAGTTTTTTATCTGAAAATTTTCAAGTTTTTGGAGGTGAAATTTTCTATATATTTGAATAGGCGTGTTTTCGTAATGGAACATTCCTTCTTAAAAGGAATGATCGCTGAAAAGAAAAAAATTGCTCCACTTTCCGTAAAGGACTGAGTGTGTTTTGTTTGCAGGATAATCCAAAGTCGCAAAGCATATAGGAAAATCAACCGAATGTGTCGAATTCCATTTATTCGCATATGTGATTAATGGTTAAAACTGGTAAACAAGAAAACTCTCAATCAGAGTGCTGTGTAGAGTACAGACTTTCTTACCAAGACAACAGCTAACACTGGTAAACAACAAAAATATCGATGGCGCTGCTGTTCAGAGTATAGACTTTCTTACCAACACAACGGCTAACACTGGTAAATAAGAAATCCCTCCATGAGGCTGTTGTGTAGAATATAGACTTTCTTACCAAGACAACGGCTAACACTGGTAAATAAGAAATCCCTCCATGAGGCTGTTGTGTAGAATATAGACTTTCTTACCAAGACAACGGCTAACACTGGTAAACAAGACAACCCTCCATGAGGCTGTTGTGTAGAATATAGACTTTATACCAAGACAACGGCTAACACTGGTAAACAAGACAACCCTCTATTAGGCTGCTGTGTAGAATATAGACTTTCTTACCAAGACAACGGCTAACACTGGTAAACAAGACAACCCTCCATCAGGGTGCTGTGTAGAGTATAGAATTTCTTCCCAGACAACAGCTAACACTGGTAAACAAGACAACCCTCTATTAGGCTGCTGTGTAGAATATAGACTTTCTTACCAAGACAGCAGCTAACACTGGTAAACAAGACAACCCTCCATCAGGGTGCTGTGTAGAGTATAGAATTTCTTCCCAGACAACAGCTAACACTGGTAAACAAGACAACCCTCTATTAGGCTGCTGTGTAGAATATAGACTTTCTTACCAAGACAGCAGCTAGATCCATTACCATATCGACTGTGCCAAGCAAAAAGATATCTTCGAGCATACGCAAATATACAGATTCAGATTCAGCCAACGCAGGTGCAAAGTTCCATCCGGGCATTTGCTATCCATTGATACATTTTAGTGTCTGTTAGCGGACAGTTACACTCTGATCAGATGCACGGAAGCGCAGGCAGGTCTGGACCTTCGCTCTCCTTATAGGCCTTAAGGCACGTTTTCGCGTTGTGGCAGATCCAGTTGTCAGCCTTGGGCAAACAGCTTATTGACGTTTTCATTACAAAACGTGAAGCTTTTAAACTTAGATTATCCTTTGAGACAATGTAACACGAAGCTGATTTAGATAAGACTTATAATCTGTTTACTGGCTAATTAACAGCGGTATATATTGGTCACAAATTATGACAACATTTGTCGAAGATGATAAGATTTTAACAAATAGATTATATCTAATAATATTACAGTATTCATTTTCTGTGACTCTGATTTCAGTGACAGTTAACTGAAATAGTTATTGCAATTGTAAATGTATACATTTATGTTTCTCTGTCTTTATATATGGGCCGCGTCAAGTGAAAAAGTGCCTTTCAACATGTGAAAAATCCGCAGATTCGGATCGCCCTGTGCATGCGCAAAGTATCATCCGAGTCTTTCCTCTCCATTCATACATTCTGTAGTATCCAATGCATCTGTTAGCAGACAGTGAGGGCCTTGATTAGACTGCGCAGATCGTGTGCTGATCTGGGTCTTCGCAGTCTGCATATGCCCGAAGACAATTTTTCGCATCGTTGCCCATAAAATAATATACTATTAGTTAACATGCCCTTTAAATGAAATAAGCTTAGCGGTTGCTTTTTAATCAAAACATACAAAATCCCCAGGAAATGCCAAAATCCCAAGGCACCAAATGACGAGAGATGAAGATCATATAATCAAAAACAAATGACACTTACGAAAACTACCAACGCACTAACAAAGATGAACTGCAAGACCAGATTTACTCAAGTGAAACCTTATCCTTAATTGTGATGTGGCTCCTAATTACAAATATATCTTCCGTCTGCATAGTGGTCCTCTACCTCATCTGTGAAAAGCCATCGTAAAACACATATAATCATAAGCACTATGATGAAACAAAGCAATAAGCTCAATGACCATCTGAAGCCAGAACACAAAAACATAAAAAAGACATTCTTTGTGTTTATAAAACACAGTTAGAACGCGTAGAGATGGGACGGGAATGGGGATGGTACTGGTTGAGTGGTACTGGTTGGTAGACGTTCAGCCATTTTTTTTCAAAGCAGACATTTTTTATGACATCCTGTTTGCTGCCCGTTTAACCAAACCCTTTCTAGTCGCAGGTCAATTCAAAAGAAATTGCAGCCATGGAGAACATAGCCTTTTTCTTTTTCTTTCAGATGCCAAACACAGAGTTTTTAAAAAATGGAAAATTGATTTTTATAAGCATACCTACCATATATTCTACTTAGTGCTAATTCCTGTAAGCTCCCGACAGAAATAAGGTATGATCAAAGGGTTCTCCCTTACATGGGAGGAACGAAGAAACGATCTTCGTGCCGACAGAGATATCGTAGATCACTTCCGGTCATGTGAATACCCAGTTTTTTCCCTTATATGTATTTATATTAATAGAAATGCGGGGACGGAGGCTGGGACTTCCCGGTAGAATATATGGTAGGTATGCTCATTAAAAATGGAAGAGAAAAGTCCAGAGAGTGCCACAATCACAAGCCGCAGCCCTTATAAGAGAAAGAGGAAACACAAAACCAAACAAAAGCAAATCGAACAAAAGTACGAAAAGCACTAAGATAAGCTCTTTCTTCCCTATGCGAAATAATCACAGTGCTCAAAGGACTGAAAAAACACAAGAACAAAATAATACAAGACAAGACTTAAAACAAATCGCCTCGTAGAATAAACCCAAAAGCAACAAAGAGTAAGACTAACTAACACCGGGACCACCGCTTAAGAACGATCAATAAAATAAACCACCGTGGGAGTGGGGGTGGGTGGCAGGGTGGGGGAGGAGGTTAAATTTCTTTTTATTGCCGGCCAACTACACTTTAGGTCCCGATTCTACTCTTTATACAGAAAAACATAAAATACGATTCGCATAAGAGTTCTCAACTCAGTCAATGCATCAAAGCGAAAACATAAAAGTCAAATTAATCACTATGATAAACAGAGACCTCATGGTTGCATATGAAGAAACTCAAATAAAACCGAGTCTCCGATTTTCGCGATTTTGTGTGTTCTTTGTTTCCAAAGGCAATTTTGTTTTACTTTAATTATTTATATATCTATTTGTCAAGTCAGCACGATCAAAGGTTACAGATCTCTGATATCTAACACCTTGAAATTCAAGTCCAAAATGAAAACACCCTATAATTTCAGAACTTATCAAGTCATTTGAAATGCAGAGACTTGTCAATAGATCACTTGCCCCAAAATCGGATCTAGCTTTTGTTCTCACATACTTTTGCAAATATCTATTCGAACGTAAGAACAACTGTTCTTTGTTTCATTTATATATATATACTCACTAGGGCTACAGCCAATCGTGCCAGTAAAATTTGCGGCTTTGCTATTGATGAATAACATTTCAGATTTAGTTCTGTTGATAGTTCTTTCACCTTTAGAGATAAAGTAGGCTTTTTAGCGAAAAACCAGCTTCCTACTAAAGCTCCCGAGTTTATTTTACTTCCAAGGCCGTTCTAAGGCGGTGGTTCCGGTGTTAGTCTTACTCTTTGTTGCTTTGTGGTTTATTCTACAAGGCGATTTGTTTTTAGTCTTGCCTTGTGTTATTTTGTTCTTGTATTTTTCAGTCCTTTTAGCTTTGCGACTACCTCGCTTGTGGAAGACAGAGCTAATCTTGGTGCTTTACGTGCGTTCGATTTGCGCTTGTTTGATTTTGTCTGTTTCCTCTTCCTCTTGGTGTCTTAGAAGCTCTGCGGTTTGTGATTGCGGCACTCTATGGACTTTTCTCTTACCTACTTTTTTCATTTGTCTGGCTAATGTCCGGTGTCCGGTGGATGTCCGGTGTATAATGATTGTCCAGTGTCTGGTGAATGGCCTGCGTCCGGTTCGGAGTTCTGTGTATGCCTAGAGTCCGGTGGATGTCCGATGTCTGGTTCGGAGTTTGGTGAAAGCCCCATGTTTGTTGCATGTCCGGTAGTTGACTAATGTCCGGTGTCTGTTGGTTATCTGTTGCCTCGTGTCCGGTATTGAGCGTGACATTAGTATTATGTTTATGTACGGTGATTGTCCGGTGTCCGGTGAATTTAGTGATTTGTCCGGTAATCATGGATTGTCCGTTAGACTTAGGCATTTCAGTTACCTTTTGGGACTGAGTTAGCCTGTCTGTAGCCGGACTGCGAAATGTGCAATCTGTAGCAATGTGATGAAATGATCTCGCTTCTGCCTCATGAGAAGATCTGTGTTCGCCAGAAGAGTTCTGGATGGTAAGACATCTGGTGGATTTGGAAGGGTAGTGCTCTTTGATATTGATCGACAGAGCTACTACCACGTTCCGTATCAAAGCCGTACTCGTACTGGGCTTGGACCGTCCCGTACCGGCTTTAACACTGGACCTCTCATTGCCACTTGTCTTTTCACGAACTTCCTTTCTGTTCTGTTTCCTTGAAGAGAATCCAGTCTTAGATGATGTTTGAGTTACTGTCCACTGAACCTTTTTTTCTTGTAAGATCGACGGTTCTCGAAAAGAGCCCACTGATGATCCGACCAGTTTGACAGTAAGAACACTTTTTTGTCCCTAAAACCAAACAAACAATTAGAAAAGTGGGATGATTATCCAAATAAATTTTGAAATGCCCGCAAACACCTTTTATTTCGGACATACAAGTATAGTAGAGAATGAGAAAGACGAACAAATAAATTGAATGCCATTTACCGATAGATAAACAATGAAATCTCACCAAAACTCACGTAAATACATAATTCAAACCCCGTAAATAAAGGGATGAAATATAGATAAACTGTTCGAGAGCTAAAAAACAAAAGAAGAAAGAGAAATAACATACCGATGGTCGGTAATTTTCTGGATTCAGATTTCTTCAGAATTGCTTTCAACTTTCAATGGCCGCGACAGGGAAAGAACTGGGTAATTCACGTGACCGGAAGTAGTCTACGATGTCACTATTGACAAGAAGATAGTGTCTTTCTTTGTTCCTCCTATGAAGGAATGAACCATCTGATCAAATCTAATTTCTGTCGGGAGTTAACAGGGAATATCAATAAATAGAATATATGGTTGGTATACGAAACTTTGGAAGTTTGATTGTGTTATACTTTTTAAAATTTATCGATTTCCTTTCAAATGTACCTTTGAAGCTGCATTCGATGCAAGACGGCCGTTTCACGTTTTGAATCCAATGTTTGGACCATATTCAAATGGAAAATGTGTATGGTGTAACTTATTGCCTTCCACCATTCTTTTTTAGGTCACTTATCGCAGGATGTGAACACATAATTTCATGTTTAAGTAAAAGTTATTGGTGCCATGTCATAGGTTAATTCACCGCTTATATTTGTCGCTATCAGTGAAAGAACAAAGTAACATAATGCCACATAAGCCGGAACACAACAGTTATAACAAGAGTACATTTGCGCCAAGCGAAGACTCAGCTTAATGGGCTTTTGCGCTATCTGATCAGAGTCTTAATAGGACACTCTGTAAGAACTTGGAATTCAAAACGTTTTCAGACAGACAATGAAAACTCCAATCGGCCTCTGCAGGCTGTATTGAGTATACACAGGGCGCTCATGCAGTCTTGTAGAAAATGCTGTCCCGCGTCTCAGATGGTTTGTACCGAGTACGAGGACCATTCCGTAATAAATAACATAAAGTTTAAAACCAACAAATATAATCAAGATGCAAATACAGTTAAACTTCCATAGCTCGAAAATCTTTGGGACCATGGAAACTCTTTGTTGTGGACGTCAGAATTCGAACCATGAGTATAAATTATAACACCGGAGCAGGGATAAATGGCGATAATTTAGGACTGTCTTTTTCGATCTTCTATAAAATAATCGGTGAGGCGATTCTAATGACTGCACACGACAAACGTTTTCATGACAAAATGAGAAAATGTCCTAAAATATTTTTTTTTCTTGAACTATCCGAAGAATTTGCTAGGGACTCAAAACCGAATTTGAATTAACAACCTCAGTAAACGAACCATCAGTTCTTGAGTCAGTAAAGTTTTACTGTATTATATACTTCTATCCTTTACTACACATTGCAGCAATCTCAGACTTATTTTCCACATCACGAAAACATGCCTATATAATTTTGACCCCATTAAACTCAACTTTTATATAGTAAAACTGGGGTTTACAGGGATATACGTTATTTTTCTTATTTCTGCTCAAAACCATAGATTGTGGGTACTCGTTAGAACCACCTGGATGAGGCGGTTCTGACGGGTACCCTCAATTTATGTTTTAAGCAGAAATATGAAAAAGATCAGAGTGTTTTTTTTATCTGAAAATTTTCAGCTTTTGTTGGTGAAATTTTCAATATATTTGAATAGGCGTGTTTTCATAATGAATTCAGTGGGGAAATCTTATGATAATAGAGGATGGCAGAGCGTTGTTTTTTACCCGACGCAAAACATCATTGTAATTGGCTAAAAAAGACTTCACTATAATAAAACAGAATACGGACCTACGTTGTCCATATATGGTCTGAAAGCTCATTTCTACATGACAATATCTCATTTCATACAGATGAAAGACAATAAAATCTAATTAAAATTGATAAGACAAAACAAAGGTTAAAATCAACAGTTGACTAGCTCTAGGTAAAAACACAACGTATTATTAAGAAATGGTTATATCAAAGAACTACATGATGTCTGATAAATGGACTGTCTAGACACATTAGCTTCAAGAGGCGCATTTAATATCTGGATTTTAACTAGCCTCAGGTGGTATATTTAGGAACTGTGAACTAATTGCATTATCAGTTAAATTGGCTATTACAGACGAAAACATTCAGCTGGCTATTTACAGTCTACTGTCAATAACATAACATCACGAAAACATACCTATATAATTTTGACCCCCTTAAACCCCACTTTTATATAGTAAAACTGGGGTTCAGAGGGGTATACATTATTTTTCTTATTTCTGCTCAAAACATAGATTGTGGGTACTCGTTAGAACCGCCTCAGCGAGGCGGTTCTAACGAGTACCCACAATCTATGTTTTGAGCAGAAATATGAAAAATATCAGATTTTTTTATCTGAAATTTGTCATTTTTTGGTGGTAAAATTTTCAATGTATTTGAATAGGAGTGTTTTCGTAATGATCTAAACGTTAAATTGATAAAACAAGTATACGCTTACACTAAAAATAAAGCTTGAATAAAACAAATATAAGCGCACACACAAGCGTAGACCAAGCTTTTCATTACGAAAACACGCCTATTCATATATATAAACTCTGTGATAGGCTGGGCGTAGACATATAACTGCTAATATTGGCTCGTCGAGGCGATTCTTTGAGTACACACAACATATGAATAATGGAGAAATAACAAATATATAAAATATATTAAGTCGATACCCAATCTTATCTAAAGGTAATATTTAGGAGGCATAGGCGTCGAGGCATTTGGGGTTGGGGCATTTGAAGGGTTAATGTTAGGGAAACTTTACTGGGGCAGTGGGAGGGGGGGGGGGTGGGGCGGGTAAGGAGTACTTGCCAAATGTTAGAATTTAAGCTATTAGGGAGCATGACATTTATACAACGTCGGCTCAACGTCGATGCAACGTTTTGACGTTACATCGACGTTGAGGCGACGTTGTATTAACGTCATGTGCCCGCTGGGAAGCTATTACGGAGCATCATTATATTGATAAGGTAGAAGTGCTTATAGAAGTAACCTAGCTAGCATTCTTTATAAATCAACAGCGGGCCGTTATCGGCTCGTCAGCTACCCTGACGGGCCGGGTAGCTGACGGGCTGATAACGGCCCGCTATAGATTTATGTAGAATGCTTATTGGGAAAGTTCCATCATGTTGTTCGGCTTCAGATTCAAATAAAACCTGGAATAAAGTTTGCCCTTGGAAGCAGTGAACACATTTAGACTCTTTATTTGCAGCAATGTAATTAGCAGGGCTGTATAAGCCTTCCCCTATCATTGGACAAACGGTCGGACAAGAGTATCATATTTTATTGCTTTCTAACCGTTCCCCCTCCTCTCTCTCTCTCTCCCCGCCCCCCCCCCCTCCCCCGCCCCCAGTGAAATACTCTTCACTGACCGTTCCAAGGCGGTTCTTCTGTCATGGTTTATTTTTGTTATATTTCGTCTTTGAATGTGTGTGTCGCTTACATCTTTTCGTTTTGGATAGCCATTTGGCCATTTTGTGAGAAAGTAATTGTCCGTTTGGCTTTCTGCTAGTGATGTTTCTGTTAGGGTCCAGTTATTTCGTGTTTGTGTTTCTTTCCCTTTGATGTCTCTGATGGGAGGTGTGGGATAATTGTATCGATTCGTGATCGGTGGCTTCCTTTCTATTATACTTTTATGAATTTCGATGAACATTATTTTTTGAGGCAATTACTTGACTTATTGTATTATATGGTCTTCATGTATTCTCTTATCGAATGTAGGCCGTCAGCAAATGTTTTAAAATTATGGACTTGACAAAATTTGCAGAGAACACTCTCAGCATGTATTTTAAAGATTTACGTATGTATAAAATTGTATTGCGAATTAATCTAATCGCAAAATCGTAAGCACGAACGTCCGAAAGCTGTCAGGTAAAATTTAAAATGTGTTAATAACAAGAATTCCGCGGAAGGCGTCATCGCACCTGCTGGCGCAAAAGTCACAGGAGCCACAATCAGAATGTGGTTATTAAATAAGTTTATTTCATTCTTAGCAGTGCTTACTTGGAAAACTGGGTTGAAAAAAATGTAGACAAAGTGCCTAATGGGGCACATATATTCTTGGCCAGTGCAATTCCCTGTAATGGCTATATCTACAGCACTGACTTTTCGTATTATACAGCCCAATGATAATGGAACGTTGACGTAAAATGTGTAAAAGTCACTGGAGCATGAAATATAGGTCAAGGTCACGGGTCAAGGTACCTGCTAATTCAGTAAATCAAGGAGAAGCACAATGCAAGGTATGGTGGTTGTAGGCCTTATAGTTGAGGAGTTATCAAACATCAACGTAAAATGTGTCAAATATAGGTCAAGGTCACTGGGTCAAGGTACCTGCCAAGCCAGGGCAATGAGGTGAAGCACTATGCAAGGTTTAGTGGTTGTAGGTCTTATATTTGAGGAGATACCAAACATCAATATAAAATGTGTCAAAGTCATTGGAGTGCACAATATAGGTCAAGGTCACCAGGTCAAGGTACCTGTCGAGTCAGTACATCGAGAAGAAGTGCTATATAAGGTTTGGTGGTTGAAGGCCTTACAGTTGAGGACATATGGAAGGGTGATGTAAAAGGTGTAAAAGTCAATGGAGCGTGAAATATAGGTCAAGGTCACCCAGTCAAGGTACCTGCAGAGTCCGTACATTGAGGAGAAGCACTATGCAAGGTTTGATGGTTGTAGGCCTTATAGTTGAGGAGATATTGAACGTTGACGTAAAATGTGTAAAAGGCACTGGAGCGCAAAATATAGGTCAAGGTCACTGGGTCAAGATACCTGCCAAATCAGTACATATAGGAGAAGCACTATGCAAGGTTTGGTGGCTAGAGGTCTTACACTTGAGGAGATCTGGAACGTTGATTTAAATTATGTCAAAGTCACTGCAGCCAAAATATAGGTCAAGGTCACCAGGTCAAGGTATCTGCTAAGTCAGTACATTGAGGAGAAGCACTTTGCAAGGTTTGTTGGTTGTAGGCCTTATAGTTGAGGAGATATCGAACGTCGACGCAAAATATGTCAAAGTCACTGGAGCGCAAAACATAGGTCAAGGTCACCGGGTCAAGGTACCTGCCAACTCTGTACATCTAGAAGAAGCACTATGCAAGGTTTGGTAGTTGTATGCCTTACAGTTGAGAAGATCTGGAACGTCTACGTAAATTGTGTCAAAGTCGATGGAGCGCAAAATATAGGTCAAGGTCACTGGGTCAAAATATCTGCCAAGTCAGGAGGTCAGGGAGATGTGTCATGCAAGGAATGATGGTTGTTGTAGAATTGTAGTTGATTAGAATACTAACTTTGACGTAAATGTCGAACTTCGACATAACAGAACTGTTAAGAGACAGACGGACGGACGAACGGACAGACGAATGGAAAAGCGGGCACCTATGTCGCAAAGTCAGGAGGTTAGGGAGATATTTCATACAAGGTTTGATGGTTGTTTAGTCTTGTAGTTGATTAGAATACTAACTTTGACATAAATGTCGAACTTCGACATAACAGAACTGTTAGACGGACAGACGGACTGACAGACAGACGAACAGACAGACGAATGGAAAAGTGGGCACCTATGTCGCAAAGTCGGGAGGTCAGGGAGATGTTTCATGCAAGGTTTGATGGTTGTTTAGTCTTGTAGTTGATTAAAATACTAACTTTGACATAAATGTCGAACTTTGACATAAATGTTGACAGACGGACGGACGAATGGACAGACATACAGAAAAGCGGACACCTATGTTGCAAAGTCAGGAGGTCAGGGAGATGTTTCATGCAAGGTTTGATGGTTGTTTAGTCTTGTAGTTGATTAGAATACTAACTTTGACATAAATGTCGAACGTCGACATAAATGTTGACAGACGGACGGACGGACTGACGGACGGACTGACGGACGGACGGACGGACGGACGGACGGACGGACAGAAAATCGGACGCCTATATCGCACCCTGCTACAAGCAGGTGCGATAAAAACGATTTTGTAATATTTCCAAAACTAGCGTTCTCTCTCAACTTTATCGTAGCGGCCATGTTTGATCAGAAATTAAACATTTTTTAGAGTTTTTGCACATTTTTTTGCACATTTTTTTCTATGAACCTTTTCATACATGACACCGAAAAAAGGAGGTAGCAGGTGCATTTGAAATACAATTTGCATGCGAAATTTTAAAATTATTTCCTGCAGTAAACCAGGGTACGCTCCCTTGAATGTAGAAAACAGCCTCGGTGTCACTTTTGGCATAAAAGCTGCATACGCACATGCGAAAATAAACATTCTATGTTGGGTTTTGAACATCATTTTCTTTCTTTTCTATGACGAAAATCTGAAAACGCAAGATTTTGTACACTTTGAATTTACAAAGCATCCGTAGAAACATGCCACTTTTGCGCGAAATACAATGTATGCATTCCTACGAGTATTATACAGTTATTTTCTATACAGGCATATCAAAACTTTCTTCAAATATCAAAATAAATTGCATATATTTCTGATTGTAGGGTTAGCATTTTTGTTTATTTTAGAACCCGTACTATGGAACATTAGTTGCTCTTCAAATGTTGTTTTATGTCCCTTTTATCCCCCGACCGATAAGTTCGGGGGATATTGCGATAAGCATGGTGTCCGTCCGTCCGTAGACGCATCCTTGGGCGCTCCATAACTTTGATACTTTTAGATATATTTAGATAATATTTGGTAGGAATGCAAAGAGGACCAGTAGGCGTGTCGCATGCAAAAGAAACAACTCTCGCTATTTTCGTTATGTAGTTATCTCCCCTGAAGGCGAAAGCATGTTCAGGCCATAACTCTCTCACTTTTTGAGATAATTTAATAATATGTAAAAGGGATGAAGAAGAGGACCAGAAGGCGTGTCGCATGCAAATTAGACAACTCGCTCTTTCTTTGTTATGTAGTTATCTCTCCATGACGCAGAAGTATGTTTTGAGCAGAAATATGAAAAAAATATCTTTTTTTTTTATCTGAAAATTATTTATTTTTGATTGTAAAAGTTCCAATATATTTGAATATGCGTGTTTTCGTAATGTACAGCAGTGACGTTTGAGAGGCTGTTGCGCTTCCAGCTTGTTCCGGAAAATGCCGAATAGACGGAGCAAATAAAAGAGAATGCATACTATGGAAATGAATAATCAAAACACTGAGAGCACTGGTGTGTCGACTTCTCTGAGTGTAGGCTATGAAAATGGTCCTGAACGTCAGGGGACTACAGACTGTTTCATTTAACCATTAACATCCTGTAGTTTAAGCAAACAGTGCGGATATGGGTCTACACTGCAAATTTTACAGATAACCCTCTTTACACGGTACTTTGACATCACAGTGACAAGACTATCACGGCTATAAATAACCGTTACCTGAATTTCGTACAAACGCACGGTTTTATTTCATTGGTCAATGATAATCACGTGGACAACAACCTTAAGGAAATTTTTGGTGTATGAATATTTTCGCTCGATTGTAAACAATCTACCCAAACAAAGATTCGTTCTTTTTACTCTTATCCCAGGTAGCATTCTTCTTAAATCTATATTTTTCGCGCCTATAACGGTCTAATATAATTTTAAGTGAAATGCTAGCTGTGTTTAGTTTGGTATATTCTCCTAGCTCACCATGTACGATCACCACCTTACTAAGTATAGTAGAATTCCGCTTTTAAGATCACATTTGGTACTGCCTAAAACTGGTCTTATTAGCGGGATGGTCTTCATCACGAAAACATGTCTATATAACTTTGACCCCCTAAACCCCACTTTTATATAGTAAAACTGGGGTTTACAGGGGTAAACATTATTTTTCTTATTTCTGCTCAAAACATAGATTGTGGGTACTCGTTAGAACCGCCTCGAAATAAGAAAAATTCTGCTCAAAACATGGAGAAAAATATCAAAGTTTTTACCTGAAAATTTTCAGTTTTTGGAGGTAAAATTTTCTATATACATTGTATATGAATAGGCGTGTTTTCGTAATGAATATTGAAGTAGAACATATCTCCAGATAAGTTTTTTTTTCAACTTAAAATTGCGGATAGTTTTCATGTTTCTGCACAAAATAATGTGCGGATACCCCTTCTTAACTGGAGCACTTGCTGTACGACAAAAAATAAAACGAATGTCGAATGCTTCCCTTTACCAAATTTCTGTTGGATCAAACTATAGATCGGCATAGAATCTAATTGCTATAAACGGAAGACTGACAGTGTCCAATATGATCGTTTGCAAGACGTAATAGCATTATGTTAAAACAGATAGACGGATGGATTTGTACATGTTTGTTTGTGTTGAGGTTTTACGGCCCAGTCAACCCAATGGGGTCATGTCGAGCGCGGTCAGTTTACCTAACCACACGTTTACTGGGCAGGCTTAGTCCTCTAAGCGGTTAACCAGTATTGTGCACATTCTTTCGCCAGAAGCTGACAACTGCCCTTCTTGAATCAGCGGAAGGGAGAGAATGACCGTAGAAAATATTTCATGATCAATCTCCACGAAAGAATGTAGGATTTGTATATGTATTTTACATATACGTTTGTGTTGAGGTTTAACGGCCCAGTCAACCCAATGGGGGCCATGTCGAGCGCGGTCAGTTTACCTAACCACACGTTTACTGGGCAGGCTTAGTCCTCTAAGCGGTTAACCAGTATTGTGCACATTCTTTCGCCAGAAACTGACAACTGCCCTTCTGCGGAAGGAAGAGAATGACCGTAGAAAATATTTCATGATCAATCTCCACGAAAGAATGTTGCCGACCTCGGCGGGGGTTGAACCCGCGACCTCCTGGTCTCCAGTCGGACGGCGCATCCAACTGAGCCACCAAGGCCAGCTTTACATATACGTACAATCAAAGATATTTTATTGTATGGTCGCGTCAAGTGTAAAGAGGAGGTCTGTGGGCCACGATTCGCTCACCTGAGAAAATCAGCTATTGGAGGTCTGCAGATGCCATGCAACAGTCTTCCATTATGCCTCAACAGCTAGGACAGAAATTTCACTGTGCAGTAAAAAGGTCATCCTAGGACCATCATTTGGACAAACTTGGTAGACCTTGCGTTCCCAAATGCTATAAACCAATATTCAGCCTCAAAGCTTTCTTGGTTCTAGAGAAGAAATTTTTAAGATATGGCATTGTGGCCATCTTGTTCAATAGTGCAGAACCATTTGTACAAATTGACAATACCCCTTTGACAAAAAGCCCCATGTGAAATCTGGTGAAAACTGGTCAGAGAAAAAGACATTTAAAGATCCCGCGATTATGCATATAGGGCAGAGGCAAGGGCATCCCCTGGGGACAACTTTTTGGTTGTAACAAACGTTTTACTAGTTTAATACATTGTAAGTTTCAGCCACTAGTCTTTAATACATTTTGAGAAATTGATTTTTGTTTAATTTGTATGGAGACAGAAACTTTACCTTGCCATGAAAAGGCCAAGGGTCATCCTGGAGTCGACATTTGAACAAACTTGATAGACCTTTTAGTCCCTGATGCTATATACGTGACAAAATTCAGTCTCAAAGGTTTTTTGGTTCTGGAGAAGAAGATTTTGAAGTGTTTTTACCATATATGGGTTTGGCGGCCACCTTACGTAACGGATCATGAACCTTTGTACAAATTTTAAATCCCCTTTGACAGACGGCTCCACATGAAGTTTAAAGAAAATTGGCCCAGGGGTTTCAAAGGTGAAGTCGTTCAAATGTGTAGACAGACGGACGGACGGACAGTAGGACGACGGACGGGGAGCTATCACAATCGCTCATACTCAGTTTTTGGCTCAGGTGAGCTAAACGACTTCAAACAGGCGCAAAATACAAAGATTCAGATAATTCTATGCATGTGCAAAGTAAAATCCGGGCCTCTGCTCTCCACTCTTACATTCTGTAGAATCTAATTATTCTGTTAGTGGACAGTGAAGGCCCTGATTAGACTGCGCGGATGCGTGATGCATGATAAACTGAGTGTTCATGACATTGTTGCACGACTTTAAAGGTCTTTATTCCTCCAAGGAAGAATCCACGGCGTAAGGTTTATTTGTATCAAAAGAGTGACTTAGACTCAATGAGGCGAGATTCTTCATACTTTGCAAAGGACAAATATTTGAATGGTCATTCTGGTTCTGTTCAGGAAAACTTCAATTGGACAACTTCCTTCATGCAGGAGGCTGCTTAAAGAACTTGCGGTAGACCTTGGTCCTGTATTTGCTCATTTGTTCCAACAATCTTTTAATAAGGGTGACATCCCCAAGGAATGGTCTTTGGCTTACATCTGTCCACTTAATAAGAAGAGCAAATAACTATCGTCCAGTGTTCTTGACATGTATTCCTTGCAAGAGGCTTGAACACATAGAATGTACAAATAGTATGACTCATCTTGATGAACACAAGCTTCTATCGGACAGGCAACATGCTTTCTGGAAGAACCGTATCTGTGAAACTCAGTTGATCACAGTAATAAATTATTGGGCTAAATTTTAGATACATGAAGTCAAGTAGATACGTTCATATTGGACTTCAAGAAAGCCTTTGACACTCCTCCTAATGAACTTCTGTAATGCAAACTCCATGGACATGGCATAAGTGGAACAATTTTAGTATGGACTGATTCATTTCTGTGCCATTGGCAACAAAAGGTTGTAGTCAGTGGTGTAAAATCGTAATGGGCACCTGTTTTTCTGGTGTGCCGCAGGGCACTGTTCTCGGTCAACTGTTGTTTTCTTTGTATATAAATGACATCATAGTTGAAATAGAATCTGAGATTCGTCTGTTCGCTGATGACTGTGTCTGCTATCGTCAGACTGATAGCATTGAAACACATCGAAACTCCAAAAGGATATTGATCAACTGGGCAAATGGGCGAGGGTAATGAGATTTCCGCCCGTGAACTGTAACATTATGCAGCTTACTTGGAAGCGAATCAAAATATCAATGCAGTCTATTCCTTTAAAGCAGCAGTCCTAAAAATATGACTAATAGTAAATACCTTGGTGTGAAATTTCTAAGGATTTGAAATGAAATACTCATATCAGCAATGTTTGCACAAAAGCAAACAGAATTCTTAGTTTCTTAAGACGTAACCTATCGTCATGCCCCCAATCTGTTAAGGAAATGGCATACAAGGGGTTGGTGCGACCAATACTGAAATGTGTTAGACCGGTTTGAGACCCACATAAGATAGTTGTCCAGGAAGAATTAGAAAAGGCTCAGAATCGTGCAGCTACGTTTGTGACTGGTAACTACAACTTTGAAACTGGAAGTATGACTAGTATTCTAGAACTTTGTGGGAGTCTCTCCAAAAGAGAAGCAAAGGTAGTGGACTCATATTGCTATTCAAAGGTCTGAAAAGTAGAGCTAGTATACCTTGTGACGACCTTCAACCCCCAAAAAGGCGCAGTAGGAATCAGCAACCAATGGCATTTCAAGAGCCATATGCTTGAACTAACATTTAAAAGGACAGTTTCTTCCCAGACATCATTAGGGATTGGAATGCACTTCCTGCATCTATAATATCCCCTGTTGAAAGTTCTGAGGACCCTGTCGCTAGATTTACATCACTTATGAGATCTAGAGACTAGTTTTCGCAATCGTTGGTAATGGTGAATGAATGTCTATTGATATGTCACGAGTAAAATATTCTAATTCTGATTCTGTTCTGGGCCTCCGCTACCCGAAAGCACGTTTTGCATGGCGCGGCCGACATAGGGACGCTCAAAGACAGGGAATTATAAGACACTCTGAAATGAAGCGTCATAGTGAATACTCACTCCACCACCTTGGTCCGATGTAAGGTAATGCTAGCCACTCGACCACGAAGGTGCTGCTCTAAGCTCGAACATTCTAGAGCGCAACAACTGTAGATAAACGAGAGTTTTTTGTTCTTGAGATGGTGGCAAGTACGCTTTGGTAATAATGAAAGTCATGCTGAATAGATTAAGATGCAACGCCTATCTCTTACTGTCATCCAACTAGATCAATTACTTAATCCAGAATTTTTATACAAGTTCACATACCGAATGACGATTTGTGCAGACCCAGATCAGTTGGCTTCTTTAACTGATTTGGATCTACACTGTTTGCAAAAGCGGGGCAAAAGCGGTTTTCAGAAGAGCCGGAGTTAAATATTCTCCCTTAGATGTTCAACAACAAGAATTAAGAAACGTGATAGTCGTTACCTATTGATTATGTAAAAAAAAAAAATAAATAAATAAATTAAAAAAAAAAAAAAAAAAAAAAAAAAAAAAAAAAAGACATAGCTATTCTGGGACCAAAGTGGTATCACCAATCACTATTGAGTTTATTGCCCCTACCTAGGGGCTATGCAAGAGATATCAAAGGCATGTCACAATGAGGTGAATATTAGATCCTTAGAGGGGGATAGTACAGAGCCCTTCTGAGGGGCAATAGATATTTTAAAAGGGCTATATTACCTATGGGTCAGATAAATAAGCCAAAACTAAATTCCCCTATTGGCCCTCATTAGCCATCTGTGTTATTGGTCGATTAATACTCGTCTTTGATTTGCAAACTGATCCACGCGATTATAAAAATATACATGGACCGCGCCATGAGAAGACGTGTATTTCGGCATTTGCGAACTGCGAAGGTCCAGATCAGCCTGCGCGGATGTTGAATGTATCAATGGAGAGCAATTCATTGCGCATGCGCAGAATGATCTGAATCTGCGCATTTTACTAATGTTCAAAGGCATTCACTTGACACGGCCCACATGATTCATGTAGGCGAATACATTTCTAAAGCTTGCAGCTGTTGCCAGATTGGCCGACATTAATTTAATCTACGTCTGGTTTAGCCAATATCAAATCCATTACGTAAATAAGTCTTCCTAATATATAACCCTTGTCCCCAACAATATATAGCGAAAACAGCTGTTTGCAGTGGTATAAATCATTGTGCGAGTGCTTTGAAATCTGATTTCATTTTTGTTATTTCGTGTTTTTCAATACAGATGCGCTATTGCTAGTCAATCGGTAATAGACTTTATAAGTTAAAATCACAACTGCCAATCGACTGGTAATACCGTTTATAATTTAAAATCGCTATTGCCTGTCAACTGGTATTAACGTTTATAAGTTAAAATCGCTATTGCGAATCGACTGGCGATAACGTTTATAAGTTAAAATCGCTATGGCCAGTCGATTCTAGTAATAATGTTTATAAGTTTAAATTTCTTATATTGTCAGCCAATTGGAAGTAACGTTTATAACCTAAAATTGCTTTTTTCGGTCGACTGGCAATAGCGTTTTTAACGTCAAATAGCAAATACCAGTCGACTGGCAATGGGCCTTTGTTTTTTTTATATCAGTCTTTTGTACTGAATAAAATATGTATTTATTTACTTTATAAAGCAGACATTCAATGGCTCGAACATCTTTGGACGATGGGAATTTGTTCTAGACATGCGTAGTTCTAGCCCCTGAGGTTTAATCATAGCGCCAGCCGAGGCTACATTATAATTTAGGGATGTATTTTCAATCGTCTATAAAATTATAGACGTTAGAATCTCGTTAGAATCGCCTCAATGAGGCGAGCCTAATGAGAACACACAACATTCAATGTCATGATAAAATAAGAATCGTTTTCTAAACTATCACTAAATATTTGTTCTCTTGAGCTATCGGAAGATTTCCTAGAGACTCAAAAATGCCATCGAATCAGCCACGGTAAACGAGCCATCGAGTTCAAGTCATTAAAGTTTTACGGTATCTATATACAGTCGAACCTCGTTATCTCGAACTCGCTTATTTCGAATTAACGCTTATCTCGAAGTGAAAATCTGGTCCCTGTTTTAACATGAAACTATGAAAACAGGTAACAAAATAATGTGGAAAAGAGGAGCAATTTCTCCTTTTTTCCACATTATTATATATATATATATATTTCTAACTTCAGGAGTCAAATTACAGATTCATTTGTTAAATGTGGTTGTTCAATTTATTGTTGTCCTCACTCACTCAACTCTGATATGTCGAGGTACGGATATCTCGAAGTGTTTCAGTGAGTCCCTTGGAATTGGAGATAACGAGAGTCGACTATATTTCCTCTTTTTCTCCACATTTATTAGATCAGGACCTTCGTGGTTCAAAATCTGAAATGTTTAATACTGTTGTTATTCTCTCTGCTCTTCACATGAAACTGTTTGTTCAGTCAATCTTAAGTAAAAATTACCGCATTCGATCTAATTACCGCACATACACTTATCAGCGCACAGTCAAGCATAACGTTGTTCTCAGATTACAGCCATGTATTTTATCTGCTTCTTTTTAAAAGCATATGTTGTTGGTATTCATTTTAATACCTCGACAAGCCCAGGCAATTCAAATGAGCATCAGGAACATATGCTTTTATAGACTTATCGAGGCAATTCAAATTAGTACCCGCAACATATGCTTTTATAGAGAAAATCATAAAAATCACATAAGCATCATTAAATAATCCTATCAGAGTTCACTGCTAATATTTTTCTAAAGAGTGTCCTTATTAGGTGGATATTTTACAAGTTTTTTTTTTTTTTTTTTTTTTTTTCTAGTTATTTTGAAAACCACACAGTCAGGTAAATAGGTCATATATGGTATTTATTTTCGTTTGGTTCTCGTGCAGTCTTCTAAGTATACAGGAGATACATAAAAATATTTAAAATAAAACGAATAAGCATGATAGTCTTAAAGAACTACACAATGTAGAACATTTAGTATTGCATAAATAGCAGTGTCGCACGTTATTAACAGTTCTGCATTAACCGGCGAAAAGCCGTGTATTAACAAGGCAATTCACGCGCTGTTAATGCACGGCTACGCAACTTTCAATATGATCGTACCGGGGCCACAGATTTGCTGCCATTACGAGATGTGTACTGCCCGGCCTTAGAACGAGCATAGTCCGTGGAAATTGCATTCGCGAGACATCGGTGAAAAGGCGAAACAAAATAGTGCAAGAAATAACGCGAAATGTAGCAAATGTTTTCAGTTTTTAATGCAATAATAGCGCTCGAACATGGTTTTTCAATGCATTAACATTCGCCAAGTCCCTAGAGAGGTGATGAAAACCGCGGCCTCCTAGGTTTTGCAACACCTCCCTCGGGACCCGGCGAATGTTAATGATGAAACACCATGTTTGATCCGTATAATAAATTCAGCACTATATCGAAATAGGGGTGACGTTCTACGGCCTCCACACAAGCACTTAACGGTAGAAGGGGTCTTTTGGAAATACAGAGTAAATCAAGACCAGAAAATAGCAGTCTCGATGTGACTGAGTCTAATCATGCATGAGGACTAATTACAAATTCAACGTCCCTCATGCCGCTCGCCCTCTCCCCCTCCAATAGCTGAAGACGATTGCTACTTAACGGGTTCAGTCCTGTTTGTGTGCTGAAATAAGAAACAATATTACTTCTATATGGTTGAAAAGTAACTTATCCAGAGCGATAATTGTGTACGCCCATGGACGGAGACAACTAATAGAGTTCGGTCGGGACACGGGTCGGGAGTAAATCCATTGTTGACCCACAATGCATGAAAAGAACCAAGACTATTAAAATCAGCTTTAACATTTATTGTGTGCGGGGTAGAGACCAAGCTTTTTGTGACAGCTTATTAAATAAATGATTTAAACGACGGACTATCCTTCCATGTTCGTGTAAAAAAATGACCCAAGGAAACAGATAATCATTTTTAAATGTTTTATGGCTAGAAAGAAAAACAAAAACATGACGACATAAAATGAACTGCGACATAAGAAAATGTGTCTTCGGATAAAATGCAAAGTATAAACATTCAGATCAGTCAGCGGGGTTAAATAGTCTGATTAGGAACTTTGCTATATTTCGTTATGTTCCCAGTGATTCTATAAGCGGACAGTGAAAGCCCTGATCAGACTGCGCGAATGCGCAGTCTGATCAGGGCCCTCGCTGTCCGCATATGCTCAAGGCCACGTTTTTGCATGGCGCGGCCGAAATTAATTAAATTAAAAAAAGCGTTTTATTAGTTATTAGTAAAATACGTTTTTATGCTTTTCTGTAAAGGTGATATGATGACTTTATATGGGTACACTAATGGGCATAAAAGCGTGCAAATTTTATCTGTTTCATTTTATTCTATTTGGTTTTGGATTGCCGTTTAAAAAATCTTTCAAATATCCTAGTTTCTTGTCAATTAACTAACGTCAAAAATCTTAGGGCGTCGGGAGCCAGCGTATTTGGCGTCGTCCTGGATTAATGGACCAAACGGTTTCGATATCGGGTACCATCATTTGTGTCCTGTGACGTAGAGAAAGGGGAACTCGTGGGAAAGGAAACTGGCGGCTTAATATGAATGGCGACTTTCGATACAGTGACGTTAGTATTCAGGCATCAATTCAAAACAATGGATAATACTTATTAGTCAGATTTCTCATTCCTGTACCTTGCAAAAAAACGTGACCCTAGCATCGGAAAGATATACGGCTAAATTTTCGTATATATAAACTTGGATATTGGTTCATACAAAACCGTTGTATAGCAATGCGAAACTTATTGCATTTTGGAGAAACGTGTGCATTTCAAGTTTGCATGATACTGGTTTAGAGTTTTGCGAAGCATCTGTAAGTTCTATTAAGCGCACAGTACACATTGACAGTGACGTCACTAATTGTTTATAGTTTTAGACCAAGTCCATTTTAATAAATAGGTAAACGCCACCCAAATAGCTACCTTCAATAAATATTATAAGCAGCGGCACCCGTAATGTGCAGTAGTTTGATGTTAGTTTTCTTAGACTACATTACGAAAACCTGCCTATTCAAATATACTGAAACTTTTACCACCAAAAACTGAAAATTTTCAGGTAAAAAATCCTGATATTTTTCATACTTCTGCTCAAAACATAGATTGTGGGTACTCGTTAGAACCGCCTCGACGAGGCGGTTCTGACGAGTACCACAATCTATGCTTTAGAGGCAGAAATAAGAAAAAAAGTATACCCCTGTAAACCCCAGTTTTACTATATAAAAGTGGGGTTTAAGGGGGTCAAAATAATATAGGCATGTTTGCGTGATGAAGTTTTATTAAGTGCACAGTACACATTGACAGTGTCGTCACTAATTGTTTATAGTTTTAGACCAAGTCCATTTTAATAAATAGGTAAACGCCCTTCAATAAATATTATAAGCAGCGGCACCCGTAATGTGCAGTAGTTTGATGGTAGTTGCCTTAGCATTACGAAAACACGCTTATACAAATATATAGAAAATTTCACCTCCCAAAACTGAAATTTTTAGATAAAAACTCTGATAGTTTTCATATTTCTGCTCAAAACATAGATTGTGGGTACTCGTTAGAACCGCCTCGCCGAGGCGGTTCCAACGAGTACTCACAATCTATGTTTTTGAGCAGAAATAAGAAAAATAATGTATACCCCTGTAAACCCCAGTTTTACTATATAAAAGTGGGGTTTAAGGGGGTCAAAATTATATAGGCGTGTTTTCGTGATGGACTACAAATCTGGACATTATAGGTTCGAATCTTAGTTTCATTACTTTTTTTTATTATTTTATACATTTTAAGAATTAAATATAAAAAATATGTTAAGAAAGAAAATGTGCTATTATCAGTTATGGAATAACTTTTCAGTGTAGCGACATTTTAATTTTCTATTTCGCATATCTTTTAAAATTAAATAAAGACAAGAAGGAAGGCGGTAAATCTAGTTAAACTTCCAGTTTGAATGATTACCTCGTGCTGACAGTCCGTGCAAATACATATGGAGTCAAGAACGCTGGAAGGCTGACATTTGTGTAAAATGTCAACAACGCCAGAATAACCACTAATCATATCTATTTAAAACAATAAAACATACAAGGACTACGAGCGAAGTAAAAGCATTTTATTTCTGAAAAAAAAAAAAAAAAATAAATAAATAAATAAAGCTGATCCTAGGATCTCGTGTACAAGAAAAAAGAATTAAAAAAATCGTCCAATTGCCCTGCAGAGCGCTCCGCTCTACCAACTGCGCTATTGTAACATACTTAGCAAAGACACACTTATAGCTATAAGATTGTATACAATAAATTATCAGTAACGTTTTCCCGATAATTCATGCAAACCCTGCTTTACCCAGGTAGAGTGGTAGCTGTCGTGACGTCACTGTCAAATTATCCTCAGAGCACTATACTATCCTCGGAGGATAAGTCGATAGTGACGTCACTAGTTGTTTATATTGCGCGACCAAGTCCTTTTTGATAAAGTAAACGCTATCCAAATAGCTACCTTCAGTAAATATAATAAGAGGCGATAACCGTGAATCCACAGCAGCTCAGAGATATTTTTACCTAGACTAAAAATCTGGACAATGTGGGTTCGAATCTTAGAATTTCGTTATTTTTTTTTTTATTTTTATATTTTTAATTATATATAAAAGAAAATATATTAAGAAAAAATGTATTTTGCAATTATCAGCTACGAAACAAATTTTCAGTATAGCGATTTTTTTTTCTATTTTGCATATCTTTTAAAGATAAATAAAGAAACCGGTGAGTCTAAACTTTTAGTTTGCATCTAAACTTTTAGTTTGGTTTAAACATATTTATTCCAGAATCAATATTGAGTAAACAAGCAAGTAAACACAAACAAATCATAGGATAAGAACGAAAGCACAAGTACTTATAGAGTTCTTCTCCTTACATTTATAAATATTGTATAAATTCAGGTGGTTGTTTGTCAAATAATGTGTACTACGGATCATGCTGACATTTACTACATAGCAATTATTAAGGAAAAAAATATGTGAATAAAGTAAACAAATTAGACTAGTGATAGCAAAGAAGTTACTATTTTGGAAATACGTGAAGGTCAATGTAATTAACTAATTGTAATTGCAAACAGAAAAATTGAATACATCAAAGGATAGATTATAAGTGAAAAAAAAAAAAAGGAATAAGCCAAATGGTGGATAGATTTTACTTAAAAAATGTAAGTTTGGGATGCAATTTGGAATATGAAAAAAAAAAACGAAAAATGAGAAAAAAAAGTAAACTGTTTAAATAAAAAAAAGAAACAAAAACAAAAAAAAAAAAAAAAAAAAAAAAAAAAAAAAAAACGGATTGGTGAGTGCTAGGGCGCAGGCAATCGGTAAGGCATCCTTGGATCTCGTGAAAAAGTCGTCGTAGAGGTCATTAACGTAATTAAAACCGTTTTGTGTCTATAATATATTTGTGAACATTTTCAAATATGGCAGTGTTTGTTTCATAAGAAAGTGATGGGTCGCCATACAGAAGTAGATTTAAGGTTGGGGTAGTGTACATTGCGATTGCATTTAAGAGTTCATTTCGCTGTCGCTGATAATGCATACAGTGGAAGAAATAATGTTGGTTGTCCTCAATGCTACCGCAGCTACATAAAGGTGAGTCAGATATATTCTTTATGAAGAGGTGAAGATTTAAAGAACTGCAATTTGTCCTTAAACGTGTATGCAAGATTTGGAGCTTTCGTTTACCTCTGTAATAATGTTTGGGAACAGGAATTCTATCTTTGTTAAGAAAGGTTTTAAAAGCATTTACAGATTCAGTTTGTATCGCTGCTTCTGAGAGATCATTCCAAGCTCTAATAGAGGAAGGTAAAAAGGAATTGTAATAGAGGGTTGTTCGGGCATTAATTGGATCAAGATCGTTTGAGTTTCTAAGATTGTAGCGTGATCTGTGTTGGACAGTTTGTGGAACAAAGGAAGAGAGATAGTTAGGACAGAGATTAGATTTCATTTTATAAAATAGAGTCAGTTTATGTCTTTTACGTCTCTCTTCGAGATTTTCCCATTGAATTTCATTATATAGAGCATTTAAAGATACTAGTTTTGTTGCACCGGTCGCGATTCTGGCTGCTTCGTTCTGTATTTTTTCTAGTTCATTTTTTTCGTATTGACTACAATTATCCCAGAGTACATCTCCATATTCTAGAATAGGCCTTATAAAAGTTAAATATATAGTTTCTAAAGACTTTCTGTCTAATTTAAATTTAAGTTTTCTCATAATATTGATCCTTGTCCATGCCTTTTCAGTAATATATCTGATGTGATGGTGCCAAGTACCATCACTCGAAAAATGTATACCGAGATGTTTGTGAGTATCAACTTCTGTAATAAGTTGGTTTTGCATGTAAATAGGTGGATGTCTGTTTCTGAACAACCTGCGAGACACCAGAAGGGCTTCGGTCTTTGAAGGATTAAAGGAAACTAGCCATGTGGCTGCCCATCGTGATATTTTTTGAAGGTCGATATTGATACAACCAGCAGCAGAAATGGGATCATCAACAATAATGTAAAGGCTTGTGTCATCGGCAAATAGGCGTATGTTAGAACCTATGTGGGTAACAATGTCGTTTATATAAACGAGAAAGAGTAAAGGACCAAGGATTGAACCTTGAGGAACACCCGCACAGATAAATGTCCAGTCAGATGTTGCACCGGGTATGACTACACGTTGCCTTCGATTATTAAGATAGCTTTTGAACCAGGCAAGCACTTCTCCCGTGACACCAGCTGCTTGTAATTTCAGTATTAGGCCGTCGTGCCAAACACGATCGAATGCTTTGCTGATGTCACAGAAGACAGCTCTGACTTCTTTTCCCTCATCTAGTGCTTGACAAAAGACATTGTAAAGGTATGTTAATTGGTTAATGGTGGAGTCACCGGGAATAAAGCCTGATTGTAAAGATGACAGAATGCTGTTGTCTCGAAGATGGTTATAGAAATGTTTGAATACAAGTCGTTCGAGCACTTTATCTTCCGAGTTGAGTAGTGAAATGGGCCTGTGGTTAGAGACAACTGATAGATCACCTTTCTTAGGGACAGGACAGACATTTGCTTCTTTGTAAGAGCTTGGTACTAAGCCAGTACGTAATGATTGATTGTAAAGAGAACAGTAAGGGGTAGATAGTTCTTGTGAAAGTTCGCGTAGGATACGATTGCTGAGCCCATTTGGGCCCGTAGCCTTACCAACTGGTAATATTTTAAGCACAGATTCAACTTCATCTGTTGTTAGAATAATGCTGTTTAAATCTGAGGTCACTGATGTTGGTAGGATAGCTGGCAAATGCACGTCCTTGTCGTTCAGAAATGACTGGCTCTGGAAGTAGTTATTCAAAATATTTGCCTTGTCATGTTCGTCGGAATAGAGTTTATTGTTATGTTCCATAGGGGGCAGTGAAGATTTACAGTTTGGCGTAATAAAAGACTTCAAGGTTGACCACCAATCCTTAGTAGAGAGAGTTTTAGAACTTTTTAAACTTTTAGTTTGAATGATTATCACGTGCTGACAGTCCGTGCAAATGCATATGGCGACAAGAACGCTGGAAGCATGTCGTGTGTGTTAAAATATTAACAACTCCAAAATAATGTCTGATAATATCTAATTAAAATTATATAATATGTAACATACAAGATATTACGAAAACACTCCTATTCAAATATACTGAAAATTTTACGACCGAAAAGGGAAAATTTTCAGATAAAAAATTTCTAATATTTTTCATATTTCTGCTCAAAACATAGATTGTGGGTACTCGTTAGAACCGCCTCGGTGAGGCGGTTCTAATGAGTACCCACAATCTATGTTTCGAGCAGAAATAAGAAGATTAATGTATACCCCTGTAAACCCCAGTTTTACTGTATAAAAGTGGGGTTTAAGGGGGTCAAAATTATATAGGCGTGTTTTCGGGATGAATTAAAAGCGAAGTAAAAGTAATAAAGAAAAAAAAAAAAAAAAAAAAAAGAAAAGAAAAAAAAAAAAAAAAAAATGAAAAAGAAAAAAGTTGAGGTACTGATAGGTCTCATGTACTAAACAAATCATAATCGTTCGTTCAGAGCGCTCCAATCTACCAACTACGCTATTGCATCATACCAACCAAAATCACACTTATAACTATAAGATTTTATACACATAAAATTATCATTAACGTTTTCCCGATAATTCATGCAAAACCTGTTTACCCAGGAAGAGTGGTAGCTGCCGTGACGTCACTGTCAAATTATCCTCCGAGCACTATAAATACACACAATATATATCCAACTCGCGATAAATTAATCTGTATATTTGATGTCTGAATATAAATTAGCACTGATAGTTTACAATTCTTGTCGTGTTTTGTAAAACTGGTTTTAGAATTATGGACACGAAGAAATGCGCGGCAATGCCCCTCAATATATATGTTTAAGACTTACGTAAGTATAATACGGTGTTCTATACGAATAGTTTCTTATTGAAAACCCATAAGCACGAATGCTCGAAAGATGTCTGTAAAATTTAAAATGTATCATTCAAAATGGTGTCATAAAATTTTCAATCAAACGTTTTCTATGTTGGACGAAAAATCGAACATTATTTTTTGTGTGTGTGTGTTTATCCATTTCTGTATATCTTCTAATAAAGGCTGTACAAAACGGTAGAAATTTTATTTGAAACGCAGTTTGCATGCGAAATTAAAAGAAAAAAATATGTCAGACAGGAAAACAGGTACTCTCTCTTAAATGCGGAAAACAACCGGGGTGTCACCTATGACGTCATGTTTGCAAATGTGCATGAGCAAATAAACATTCTGCTTTCTGTTTCGAGCATTTTTTAATCATTTTTTTTTTTTTTTTTTATGATTATAACCTGAATACACAAGGTTTTGTATATTTAGAATTTGTTAAGTATCAGCTGGGCTTCCATAGAAACGTGCAAGTTTTCGCGAAATGAAATGCATGCATACCTGCTATACAACTGTTTTATATACAGACATGTCCAGGCTTTCTTCCTATATCGAAATAAATCAAATATCTTTCCGATGCTCGGGTTATAAATAATTGAGTACTGGAGTCCGTGCTATATTTCATTTCAGCCGTGTGCAATGTCCCGTTCTGTACGCCTCACCTGTCAAAATAAAATGGAACAAGTGTGTGACAGCCTTGATAAGACCAAAACAGTGTTCAGTCTATCCGTACCAATAAAACTGACGACTGCACGGAACCACCATGAATTATATCTTTTTTAAACATTCACTGATCAGTACACTCTGCCCGTAAATATTCACATATTGGACGTATATAATACTGACAAACTTTAAGGACTCGAACACCTTTGGGACGATGAAACTTTATACTAGACATGGCTAGTTGAGCCACTGAAAGTTAAACATAATGCCAGGTCAGGAGGCTAATGGGGCATAATTTATGGATGTCTTTTCGATCTTATTTTATAAAATAATGGTATGTTCAGTGTACTCATTAGAATCGGCTCGATGAGGATATTTAAATGAGTACACACAACAAACATTTTCTTGATAAAATAATTTCCCAGAGATATCCCTAAATATTTGTTTACGTATGATCGTCAGAGTCATACTGTCATTCTTACTTGATATGAAGCTATTTATTGAAGAAGACTTCATTAGAATCAAACTGTCATACTGTTATTAAATGACTTAATTAGCTTTATACTGTCAAACTATCTTGGTGTGAAGGTATTCATCACGAAAACATACATATATAATTTGACCCCCTTAAACCCCACTTTTATATAGTAAAACTGGGGTTTACAGGGCTATACATGTTTTTTCGTATTTCTGCTCAAAAACATAGATTGTGGGTAGTCGTTAGAACCGCCTCGGCGAGGCGGTTCTAACGAGTACCCACAATCTACGTTTTTGAGTAGAAATATGAAAAATATGAGACTTTTTTATCTGAAAACTTTCAGTTTTTGGTGGTGAAATTTTCAATATATTTGAATAGGCGTGTTTTCGTAATGTATTGAAGGTGATTTCAACAGAGTAACTCTGTCATACTAACTTGATGTGAAAGTGATATCATTGAAAGTTATCAGAGTCATATTGTTATACTATCGTCATGTGAAAATATTTATTGAAGTGACTTCATCAGAATGTGTACATCTTTGGTCCACAAGTGTTAAATGTCTGTAGCGTCCAATACATAAGAATGATAATCCGATACTCGAACCCGATAATACAACAAAACAATGGTTTTTAAACCTTAACAACAATAACTTATAGTTTTAACAAGACATCACAGTATTTTTGTCTAACACACACACACACACACACACACACACACACACACACACACACACACACACTGTAAGTATTCGAACACATATGACTGAGCAAACAGTGCAGACTCGGATCAGACGCCTGCTGTGGCGTCTGATTCGGGTCTACATTGTTTGATTCTCATCCAGCCGCATAAGAAACATCAATACGAATACATGTAAAATACAGGTGTTCAAAGTTTACTCATAACTGGTAAGTATATGTATTGTGAGAAATTAACCCATTTATGCCCAGTGCCCCATCAAAGGGATACTGGCAAACTGTGGAGACCAAGATTGGACGATTATGACCACCCGAAATTAAGACCACTCCACTATTACGACCAGTTTTTGTCAGTCTCATATATGTTTTAAGGTTTCTGACAAAATGGCTTATGCAAACAGTGTAGACCCGGAACAAACTGCTCCTGCAGTCTAATTAGGGTCTACATAGTTTGCCATTCCACTAAGTATTTTCAGAAACAACTGCTTAAAAGCAATATTTGGCCAAATAAAAAAAAATGAAATAAAGTGTTCGAAATTTTAGGAAATTTACTGTACTATATTTAACATTAGGACCACCCACAATAAGACCACTTTAAGATAGTCCCAAAAGTGTAAAAGAGGAATTTTACGATATTTCTAAATAGTCAAGTATGATTCTGTTCTAATCTTAGTCAGTCTGCCGTATCCACTCTAAGTATTCTGACACCCTCATTACCATTACTATTTCATGTTTTTGAGCAGAAATAACAAAAATAATGTATACCCGTATAAACCCCAGTTTTACTTTATAAAAGTGGGGTTTAAGGGGATCAAAATTATATAGGTATGTTTTCGTGGTTTAACTCCTTACTGTACATGACTTGAAATTTCAAAAACCCATTTATTGCATTTTCTAAACAACTGCTGGATAAGGGATAAGTAGTGTAGATCCTGAGCAGATGCCTGCTTCTGTGGACCACGACCTAGGTCTACACAGTTTGCACAGGCCTGTCTACCCAAGATTATCGTATTTACTGTAGATATTTCATTACGAAAACACGCCTATTCAAATATATTAAAAATTTTACAACCAAAAACTGGCAAATTTTCAGATAAAAAATTCTAATATTTTTCATATTTCTGCTCAAAACATAGATTGTGGGTACTCGTTAGAACCGCCTCGGCGAGGTGGTCTAACGAGTACCCACAATCTATGTTTTGAGCAGACATAAGAAAAATAATATATACCCCTGTAAACCCCATTTTTACTATATAAAAGTGGGGTTTAAGGGGGTCAAAATTATATAGGCGTGTTTTCGTGATGTGGACAGAGAAACAAAAATATGTTATGCGGATATCCCCTTTTATCTGGAGCTATGTAGAATAACAAGAAAAACATTTAGGTCTGGAAACAGCTTGTCTTTATAGCGGAGTGGTGTTCTTTTTGAGTGGTCTTAACTAGCAAAATGTGTAGTAGACGACATACGACATTCTTTAACTTTATTTTTCATAGAAAATACGTATTGACTCTGCTTCTCGGGGGGGTGGGGGGGGGGGGGGGAGGGTTGTAACTTCCTGTATATGGCATAGTACGGATGTGCGTGCCGAATATCCCCCTTTTTCAGCGCTGCCAGGTATATGATTGGCCCCCTTTTTTCAACAAAAAGTATATGAATGGCCCGATTTTTCTGGATTCCTGTGTGAAAGGCCCCATTTTTCTGACATCCTGGTATATGCACATATTTTTCGCTCAGAGATTTTTTCGAGGTTGCTTATCCTCTTGATATTACATGAATTGACTGTGATATTTTTGTAATAACCAGCAAAAAATGGGTACAAAAATCAAAGAGCAGTATATGAATAGTTCAAGATTTTCGAAGGCCAGGTATATGAATGGGGTAGCTTTTGAAATACTTGCTCGCACACCCGTACCAAAATTATCCCTAAGTAACTCCCCCCCCCCCCCCCCCCCCCCCCCCCCCACACACACACACACACACACACCCCATCCCCGAGCTCTGCTTGCGCTTTTAAGATATTGCAAAATGTCGTCTGCTGCAGTGAGTGGTGCTTCATGGTTAAAAGTTTGAAAAGCACATTTTGCCACCTATTCGTGTCTCTTAAAATTGCTGGAGAAGTGCTGGTAGATCCTGATCTGTCGCCACGTTGTGTTATGTCAGATTTAGGTATTGCGTAACTGTTCTAAAGATTTCAGAAACTGTAACTCCTCAGCGACTCCTCAGCGACTGAATGGGAACCCGGGGATTGCGGAGTGGATTCCCGTTCCAGCCATCAGTAAAACACACCATGTGTTAAAGAAAATCTAAAATGTTCTTTTGGGAAAAAAAGAACACACAAAAGAAATGACCGGAGACTCGGCTTCATTACTTCTCTTCATATAGAGCAGTGTAATTAAGGCTCATTACGAAAACATGCCTATTCAAATATACTGAAATTTTTTCAAAAAAGGAAAATTTTCAGATAAAAAAATTCTGATATTTTTCATATTTCTGCTCAAAACATAGATTGTGGGTACTCGTTAGAACCGCCTCGGCGAGGCGGTTCTAACGAGTACCACAATCTATGTTTTTGCGCAGAAATAAGAAAAATAATGTATACCACTGTAAACCCCAGTTTTACTATATAAGAATAGGGTTTAAGGAGGTATAAATTATATAGACGTGTTTTCGTGATGTGAATACGGCCCACAAGCACTGGCTTTAAGCGTTTTTTAAAGTATGATCCAGAATGATTCCAAGAGTAATAAAAAGATAATCTGCATCATTATGAAGTACAGAGAGACGTTTTACGACCGGCTTTAAAGCGGCATTCATTTTCAAAGTAACTAAAATGGGCTCAATGATCCCAAAGGGAACACAAATATAATCAGCACTGTGATAAAGGACGGGAGACGTTTTACTGACGCTACACGGCACTTAACACCAGCCGCAGTTAAGTATGAAATGGTCAAGGTAGCACTCAGACTGACACATCACGAAAACACGCCTATATAATGCTGACCCCCTTAAACCCCCACTTTTATATAGTAATACTGGGGTTTACAGGGGTATACATTATTTTTCTTATTTTGCTAAAAACATAGAATGTGGTTACTCGTTAGAACCGCCTCGCCGAGGCGGTTCTAACGAGAACCTACAATCTATGTCTTAAGAAAAAATATGAAAATTATCATAATTTTTTATCTGAAAAGTTTGCAGTAAAATTTTCAATCTGTTTGAATAGGCGTGATTTCGTAATGAGGAGCTCAGTATGAAAAAATGGAGGATCATGAAAACAACGCTGCAAAAATACAGGCACTCATTTATAACAACGGATAGAAAGCAAAAAAAAAAAGGTAAAAGAAAAGTTCTGGGAGTGCCACAATCACAAGCCGCAGCCCTTCCCCGACACCAACAGGAAGAAAAAACGGACAAAAATTGTACAAATGAATGCAAACATACGCAACTACGGACACATACAGCTGACATATTGTTGAAAAGGCACAAAAACAAAACCGCTAGAATCAACTGACACAATATGTAGGTTTATAGCTACTGCATGACTCTGATTTTTTATTCATGAATATTTGTTTGTTTGTTGTTGTTTTTTTTATGTTGAAGTTTTGTGGCCCAGTCAACCAAATAGGGCCATGTCGAGCGCGGTCAGTTTACCTGACATCACTTCACGCGGACAGGTTTTGTCCTCTAAGCGGTTAATCAGTACCTGTGCACATTCTTTTGCCAGAAACTGACAAGTGTCCTTCTTGAATCAGCGGAAGGGACAGAATGACCGTAGAAAATATTTCATGATCAATCTCCGCGAAAGAATGCTACCGAACCCGGCGGAGATCAAACCTAAGACCTCCTGATCACTAGTCGAACGCGGATCCGACTGTACCACCGAAGCCGGCTACACTTCCAGAAGACGCGATTCTGTGAAAATTAGCCTCCCTTCTGAGAAAGGATCTACTCTAAAAGGAAAGAATATGCTCCCCATGGGAGCAAATTCTTTCCTTTTAGAGTAGACCACTTAACAGAAGGGGACTGTCTAATCTATCATGTGTATCGCGACTCTTTAACTGAAACCATTGCTCATGCCAATCCACTCAGGAAGATAATACCTCTCACGTCTAATGTGGCTTCGATCAATCTTAGAGCCAGGCCTCGGAAAATCTTTGAGATATACCACTTTACCGCCTGCTAGCCAGCCAGCCCACCAGCTAAATGATCCGGCGGTTATGACTGAGTGATCACAAAGGCTCATTATAGCCATGTCTATGATAGGACTTTCAAAATCGCTGAATAAGACATTGTCCCCTTCGATATTACTTTTGCACCATCGTTTATCATTACTAACTACAACAAAGAAAGAATCTGGGTATAAATGTTTATAGAAATCCATCGCTTTCTTTATGTAGTACCTGTCGGCAACCACTTTTCCTCTTTTTATGTCCTTAGCTGACAAGAAATCTCCTCTTCTTACGTGTACACCCACTAAAGTCTTTACTGCAGGTATATTTTCTCTAAGAAATGAAACAGCCGGTGCTACATATTCCGGTTTAATTGTAAACGTTTTCCTTATATCGTTATAAACATTTTGAAAGAAATCAAATGCCTGAAAATATCCTTGTGTGGTTAAATTATAGGAGAGATAGGTTTTACTCTGTCTCCACGATTGTCTTCTCCACTGTATTTCTGTTATGTCCAGTACATTTACGAACCTAATGTTAGAAACTTGTTTTATATCAAAATATTCCAGCAAAGGATGCGAGGGTTTTATCACAAATTTGTATCCTAATGTGCTGGCTATTCCAACTGCAGATGCAAGTTCAAACATCTGGTTGCCCAGGCGTCCCAGTGGATCTGGGCATATCATATAATGGTCCTCTGAACCCGCTATTTCTTTGTTGTTGCCTCCATTGTATTTATAGGGCATGTCACCAGCTACTCTATACGGAGGTTTATTAAGAAATTGTTGGAAAGGCTTCCTGTATATGTGCATGTCCTTGTTTTCAAAGGCTTTAGAATCATAATTCCTTAAATTTGTGTTTCTTTTATCATTATACATGTTTAAAGCAATACGTTTTCTGCGAAATCTGTTCATTCCGTTGTGGAAGACATCGTTGAATATCTTGCTGAAATTACGTCTAGGTGGTCTGTGCAAAGACGCTTTCAGGACAATTTCATTAAAAACAAAATCTTTCTCCTTGAATCTTTTCGGCGTCTGTTCCGCAACTTCACCGTTCTGTCTGAATGTTTTAGAAACAATCCGCTCTCTAGTTTTGCCGTTATGGTGGTAATTGAAGACTGTAACTAAACTTCCTAGCGTCCAACATATTGATAGCATAGTTATATAAAAGAAAGTTCTCTTCAGTTTCATATCGACGACTAAGCTGTGTCCCAGTAAACAGTTAGTTAAGTATGTAGTGTCAGGACAACAAGTCCCTTATATAACCAGCCAAAATCGAAAGTCGAATGCGGCATAAGAATGCGTACGACTCAGACAGTGATTCAAACGTCATGTTTTCTTGAGATATGTTGTGCAAGTACAAATGTAGTATAAATCCTGACAAACACAGGCTGGCTGGTCTCGTTGTATCCTATATCCAAATGTATATACTTTTTTCATGTTATGGACCACATGGACCGCGTCAAGCAAAACATGCCTTCGAGCAAGCGCAAAATGTAGGGATTCACATCATCTTGCGCATGCGCAAAGTCTCATACGGACCATTTCTCTCTATTTATATATTTTACTATATCCAATAAGTTTGTAAGCGGACAGATAAGGCATTGTTCAGACTTCGCGTATGCGCATGCTGATCAGAGCCTTCGCTGTTCGCATATGCACAAAGACACGTTTTTTACATGTCGTGGCTCATAGGTGACATCTGCTGATTCGATTAATATAAAACTGATTGAATTAAACATTACGAAAACACGCCTATTCAAATATATAGAAAATTTCATCTCCAAAAACTGAAAATTTTCAGAAAAAAAACTTATATTTTTCATATTTCTGCTCAAAACATAGATTGTGGGTACTCATTAGAACCGCCTCGCCGAGGCGGTTCTAACGAGTACCCACAATCTATGTTTTGAGCAGATATAAGAAAAATAATGTATACCCCTGTAAACCACAGTTTTTCTATATAAAAGTGGGGTTAAAGGGGGTCAAAATTATATAGGCGTGTTTTCGTGATGTCTAAGCCTGCTGGGTTAAAGAATAGAGCTCTAAGATTTTCGATTAGCAATATTAGCCTAAACTGACTTTCTACAACAGACAAATGGCTTATGTGAATGCAATCACTTTTGAAGAAAGGAAAATTGCTCTAGTTACATTCTTATACGATAAACTAGGGACAAAGAGAGAGAGAGAGAGAGAGAGAGAGAGAGAGAGAGAGAGAGAGAGAGAGAGAGACTGTGTGAGGGAGTGAGTAAGCAAACAAACCTGCATATTTCTTTAATATAACGCATCATCTGGCACCAGAAAAATGATTTAGGCCTTCGCTGTCCACATATCCCAGAAGACACGTTTCCGCAGGATGCGGCCAAATATTGATCTAGGCCTTCGCTGTCCACATTTCCCAGAAGACATGTTTCCGCAGGATGCGGCCAGTATATTGGTCCAGGCCTTCGCTGTCCAAACATCCCAGAAGACAGTTTCCGCAGGATGCGGCCATTTATTTATCTAGGCATTCGCTGTCCACGTATGCCGGAAGACACATTTCCTTGTGGTGCGGCCATATATTGATCTAGGCCTTCGCTGTCCACATATGCCAGAAGACACGTTTCCGTATGGTGCGGCCAGTATATTGGTCCAGGCCTTCGCTGTCCAAACATCCCAGAAGGCAGTTTTCGCAGGATGCGGCCCTATATTTATCTAGGCATTCGCTGTCCATGTATGCCAGAAGACACATTTCCGTATGGTGCGGCCATATACTGATCTAGGCCTTCGCTGTCCGCATATGCCAGAAGGCACTTTTCCGCGGGATGCGGCCAAATATTGAACTAGGCCTTCGCTGTCCACATATGCCAGAAAACACGTTTCCTTATGGTGCGGCTATATATGGATCTAGGCCTGCGCTGTCCACATATGCCAGAAGACACGTTTCCACAGGATGCGGCCATATATTGATCTAAGCTTTCGCTGTCCACATATGCCAACAGATACGTTTCCGTATAGTGCGGCCAATATATATTTATCTAGGCCTTCGCTGTCCACATATGCCAGAAAATACGTTTCCGTATGGTGCGGCCAACATATATTGATCTAGGCCTTCGCTGTCCACATATGCCAGAAGACACGTTTCCGTATAATACGGCCAGTATATATTGATCTAGGCCTTCGCTGTCCACATATGCCAGAAGACACGTTTCCGTATAATACGGCCAGTATATATTGATCTAGGCCTTCGCTGTCCACATATGCCAGAAGACACGTTTCCGTAAAGTGCGACCAATATATATTGATCTAGGCCTTCGCTGTCCACATATGCCAGAAGACACGTTTCCGTATAATACGGCCAGTATATATTGATCTAGGCCTTCGCTGTCCACATATGCCAGAAGACACGTTTCCGTATAGTGCGACCAATATATATTGATTTAGGCCTTCGCTGTCCACATATGCCAGAAGACACGTTTCCGTATAATACGGCCAGTATATATTGATCTAGGCCTTCGCTGTCCACATATGCCAGAAGACACGTTTCCGTATAATGGCATATGTGAATGCAATCACTTTTGAAGAAAGGAAAATTGCCCTAGTTACATTCTTATACGATAAACTAGGGACAAAGAGAGAGAGAGAGAGAGAGAGAGAGAGAGAGAGAGAGAGAGAGAGAGAGAGACTGTGTGAGGGAGTGAGTAAGCAAACAAACCTGCATATTTCTTTAATATAACGCATCATCTGGCACCAGCAAAATGTACGAGAAATGGCTGATTCCAGACGTCTGGAAAAAATTAAGAAATGCATCATCAATCATCATTAGTAAAGTCGTTTAATTATGGTTAACTACGAAAGACAGTTTATTATTGAAATTAGGAAATGCACACATAGACCAGCCGGCGTATCTTTATTTGGGTCGCGTCAAGCGTGAAATGCCATTAAGCACGCAAAAAAGTAGAAGATTCAGATCCATCTGCGCATGCCCAAAGTATCATACGGGCCTTTGCTCTCCATTTATACATTCAGTAGTATCAAATAATTCAGGTAGCAGATAATGAAGGCCCTTGTCAGACTGCGTGGATAAACGTGTCTTCTGGCATATGTGGACAGCGAAAATCCAGATCAATACACAGGCATCACCATGCAGAAATGTGTCTTCTGGCATATGTGGAGAGCGAAGGTCCAGATCAATACATGGGCTTTACTATGCAGCACCGTGTCTTCTGGCATATGTGGACAGCGAAGGTACAGATCAATAGATGGGCTTTACTATGCAGCACCGTGTCTTCTGGCATATGTGGACAGCGAAGGTCCAGATCAATACATGGGCTTTACTATGCAGCACCGTGTCTTCTGGCATATGTGGACAGCGAGGTCCAGATCAATACACAGGCATCACCATGCAGCACCGTGTCTTCTGGCATATGTGGTCAGCGAAGGTCTAGATCAATACATGGGCTTCACCATGCAGAAATGTGTCTTCTGGCATATGTGGACAGCAAAGGTCCAGATCAATACATGGGCTTCACCATGCAGAAATGTGTCTTCTGGCATATGTGGACAGCAAATGTCCAGATCAATACACAGGCATCACCATGCAGCACCGTGTCTTCTGGAATATGTGGTCAGCGAAGGTCCAGATCAATACACAGGCATCACCATGCAGAAATGTGTCTTCTGGCATATGTGGACAGCAAACGTCCAGATCAATACACAGGCATCACCATGCAGCACCGTGTCTTCTGGAATATGTGGTCAGCGAAGGTCCAGATCAATACACAGGCATCACCATGCAGAAATGTGTCTTCTGGCATATGTGGACAGCAAACGTCCAGATCAATACACAGGCATCACCATGCAGCACCGTGTCTTCTGGAATATGTGGTCAGCGAAGGTCCAGATCAATACACAGGCATCACCATGCAGAAATGTGTCTTCTGGCATATATGGACAGCGAAGAATCCAGATCGATGCATTGGCTTCACCATGCACACCGTGTCTTCTGGCATATCTGGACAGCGAAGGTCCAAATCAATATACAGGCATCACCATGCAGAAATGTGTCTTCTGGCATATGTGGACAGCGAATGTCTAGATCAATACATGGGCTTCACCATGCATCACCGTGTCTTCTGGCATATGTGGACAGCGAAAGCCTAGATCAATACATGGTCGCATCCTGCGGAAACGTGTCTTCTGACACGTGTGGACAGCAAAGGCCTAGGTCAATATATGGCCGCACCCTTTTCCATTTTCTACACAATAATTGTATGTTGTATGTACTCGATGAGGCGATTCTAATGAGTACACACAATAAACGATTCCATTATAAAATAAGAAAAAATCCCTAAATATTTGTTTTCTAGAGCTATTGGAAGGATTTTGTAGGGACTGAAAAAAGAATCAGCCACGGTAAATGAGTCATCCGGGTTCGAGCCATTGAGGTTCTACTGTATGTCAGAAGACAGGTTTTCGCATGGTGTGGCCAATATATTAATCTAGGCCTTCGCTGTGAACATATGTCAGCAGCCACGTTTCTGCATGGTGCGGCCAATATATATAGATCTAGGCCTTCGCTGTCCACATATGCCAGAAGACAGGTTTTCGCATGGTGCGGCCATTATATATTGATCTAGGCCTTCGCTATCCTCATATGGCAGACGACACGTCTCCGCATTGTGCGGCTTATATATTGATCTAGACCTCGCTGTCCACATATGTCAGAAGACACATTTCGGCAGGATGCGGCCATATATTGATCTAGGCCTTCGCTGTCAACATATGGCAGACGACACGTTTTCGCATGGTGCGGCCAATATATATTGATCTAGGCCTTCGCTGTCCACATATGGCAGGAGACATATTTTTGCATGGTGTAGCCAATATATATTGATCTAGGCCTTCGCTGTTTACATATGCCATAAGAAACTTTTCCGCATGGCGCGACACATATATTGATCTGGGCCCTCGCTGTCTACATATGCCAGAACACACGATTCCGCAGGGTGCGGCACATATACTTGTCTGGGTCTTCGCTGTCCACATATGTAATACGTTTGCGCATGGTGCGGCCCATATATTGATCTAGGCCTCGCTGTCTACATATGCCAAAAAACACGTTTGCGCATGGTGCGGTCCATATATTGATCTAGGCCTCGCTGTCCACATATGCCAGAAAACACGTTTGCGCATGGTGCGGTCCATATATTGATCTAGGCCTCGCTGTCCACATATGCCAGAAGACACGTTTGCGCATGGTGCGGCCCATATATTGATCTAGGCCTCGCTGTCCACATATGCCAGAAGACACGTTTGCGCATGGTGCGGTCCATATATTGATCTAGGCCTCGCTGTCCACATATGCCAGAAGACACGTTTGCGCATGGTGCGGCCCATATATTGATCTAGGCCTTCGCTATCCAAATATGTCAAAAGACTCGTTTCAGCGTGTACGGATCATATATTGGTCTGGGCCTTCGCTGTCCGCATATGCCAGGAAACACTTTTCCGAAGGGTTCGGCACATATATTTGTCTGGGCCTTCGCTGTCCACATATGCCAGGAAACACTTTTCCGAAGGGTTCGGCACATATATTTGTCTCGGCCTTCGCTGTCCACATACGGCAGAAGACAGTTTCCGCATGGTGCTGCATATATATTGATCTATATCTGCGCTACCCACATATGAGAGACACATTTTCGCAGGGTGCGGCACATATATTGATCTTGGCCTTCACATATGCCAGAAGACACGTTTCCAGATTCTGCAGCGCATTTCTTGATCTAGGCCTTCGCTGTCTTTATATGCTAGAAGACACGTTTCCGCATGCGGCATAAATATAGATCAGGACCTTCGCTGTTCTCACATGGAAGAAGACCTGTTTCCGCATGGTGCGTCCTATATATTAATCTAGGCCTTTGCTGTCCACATATGTCAGAAGACCTGTTTCCGCATGGTGTGTCACATAAATTGATCTAGGCCATCGCTATCCACATATGCCAGGAGACAAGTTTCCGCATGCTGCGGCCTATATACTGATCTGGTGCGTCATTTTAAAAACAACGTAATGTAACGGCAATATTTGAAGGCATCCGAGTAAGTGTGCAATATCGAGTAAGTGTGCCGATATCGTGTGATATATTGATCTGCGCTATTGCTGTCATGACAAAGAAAAGTTTTTGCATGGTGCAGCAAATATATATTGAACAAGACCTTCGCTGTCCATATATGGCAGAAGATATGTTTTCGCATGGTGCGTTCAATATATTTTGATCTAGGCCATCGCTGTCCATATATACCAGAAGATACATTTCCGCAGGATGCGGTCATATATTGATCTAGGCATTCGCTGTCCATATATACCAGAAGACACTTTTCCGTATGTTGCGGCCATATATTGATCTAGGCCTTCGCTGTCCGCATATGCCAGAACACACTTTTCCGCGGGATGCGACCAAATATTGATCTAGGCCTTCGCTGTCCAAATATCCCAGAAGACACGTTTCCGCAGGACGCGGCCAATATATTGAGCTAGGGCTTTGCTGTCCGCATATGTCAGAAGACACGATTCCGCAGGATGCGTCCATGTATTGGTGCTACACATATATTAATCTAGACCATCACTGTCCACATATGTCAGAAGATACGTTTCCATATGGTGCGGCCAATATATATTAATCTAGGCTTCGCTGTTCACATATGCCAGAAGACACATTTCCGCAGGATGCGGCCATATGTTGATTTAGGCCTTCGCTGTCCACATATCCCAGAAGACACGTTTCCGCAGGATGCGGCCAAATATTGATCTAGGCCTTCGTTGTCCACATATCCCAGAAGACATGTTTCCGCAGGATGCGGCCAGTACATTGGTCCAGGCCTTCGCTGTCCAAACATCCGAGAAGACAGTGTCCGCAGGATGCGGCCATTTATTTATCTAGGCATTCGCTGTCCACGTATGCCGGAAGACACGTTTCCTTGTGGTGCGGCCATATATTGATCTAGGTCTTCGCTGTCCACATATGCCAGAAGACACGTTTCCGTATGGTGCGGCCAGTATATTGGTCCAGGCCTTCGCTGTCCAAACATCCCAGAAGGCAGTTTTCGCAGGATGCGGCCCTATATTTATCTAGGCATTCGCTGTCCATGTATGCCAGAAGACACGTTTCCGTATGGTGCGGCCATATATTGATCTAGGCCTTCGCTGTCCGCATATGCCAGAAGGCACTTTTCCGCGGGATGCGGCCAAATATTGAACTAGGCCTTCGCTGTCCACATATGCCAGAAAACACGTTTCCGTATAGTGCGGCTATATATGGATCTAGGCCTGCGCTGTCCACATATGCCAGAAGACACGTTTCCACAGGATGCGGCCATATATTGATCTAAGCCTTCGCTGTCCACATATGCCAACAGATACATTTCCGTATAGTGCGGCCAATATATATTTATCTAGGCCTTCGCTGTCCACATATGCCAGAAAATACGTTTCCGTATGGTGCGGCCAACATATATTGATCTAGGCCTTCGCTGTCCACATATGCCAGAAGACACGTTTCCGTATAATACGGCCAGTATATATTGATCTAGGCCTTCGCTGTCCACATATGCCAGAAGACACGTTTCCGTATAGTGCGACCAATATATATTAATCTAGGCCTTCGCTGTCCACATATGCCAGAAGATACGTTTCCGTATAATACGGCCAGTATATATTGATCTAGGCCTTCGCTGTCCACATATGCCAGAAGACACGTTTCCGTATAGTGCGACCAATATATATTGATCTAGGCCTCCGCTGTCCACATATGCCAGAAGACACGTTTCCGTATAGTGCAGCCAATATATATTGATCTAGGCTTCGCTGTCCACATATGCCAGAAGACACGTTTCCGTATAGTGCGACCAATATATATTGATCTAGGCCTCCGCTGTCCACATATGCCAGAAGACACGTTTCCGTATAGTGCAGCCAATATATATTGATCTAGGCTTCGCTGTCCACATATGCCAGAAGACACGTTTCCGTATAGTGCGACCAATATATATTGATCTAGGCCTCCGCTGTCCACATATGCCAGAAGACACGTTTCCGTATAGTGCAGCCAATATATATTGATCTAGGCTTCGCTGTCAACATATGCCAGAAGACACGTTTCCGTATAGTGCGACCAATATATATTGATCTAGGCCTCCGCTGTCCACATATGCCAGAAGACACGTTTCCGTATAGTGTGGCCAATATATATTAATCTAGGCCTTCGCTGTCCACATATGGCTGAAGGCACATTTCCACATAGTACGGCCAATATATATTGATCTAGGCCTATACCAGAAGACACGTTTCCGTATGGTGAGGTCTATATATTGATCTAGGCCTATGCAAGAAGACACATTTCCGCATGGTGCGACCCAAGTATTAATGGATTTGTGCATTGGGCCTACATACTTTATGTAAGTTTCTTTCTGAAGCTCTTTTTAAAGTTTTTTGTTCATTTTGTGTGAGAATCAACGTGTTGTACAACTATAATCTGTAAGTGCTGTAGCCATCTCTAAAATTAATCTTTTTCTATATCCATTTTTGTATTAACTGTTTCAAGTAATTGAATAAGCTAACTGTTCACTTGTGACGTCATCAGCGTTATGCTTTCGTAACGTCATTCAAAAACAGTATAGCGCCCTACAACGTTATAAATGGCATTGAAAAAATATTTTGGCGATTTTCTGAATGTCGCCAGGAAAGTTTTAAGAAATAGAGACCTATTTTAAATAGTGTTTTTCTTTTGTTTATAAGTAGTAAATTTGTTATTGGGAACCATATACTTTTTGCACAAAAAAATGCATGTCCACAAAAACTGCTTATAGGTGACCACGCGACAAGCTATAATTTCTTCAACTAAATCGTTTAATCCATTTATTACTAGCGTCTCATAAAAGGAACACTAGCAAACAGTTGAGACTGATCAGACGCCTCAGAACGCGGCATCTGATCAGGGCCTACACTGTTTGCATTTAATGCAGGAATTTCTATAAATCATGGTTGCGTAAAAGACTAAACAGACATCCCTTCCATTGGAAATGAACTAGTGCAAAGAGTTCAGCTATAAGTCCACTCGGATAAATGGCTTAGGAAGAACTGTGACATGAAGCTTTTTGCCTTCCTGCTTTGTTGCGGGTTGGGGGCTGTCTGAAAATCTTTCCTTTAAGAAATAACATGTTGGATAGGTTTCAAGTACTATGGAGGTGAATTTAGGCTTTAAAAGTTGTTCCCTTCCTGCCCCGTTCAAGGTTTAACATATAACTCTCTTTACACGGCACTCTGACGTCACAGCGCAGCTATAAATAATCGTTCGAAACGTTTGGTTTGATCTCACTGGTCAATGATAATCACGTGGACAACTACCTTAAGGAGATTTAGATGTATCTATACTATGGCTCGATTTTAAACAATCGAACCAAAAACATGCCTCGATCAAATGCCGCGTTCTGCGTCGTCGGATCGTAAAAAAAAAAGACTTCCCTGTTTGCTAATTTCTATCTGTCCAAATACTGAAGATCTTTACGACAGTAAATTGATGTTTTCAAATCCTGCCTATCTTTGAGCGAAAATCTGATAGTTGGGGGATATTGTTTCACGAAAACAATCCCTATTTTATGTGACTTCTCGAAACATTTACTTACGCCAGTCGAATCGATATCCGCATGCTTTATTCATTTTTTAAAATTTCTACACGTTTCGCCATGTCATTTATAATCCATAAAGAGTTGTTGGGGGCGCAATGTTAGAAAACGTACTTTGTGCCCAGTGATGATTCAGATCAGCATGCGCATTCGCTCAGTCTGAATAGAATCTTCACTGGGCTCATTTTGGATGGCCAAAGATAAACAGTTTCTTCATGCGAACAGCGAAGACTCTGATCAGACTGCGAGGATGCGCAGGCTGAATTTAGTTCGGAGCACATCACAGCTAGCATTCTTTATAAATCTATAGCGGGCCGTTAACGGCCTGCTCTAGATTTATAAAGAATGCTTACTGTGATGTCAGAAGGTACGTTTTCTCACAATGTGGCTCCTATTGGCACAAGATGTTACGAGCGTCACTTTCAAAAATTCTTTTTAAATCAATAACATTGACAAAGACACATACTTACTGTGCTTTCGACATCTTTCAGAAAGATTTTGGTTTGTTTGGCGCTCAGTTTACACCGAAGAAGTAATTTTACAATTTTTGTTTCGATTTAATGTAACAGCTTTTGTCTTACTACCTACGTACAAAAGGTTTTGTTCTTTTGATTAGTTATAAAAAATATGATATTTTCATTGTCCTTAATATAAAAAGGCTATACATTGTGCAATACTCGATAGGGTAGGTGCATACAGATTGTACTTTAACAAGCTCCTGTACTGAAATGTTTATTTTCTGAATGTTTCACAATATTGTTGTGAAACATCAATAATTAAAAAATCAGTAAATAAAAGTAAAATACGTTTATCTTTGCAATTCATACCATATATAGAGGATATTCAAATGTTTGGAGTGAATATGACTCTTATTTCATCGAGTGAAGTGAAAAACAGTATATTTCATGAGTGCCGAAGGCACGAATGAAATATACATTTTTTCACTTCACGAGATGAAATAAAAGTCATATTCACGACAAACATTTGAATTTTCTTTTTATTATAGACATCAATTTCGATAGAAGAGATGCAAGTCTTGCATTTGCAAGGGAAAGTCTGACACGCAGTTTTGTCCCTTGGCGCCATGACGTTCATGTTTTGTTTTGTTTGGTGACGTTATATATGACGTCAGAAACGCGCATTGGCGTGTAAAAATAAAATAAAAAAAAAAATTTACTCTCTTTCAGTGAATACCATAAAAATTTTCATCTCGTGTAATGAAAACATTAATGTAAATAAGAAAAAAGTAGATCCAGATCTTATATTTTTCACTGCTCAGAGGAGTGAAAATATAAGTTTTATATTTTCACTAGTGAAAATATAAAACTTATATTTCACTAGTGAAAATATGCATTTTATTTCATTAATAATTCTCTATATTTCATTACTTTGTATATAATAAATATCTTTCCCGCCGCCTGTATCTGGTTTATAGGCAGGGGTGGATCCAGCGAGGACGAGTGCGATTTGATTAAATTACCTACGCGGACACACAGGCCTGAGCAAACAGTGCAGACGAAGATCAGACGCCGCAAAACACGGAGTCTGATCTGGGTCTTCACTGTTTGCCACTCATCCAGCAATTAAACACACATTCACAGATAACTAAATGGACTTGTTAAAATGTGTTTTACTACTATGGAAGCTGAGGGAAGGGTCGGGATCCCATAAAGTAGCTTAAGCCCCCGCCCCTCTCGAGTAATTTATTACTAACCGTTAGAGAGTCGTTATCCCATACAAGTAGCAAGACCCAACCACTATCACCACTCCCCGCCCCCCTCCACAGTAATTTATTCTTGACCGATCCAAGGCGGCACTTTCATTGTGGTACTTTTTATTAAGTGTTTCACTGACTAATGTTTTTCTTTTAACAATAATGTAAGTTTGAAATATATATTCAGCATTACGAAAACACGCCTATTCAAATATATAGAAAATTTCACCTCCAAAAACTGAAAATTTTTAGATAAAAAAAACTCTGATATTTTTCATATTTCAGCTCAAAACATAGATTTTGGGTACTCGTTAGAACCGCCTCGGTGAGGCGGTTCTAACGAGCACCCACAATCTATGTTTTTAAGCAAAAATAAGAAAAATAATGTATACCCCTGTAAACCCCAGTTTTACTATATAAAAGTGGGGTTTAAGGGGGTCAAAATTATATAGGCATGTTTTCGTGATGGTTAAGTTTGGTTGACAGAGTTGTCGCCTATTTGGGAAAGAGTTGTCAACTCTGCTTGCCATCTGTCTGGCTGTTTAATTGTATTTGTATATCTTTGGTGTAGCGGAGTGGGGGGGGGGGGGGTTGATGTCGATCTGATTGTAACAGTCCTGAGTTCACAACATGAGGTCTCAAACAAAAATATAAGTGAAAATACTCAGGAAATGCCACAATTACGAAACACAGCCTTTCCCGAGGAACCAAAAGAAGGAGAAATGAGGAACACAACAAAAGCCACACATCACGAAAACACATCTATATAATTTTGACCCCCCTTAAATCCCACTTTTATATAGGAAAACTGGGGTTTACAGGGGTATACATTATTTTTCTTATTTCAGCTCTAAAACATAGATTGTGGGTTCTCGTTAGAACCGCCTCGGCGAGGCGGTTCTAACGAGTACCCACAATCTATGTTTTGAGCAGAAATGTGAATAAAAACCCGAATTTTTATCTGAAAATTTTCATTTTTTGGTGGTAAAATTTTCAGTATATATTTGAACAGGCTTGTTTTCGTAATGACATGAAGCCACCGACGCACGAAGAAAGAAATGTAACAGAGAAACAACATTGGAACTGTCAGTAGGAAAACAACTGATGAGAAGAGGAGGGGGGCGGGGGGAAGAGAGGTTGAGGCAGGTGGGTAGTTGGGTGAGCGTGGGGGGAGGGGCGGGGTGCTTAGTTTTCTCTTTGGTTTGAATGGCTTACATGACGTAAATGTCTCATAATGTTGATGAACATATGCTTATGAAATATAATACAATTTTAACCGTGTTCACTCAACCATCCTTATATAGAGGATATTCAAATGTTTGGAGTGAATATGACTTTTATTTCATCGAGTGAAGTGAAAAAATGTATATTTCATGAGTGCCGAAGGCACGAATGAAATATACATTTTTTCACTTCACGAGATGAAATAAAAGTCATATTCACGACAAACATTTGAATTTTCTTTTTATTATATACATCACTTTCGATACAAGAGATGCAAATCTTGCATTTGCAAGGGAAAGTCTGACACGCAGTTTTGTCCCTTGGCGCCATGACGTTCATGTTTTGTTTTGTTTGGTGACGTTAGATATGACGTCAGAAACGCGCATTGGCGTGTAAAAATAAAATAAAAAGAAAATTTACTCTTTTTCAGTGAATACCATAAAAATTTTCATCTCGTGTAATGAAAACATTAATGTAAATAAGAAAACAGTAGATCCAGATCTTATATTTTTCACTGCTCAGAGGAGTGAAAATATAAGTTTTATATTTTCACTAGTGAAAATATAAAACTTATATTTCACTAGTGAAAATATGCATTTTATTTCATTAATAATTCTCTATATTTCATTACTTTGTATATAATAAAAATAAATACTAGACATGACTCAAATGCTTTAACTCTTAGCCAAGCAAAGTTTGTAGCAAACAAAATTTATTTGTTTTTAATTTTCATAGAAAACAATTTTTGACATTTCCATGAAAAATAAAACAAGAGTATCATGGTTGTCATTAACGCTCACCTGTGCTGAAAAATGTTCTATGTCACTCAATGTCTACTTTCTGTAGGATGAACGTATATTAACACGTTCAGCTATGGCCAACAAGTAAAGGCCTGATAGATTCGCTCGGGAAAATATACACTATCCCTGGTTTAGTTTGCGGCCGACAGATAGCTCCGCTCGGCAACAATAGCACTTACTTGCATGAATTGCTGTTTCGCTATACTTTAAATGCGCATGCGTGCTTTTGCCTGAAGCTTCCTCAAGGTCTCTACTACATGTCTGCGAACAGCAAAAGCTCTGGCGAGACTGCGCTTATGCACAGGCTCGTCTGAGCCTTTGCTGGTCGTCTATGTGATAAGTACCCTTTTCTCATGTGCTGGCATGATTTTGTATTTGTGTGGTAAATTGAAAACGTAAACGAACATATTGTGCACATCAAATCGTTTTGTATTTGATTTAATCAATCTATTCAGTAACATATGTTGTTACTATAGAAGCAATTATTACTTAATAAGCGACAGCACTCGAATCGCCATCTCTCTCTCTCTCTCTCTCTCTCTCTCTCTCTCTCTCTCTCTCTCATACACCGATCAAAACATGTCACTCACCTTTGTCAGTTTTACGAAAATACAGAGAGAGAGAGAGAGAGAGAGAGAGAGAGAGAGAAAGAGCCCAAAACCCAGAAAGAATTGCTGGGTAATGTGTCAGGTTTCTTTAAAATAGCTGAGGCATAGAGTTTACCCAGGTCTCTGAGATGGCGGTTGGATGTCTATTCTATTTTCCACATGCACATTCCATTTCAGTAAGGGTCGGTTTTGCATTGTGCTTTAATCAGAAGAAATACGTGGGCAAAACTTTGTTAAATGTTAAATGATAGAAACTCAACGGAGAGAATAAAGCAATGTGCGCGCGTGCATGCGTGCGTGTGTCTTAGTGTGTGTGTGAGTGCGTGTTCAAACTACACACGAATTTCAATAGCTCTAACTCCGATGGCTCGTTTACCATGGCTAATTCGAATTTGTTTTTGAATCCCTACAAAATTCTTTCAATACTTTAGGGAAACATTCTAATTTTATCATGAAATTGTAGGTTGTGTGTATTTATTGGAATCGCCTAATAAATAAACTTCTTCAACTGTATGATGGAATGTTAAGTGATATATTCATGCATATTCAGTTTTTATCTTCGGCAGAATTTAGTGTTTTATGACCTATACATAGTCGATCATTTGTTTTGTAAAACCGACTGATCAGCGACTAACAGTCTTGTTGTATCTAAATAGTTTCAACTACAGTACCATTTGGAAAGGACTAAAATAGGCTATGCCTACGTCCAATCCAATGGTACATATATATGTACTCTTCTTGTATATATGTATGTTTCCATGAAATTTCTAATAAATAAATAAATAAACTAACAGTCGACTTGTAAAATATATATTCACATTATTTCAGCCCTCTTCCAGGAACGTACTGTTAGCTCCAGTGAAAAGGATATATATGTATTTTTTTTCTTTTTCATGAAAATATACGTTGTTGGTACATGTACTACTTAAAAGTGCCTCGCCGAGGCAATTTTAATGAATATCCATAACATATGTTTCCATGGAGAAATAGAAAAAAAGCCAGTGTTTTTTTGGTTATATTTTCATATCTGGAATTTTGCTTATTTCATACCATTTTCTAATCAAATTTCTTTACGTTTATTCACCACAAACCTTAAAAGATCCAAATAAAAAGTATAGTATTTTAGTTTTTACAACTTTTCTACAAAAACAAGTGAGAAAATGTATGTTCCTACAAATAGAATTTTCCGATTAGTCGAAAATTCTTTCCGAATGTCAGTCACAAGAGACAAAAGTGGCTGATCATTTATAATCGATCATCGAAACAACACTGCTATACTCTTTTAAGAACATACGTGACTGTTTCTGTTCTCATTTACAAAATGTATACATGAAGACGCTTTCATAACACTTAACACTGAATTGCCGCAAAAAAAAAAAAAAAGAAAAAAAATGGAATATTTTTTTTATATATATATATATATATATATAGAAAAAAAATGGAATATATATATATTTATTTCCAATTCTGTTTTCAGTTTTAAACAAACTACACGATACTAAGAAAAAAAAATAAATAATAAAGAAAAAAAATTGAAACAAATATGAACGATATATTAGACCATGTTAATAGACTCTATTTATAGTTACTATTGGCGTAAATGCTGTATTGCTGCCATAAAACGTCTCCCCATGCGTCATTATAGTGTACCAGTTTCGACCTAATTACCGCACTGTGCGCTTAGGTTTCTCAAAAATACTGGGAAAACGTGTGGTAAAATATCAATCTACCTGTACTAAGGTTACATTTTTAAACAAAATCGTTTTTTTTTTCTGATTTTTCTATATATAAGCACATGTTGTTGGTACTCATTTGAATTGCATCGACAAGTTGATACAATTCAAATGGGTACAAACAACATATGCCTTTATAAAGAAGTTGACAAAAAGGACACTGGCTGTAATCTGCAAAGTACGAAATTGCTTGACTATGCGTTTATAGGGGTATGTGCGGTAATTAGGTCGAATACGGTATTTATATTTTGGTCCATTGTGGTTATTGAGCCCAATCCAGAGTTTTTGATCTATTTACCCGAAATAAAAAGGAAATATAAGTGCCCGTTTCAGAAGAATTGCGACTAACTATTGTTGTTTGTTTTCATGGATCGTAACCCTGCCCTTAATTCTGATGAAATTCAATCTTACAAAATACATGTTCGGTCCGCGTAGGCGCCTCGTCTTCATCAGTGAAACATCACAAGAAACGAGATATCTGCAAAAAAATAAAGTAGAGGGCTCATCGACGATCTGAAACCAGAGCAAACAACAACAAAAATAGATAATAATGATAAAAAGCACAAGTTTGGACTACGATGGACCCGACCGCAGCAATAGTCCGATTCCTAACCTCTAAAACAAACTGAGGATGGAGATCCGTCATTCAGTCTGAGGCTCGACTCTTTGTTGCGCAATTAAAGAGGGAAGCGTGGTTTTCAACCGTAATTAGGTTAAAACCATGTAAGCAGTTTGTCGCATAACAGTCGTGTTATAATCTAATCTATCTTTTTGTACAGATAGACTCGAATCTTATCGAATTGACATTATGAAAACATGCCTATTCAAATATACTGAAAATTTTACCACCAAAAAATAAAAAAAATCAGATAAAAAATTCTGATATATTTCATATTTCTGCTCTAAACATAGATTGTGGGTACTCGTTAGAACCGCCTCGGCGAGGCGGTTCTAACGAGTACTCACAATCTATGTTTTGAGCAGAAATAAGAAAAATAATTTATACCCCTGTAAACCCCAGTTTTACTATATAAAAGTTGGGTTTACGGGGGTCAGAATTATATAGGCATGTTTTCGTGATGATCTGAAAATTCAGTGTTATCAAAATCCTTCTGAATTTATAGATTAAGTCGCCAAAGAGTTAAGGTTCTGTCAAATCTTCCTGCAGGCGTGATTTGACTGGTTCTGTTTTATTTCTGTCAATCTTTTACAATGCATAAGTATGTCTTTGTGAACTTAAAACCAAATTTCAATCTAAATTATATGGTAGAAATGCCATACCTAACATAGCTCTAGATTAACGGGTGACCAGACAAGTGATGTGTTTCTTATGAGTACCCACACACATGTTTTCGTGGAGGAAAAAGAAATCATCACGAAAACATACCTATATAATTTTGACCCTCTTAAACCCCACTTTTATATAGTAAAACGGGTTTACAGGCATTAATTATTTTTCTAATTTCTGCTCAAAATATAGATTGTGGGTACTCGTTAGAACCGCCTCGGCGAGGCAGTTCTAACGAATACCCACAAACTATATTTTGAGCAGAAATATGAAAAATATCTGATTTTTTATCTGAAAACTTTCAGTTTTTGGTGGTGAAATTTCCAATATATTTGACTAGGCGTGTTTTCGTAATGTATCAGTAATATATGGTTCAAAATGCACCTAATCTGGAAAGGGGGCGGGGACTTAGAAGGTTACACTTCTTATAGGTGTGTTAAAGTGGTGTTAATCTTGGCCTAGAAGACGCCAAATCTCACATTGCGACTCATATTCAGCTGCCGTTCAAAATTAGTTCTGTTATTATGACTCTGTGACTGTTTCAACACTGAGTAAGTGAGGGTTCCGCTATATTTGTGGCTGTTGAGCATGGATTAGCTGCTGTTGAAGCGATCTGTGTGGATGGAATTGTGGGAAGATTGCCACCGTCACTTGGCTCAACACTTGCATGATAGTGGCCATAAACAGCCAAAATCTGAAAACGTAATACAAGAAAGCGAACAAGATAAATACGCTGATTGTATTCTGTTGACATCAAATGGGCCGCGTCAAGCTAGAAAGTGCTTTCGAGCATGCGCAAAATGGTCGGATTTACAACATCCTGCGCTTGCGCAAAGTCCCATCCGGGCAATTGCTCTCCATTGAAACATTATACAGTATTCAATGATTCTGTTTGCGGACTTTGAAGGCTGATCTAGGCCTTCGCTGTCCGCATATGCCCGAAGACACGTAATCACGTGGCGCGGCCAAAATACACGTTGCATGATCATGTACCAGTAAAACCCTGGAGCATGAACACTATAGATTTGTTTTTGCTCTGAAGTTAGAGAAAATATGCATGTGTAACAAACAGCCATTAACAGTAATTTGTTGGATATTTGAATTCTATAGATCCCCAGTTAAATCAGTTTACCTAGCCGGCACGCCTCGTTGAGCCAACGTCGATCAACGTCGAAGTAACGTCATGACGTTTCATCGACGTTGATACGACGTTGTATAAACGTTATGTGCTCGCTGGGTAGAAAGAAACGCTTCCGTATTTTAAGGGAAATGAATACGATTTCAGGGCAGACAACTCTGTTAATATTGTTTATGCCCCCTTCTGAAAAGAAACTACTCTTAAAGGTAAGAATTTTTTCCGCTTGGGAGCAAACTCCTTTTTTTCTAGTGCATACCCCTGTTTACAAGGGACTTGGTGTGCAGAAAAACAAACAGGAAACTACTAAGATTGTCTCCCTTGTAAAATGACTGAAAATCTACCAGGTGTACCCGGTCCCATTAGCCCATTGTAGACCACATTATATATTGGGAGATTTTCATTTCAATTTAAGGTATGTCAGGCTAAGTGATTTAGATATTCCTAGAGCTAAATGGTTGAACTATTTGCAAACGGTGGAGACCCTGATCAGACGCCGCATTCTGGGGCGTCTGATCAGGGTCTGCACTGGTAGCCCTTTTGGTGTCTTCAGACCACAATGGGGTTCAATGGGGTTCAAAACTTAACGAAAGTGTTAGCTAACGTGACTTTAAAATTTCTGTCTTGATATATGCCAAATAGATATTTATTGCTGAAAAATGTGAGTAGCTTTTGCAAAAGCTACTCACATTTTTGCAGCAAAAATATCAATGTATTTGAAAATACTATTGCTACAACAGTTAATGAGTTTGTCATCAGCGAGATCGTTAAGCTAACGATGCTTTTAACAATTGGGCCAGGCAATATAATATACTTGATCAATCATTAAAGTGCGTTCAAGAGTAAAAGTGTCCGATCATTAGGGTGGATATGGTAGCTACTGCGGAACATACCAAGCAAATTGCTATATGAAACAAAAGTATTTTGGCATACATAATGTCGAATATTGTATTTACGCATGAATCTTAGTACAGACAATCCTCTTGATACCAACACTCAATATAACGACGAAAATAACGTCTTAGGAGCAAATGTTGTAACGAGGGTTCACTGTATACCTTACCTTGTATCGATAATTTCTAAAACTTTACCAAGATCATTTGAATGCCTCTTTGTGTCTAAAACAGCTGTGTGAGTGACGGATACAATGACACATTGTCTGAGTTTACCCTGGTTGCTCAGTTTCGTCTGTCAGAATTATTTTAGTAAATACGGTGTGCATTTTCAATGAAGCTTGAGCATTTGCGCAAAATGCTCTTAGCACTTCGCAAGAAGTTCCCCAAGCAAACATAATAGAGGCATAAATCTACAATATAGTAAAAACCACGATTACGCGTTGGCATCCATGACAAAGTAAGTACAGTTTACTCACCGCACTTTTATTTGGCTATAAAAAATAAAATGCTCTTAAATAAAGATTCATAATTATATTTAAATGTATTCTAGCAGGAATAACCCTTGAGAGCAGTGTGCACACTCAAAAAGCCGGAGTGTAAAATTTTCTAGAGCACAAAATATAAAAAAGAATTTTTTATAACATCTATGCGTAATTTCTTTAATCAATACTTTATTTCCCCTAGCTTATTTGTCCTTACAAACCATTCTGTTTCAGGAGATGATTTATATAAACTTTTAGCTTTTTTTATCAAGTTATGTACCATATAACATTATGCGATGTAGATATGTGAAGTTAAATGAAAATATTGTTTAAACCAAACCATTCTGTTTTTGGCATATTGTACCTGTAACATGCCAATTAGGATACGCATAGAGGTCCAGAGCAAAGGTTCTAATGTCAGACACCAAATGCCTTTACTCCCAATCGTCAAATCTACCTATTTAAGAATATATGAGTCAAAATGAAATTGTCAAATGTTAGTTTGATTTTAGTACCACTATGGTATGCCATCTCAGTTCTGTCATGTTCTATTAAAACAAAAAAAATACATACTTGTGACATTAAAAATTAAGACTATTCAGCAGAGTGCCCTATACTATTAGTTGTAAGCGTTAATCTCAAAGTTCGTACATTCACTTAACAAAAACTACATAAAATGATATGTTTACCTTAGGAACAAACACTATGGTCTGTGTCAGTGTAGTTCCAATGATAACACACGTGGAGGCCACACCATACGTCACAACAATATTGTCCTCTAAAACTAACGAGCATCCGAGTCCTACAGCACTCAGAACAACGACGTTGTATAAACACATACCAATTTGATGAGAGTCGTTCAAATCTTTTATATGTACCTGAAAATAGGGATTGGATATACCGTATTCGACCTAATTACCCATATAAGCACACACACAGTCAAGCAAATCCTCTTTTATATGTACCTGAAAACAGCCATGTATTAAAGGGATTGGATATACCGTATTCGACCTAATTACCGATCATACCCCTATAAGCACACAATCAAGCAAATTCTCTTTTATATGTACCTGAAAACAACCATGTATGAAAGGGATTGGATATACCGTAATCGACCTTATTACCGCACATACCCCTAAAAGCGCACAGTCAAGCAAATTCGTATTTTCTACGGTCATTCTCTTCAGGGCAGTTGTCAGTTTCTGGCGAAAAAATGTGCACAATACTGATTAACCGCTTAGAGGACTAAGCCTGCCCAGTAAACGTGTGGTTAGGTAAACTGACCGCGCTCGACATGACCCCATTGGGTTGACTGGGCCGTAAAACCTCAACACAAGAAAATTCGTAGTCTTCAGATTACAGCGAGCGTACTTTTTGTCTACTTCTTTATAAATGCATATGTTGTGGGTACCCATTTGAATTGCATCGACTTGTCGATGCAATTCAAATGAGTACCAACAACATATGTTTTAATTAAGAAAATATTAAAAGAAAAATCGCATAAACACCATCAAACAGGTCCTTTCCGGTCTTGTTTTAAAGTGTACCCTTAGTGGGTACATGTAGATACATATTTTACCACAAGTTTTACCAGTAATTTTGAAGCGCCTATGCGCCCAGTGCGGTAATTAGGTCGAATACGGTATTGTAATTTCGACTAGACAATATCCATAATATATAATCCTGGATTATATTTAATACAATAAAATAGTAGTATAATACATAGTATGAGTAATAAAAGAAACTCACATGCAAATGAGTAAGGTCTGGAGTAGTATGCACAGGAGCAGACCCCTATGATATTACCATCACGAAAACATGCCTTTGTAATGCTGACCCCCTAAAACCCCACTTTTATATATTAAAATTGGGGTTTACAGGGGTATACATTATTTTTCTTATTTCTGCTTAAAACATAGATTGTGGGTACTCGTTAGAACCGCCTCGACGAGGCGGTTCTAACGAGTTACCACAATCTATGTTTTTGAGCAGAAAAAAGAAAAATATCAGAATTTTTATCGGAAAATTTTCCGTTTTTGGAGGTGATCTTTTCTATATATTTGAATAGGCGTGTTTTCGTAATGCGAATCTGTCCACATACGCTCGTATGAACAAACTTTAAACTGTCACTTGTCGATACAGCAATATAAATATGCAAAGATTTGAAAAATATGGTAATTTTAAAAGCAGTTGTAAAACACATATCAGGGTTGCCTTTGGAAACACACTTAGAATACCAAAAAAATGGAGTCTAGGTTTCATTGAGACTCTTCAGTTTGCAAGGCTGCATACGCTTGTAAATACTGGAACGAACATAAGAAAACAGGGCACGTGCATTACGAAAACACGCCTATTCAAATGTAGAGAAAATTTTACCTCCGAAAACTGAAATTTTCAGATAAAAACCTGATTTTTTCATACTTCTGCTCCAAACATAGATTGTGGATACTCGTTATAAACGCCTCGGCAAGGCGGTTCTAAATAATATCCACAATATATCTTTTGAGCAGAAATAAGAAACATAATGTATACCTTTGTAAACCCTAGTTTTACTATATAAAAGTGGGGTTTAAGGGGATCAAATTTATATAGGCATGTTTTCATTATGGGGCACATTAGGAGAAAAGAATAATTGTAGTACATAAATGGAACTTATTAAATTAATATTAAGTTAAATCGTTTTGTATCCGTTATGTTATTATAAAACTGTCTCAAATATGATAGCGTTTCTGTTATATGGAAGCGAAGCCGTTAAATGAGAGTGACTGGTATTGTGCAATAACGTTAAAGAGTGCCATTCAACGGTTCGCGGTTCAAGACAGTGTAGGCATCAAACGGAGAAGTGGTAAATAGATTCTAAAATGAATGATATTGAAAACAATGCACGTACTCATACAACTGAAAAACGACTAAACTGTCGAGAATCCTGGATATCTCCATATTTATTTGTTTCAACATTCATATGTATACATCACCAAATAGAATTCATCAGTGTGAGTCAAACAATTTGCCTCCTACATTTCATATGCAATCATACTACAGTTTGAAAAGGAAGTCTAGATACCTGGACAGAACACAGAACAGAACCCTGGTCCTGCCTAACCCAGATATGACCTGCCTTTTCAAACAGTGTAGATCCAGATCAGTTGGCTTCTGAAGAAGCCAATTGATCTTGCCCTGTACTGTTCGTCATTAAGTATGTGAATTTCTAGCAACAACTTGGATCAAGTAATCTAAAAGGCTGAAAATTAGAAATAGGCGTGGCATCTTTATGTATTCAGCAGGGCAAGGGTTAATGAGGACACGAAGCCGCATTACGTACAAAAGAACACGTTCTAAAATAGAAGTAACAAATAAACAGGAACCATAACAACTGTCAACATCCAGATGAAACAGTTGTAATTCAATCTAAAAGTGAGAGAGAGAAAACAGGCTAGTGGCACCACGGTAAGCTTAACCACGGATTAGATCAGCCACAGCTAGAAAAAGCTAAGGATCGTTATTTAGTATGACACATCCTTTTTCGTGAATTAATCAGTGCTTTAATGTTCTTGATTTTTATTGTATAAACCACAACTAACCATGCCTACTCATGCAGTTCTTCGCATTATATCCATAGTATACCATATTTTTATAGTTAACACTGAATTGTTCACAAAATCAGACATAAACATTACTTCGGATTCAAAGGCTAAACTGTACTTTTGTTTTCTCTCAAGCTAACACTGAAATTAGATATATTCAGGGTGCTGGTTAGAAAAAATGGCAACTGTTTTATATGACCGGTTTCAGCGGATTAACACATCACGAAAACATGCCTATTTAATTTTGACCCCCTCAAACCCCACTTTTATACAGTAAAACTGGGGTTTACAGGGGTATACATTATTTTTCTTATTTCTGCTCAAAACATAGATTGTGGGTACTCGTTAGAACCGCCTCGCCGAGGCGGTTCTAACGAGTACTCACAATCTCTGTTTTGAGCAGAAATATAAAAAATATCAGAGTTTTTATCTGAAAATTTTCATTTTTTTGATGAAACGAAATTTTCAGTATATTTGAATAGGCATGTTTTCGTAATGAGTTGAATATTTGTTCTGGTTGTTAATTAAATTCTGAAAAATGATTCTTTTGAAGCAAGCTCAACATCAACTACATGCACATAGCAGGCTCGCTTAAAGTCACTTACGCTTGTCAAACAGAATAAGTTAGTCAAATAATTAATGTAATCTAAACCTACTTATATAATACATTTAACTATTTTATAAAACAACGATTAAAACTGGCCATAATACAACGACTCAAAGTACTTACGTGTCGTGTTTGCCATGCCAAAAAGGTCCCAAATGCCAATAGTGTTCCTTCTATTAGGTAAATCGTCCAAGAAAAGTATTCACTGTACTGTGAGTAGCAAACACAAACAAACGGACGAACTTCTGCATCATTCCCAATTAAATATACCTATAATCAACAGTAGTATACATTGGACAAAAGGTGTTATCACGAAAACATGCTTATATAATTTAGATCCCCTTAAACCCCACTTTTATACAATGTACAGTAAAACTGGGGTTTACAGGGGTATACATTATTTTTCTTATTTCTGCTCAAAAACATAGATTGTGGCTACTCATTAGAACCGCCTCGCCGAGGCGGTTCTAACGAATATCCACAATCTATGTTTTGAGCAGAAATATGAAAAATATCAGAATTTTTTATCTGAAAATGTCCATGTTTGGTGGTGAATTTTTCAATATCTTTGAATATAGGCGTGTTTTCGTAATGTATACCAATTCGAACGCTCTTCTAACTGGACAGCGTCCGTATTCTTATTTCACTTAAACAGACACGACTTGCCAGGAATCTGCCATGTAAACAGCCAGAAATCTAAGTTGGCACGAGTTACCACAATGCAAACCAAAGCTAACAAAGAACACCAAAGATCTCGTCATCCTGATCTACCCATTGTCACATGATTCATTGAGAGTCACAAGATCGCAGTTATTTGCTTTGAATACTCGAAAAAGCATTTTAACCTATTTATGCCGAATGGACAAACAAACATTAATCTTCGGACCGGTCCATTTCCAATATAAGGGATGTCTAGTTAGTTTTTATTATCATTTTTTCTAGAAATTCATGTATTTAATGCAAACAGTGTAGACCCTGATCAGACGCCGTGTTCTGTGGCGTCTGATCTGGGTCTATACTGTTTTCCAATGTCCCTTTTATCACGGTACTCCCGGCCATGACTCTTGCGAAGTTGTGGTATATTTCTCAAAATACGGTAAATTATGAAAACGTCTACTATGCATTTATTCTACATACGCCCTAAATTTCAGCCCGATAGGTGTGCATTAATCACCATTAATTGTTTGTCAACGTTTATTTCCGACATCTCTACTCCCGGTGTTGCGAAGGTGTGGGATAATTCTCTTGAATAAAAGCCGAATATGATAAATTACGAAAATATCTAATATTCATTTGAAAGAAGAGTCTATATTCCATATATTTTCCTAATTTCAGCACGGCAGGTTTCCCATTTAATACCATTAATTACTTGTCAAAGTTTACTCTCGGGATTTACTCCCGGCTCCTGAGCGTAGTCTCGGTTTTTATATTATGCCTATGAATAGTAAGTAGACGACAGATGAGGTCGTTTGGAGAAGCGCTAAATAGTTACCAGGCACGCTAATTAATACGCAGTAAACAAACATCGAAATTGAAAGGGATAACTCGAAAATGAGAATTGAACTATTCTATGTTGAAATACCGTCCCTTTTTTCAAACACAGAATGTCAATGTAAATTGCATCACGAAAACACGCCTATATAATTTTGACCCCCTTAAACCCCACTTTTATACAGTAAAACTGGGGTTTACAGGGGTATACATTATTTTTCTTATTTCTGCTCAAAAACATAGATTGTGGGTACTCGTTAGAACCGCCTCGTCGAGGCGGTTCTAACGAGTACCCACAATCTATGTTTTGAGCAGGAATATGAAAAAATATCAGAATTTTTATCTGAAAATTTTCATTTTTTGGTGGTAAAATTTTCAATATATTTGAATAGGCGTGTTTTCGTAATGGCATAATCGTTCATTCTGAGATAATTCTAAATGAAACAAGAGGGCCCAGAGGTCCTAATTCGCTCACCTGAGTGTCATTGTCTCTAGTATATTCTAAAAACTATGATTTCTCTTCATAGGACTATGTATGTCTAAAATTTATTGAAAATGAATGTTTTCGGATGACAGAATGCGGGGTGCTGGACAGAAGCTGATCGCAAGGTGCCTTATTGGTGAATAGGCATGTGAACTAGATGAAGCTATGTAACAAAATATCAAAGGCCAAGGCCTTCTGGTTTCAGAAAAAAAGATTTTTAAAGGTATATAATTAAATATAAAACAAGATGGCGGCCAATAGGGACGATTTTAGCTATTTTTAATCTACAAGTCACCCCGATGCTTCCTACCAAGTTTAAAGTCAATAAGCCTTTCAATTCAGGAGAAGAAGCGAAAAATAAATTTTCAAGATGGCCACCATGGCAGACATCTTGGATTTCCGATCAGAAAACAATTAGCTATATTTTACCTATAAGTCAACCCGATGCTTCCTACCAAGTTTCAAGTCAATTGGCTTTTTCTGTTTAGGAGAAGAAGCGAAAAATAGACTTTCAAGATGGCCACAAAGGCAGCCATCTTCGATTTCTGATCGGGACAATTTTAGCTATTTTTGATCTACAAGTCATCCCAATGCTTCCTGTAAAGTTTCAAGTCAATTGGCTTTTCAGTTCAGAAGAAGAAGCGAAAAATTGATTTTCAAGATGGCCGCCATGGCGGCTATCTTGGATTTCCGATAGGGACGATTTTTGCTATTTTAGCTATTTTTGACCTATAAGTCACCCAATGCTTCCTACCAAATTTGGAGTCAGTTGGCTTTTGGGTTTAGGAGAAGAAGCGAAAAATAGATTTTCAAGATGGCTGTCACGGCGGCCACCTTGGATTTCCGATCAGCACGATTTTAGCTACATTTGATCTACAAATCTAGGTGCTTCCTACCTTGGATTTCCAATCGGAATGATTTTAGCTATTTTTGATCTATGTCACCCCAATGCTTCATACCCAGTTTGGATTCAGTTGGCTTTTAGGTTTAGGAGAAGAAGCGAAAAATGGATTTTCAAGATAGCTGCCATAGCGGCCATCTTGGATTTCCGATCGTTACTATTTTAGTTATTTTTTATCTACAAGTAACCCCGATGCTTCCTACCAAGTTTGGAGTCAATAAGCTTTTCGGTTCAGGAGAAGAAGCAAAAAATAGATTTTCAAGATGGCCGCCATGGCGGCCGGCCATCTTGGATTTCCGATGGTTGTGATTTTAGCTATTTTGATCTACACCCCGATGCTTCCTACCAAGTTTGGAGTCAACTGGCCTTTCGGTTCAGGAGAAGAAGCGAAAAATAGATTTTCACGATGGCCGCTATGGCAGCCGTCTTTGACTTTCGATCGGCGGGATTTTAGCTATTTTTGATCTACAAGTCATCCTGATGCTTCCTACCAAGTTTGGAGTCTTTTGGTCTTTCTGTTCAGGAGAAGAAGCGAAAAATAGATTTTCAAGATGGCGACCATGGCGGCCATCTTGGATTTCCGATGGGAACGATTTAAGCTATTTTTGATCTACAAGTCACCCCGATGCTTCCTACCAAGTATCGAGAATTAGCCCAGGGGTGTAGGAGGAGTAGGCTTTTAAAGCAATTGTTGACGCCGCACGACGCACGACGGACGACGAACGACAGACATTGACTGACCACAATAGCTCACTATGAGCACTTCTTGCTCAGGTGAGCTAATGATAGGAGTGAACTGATTTAAAACAAAAACAATCGTCAAAACCGAACACCATTTTGGTTATTAGAAAAAAAAGTTCGTTATATTAATCAAAATCATTTCAAAAATAGCATGCATATGGCAAAAATATAGATTTCAGTTGTGTAGTTTGATCAGGTTGGAAATATATATTGTAAAAATACGTGTTTTTACTTTTGATACGTGAACTTCGGTAACTAACAATTTGCTTACAGCAATGAAAACCCAAAACACATGAACAATACATGTAAGCCATTATCCCAAACTCATTACAAATGGCGCTGCGTTGGTACTCAGCGCAATTAAGCGTATAGTACACAAGTATATACTAACAGGTACAATACACCCACCTGATATACACCAAACTCGCGATTGATTACAGTTGGTGTCTGAATATAGATTAGCACTGATTGCTTAGAAGTCTCTTTTGTAAAACGGCATGTATTTTATGGAATTTTGATGAACATTTTAGTTTGAGGAAATTATGTCAATTATTATGTTTGTTCTTCCTAAATTCTTACCCAGTATAGTTCGTCAACAAAAATTTAGAAAGTATGGACCTGAAGAAATGCGCGACGACTCCCCTCAACCTGCACGTTTAAGACTTACATAATTTCTGAACGAATATTTTTTTATTGAAAAACCATAAGCACGAACGCCCGAAAGATGTTTGGTAAAATTTAAAATGTGTCATTAAAAATGGTGTCATACAATTTGCAGTCAAAGGTTTTCTTACAGATTCATGGTAGCGGCCATATTGGACGAAAAATTTAACATTTTTGGGTGTTAATCCATTTCTGTAAACCTTCTAATAAAGGCTATAGAAAATGATAGAATGTTTATTTGAAACGCAGTTTGCATGCGAAATTAAAACAAAATATGTCAGACAGGAAAACGGCGTACTCTCCCTTACATGCAAAGAACACCCGGGGCGTCACTAATGTCGTCATGCTTGCTTATGTGCATGAGAAAATAAACATTCTGCTTTCTGTTTTGAGCATTTTTTCTTTCTTTTGTTATGATTTTAACCAGACTACACAAGGATTTGTATACTTTAAATTGTCAGGTATATACTGAGCCTCAATAGAAACGTGCAAGCTTTCGCGAAATGCAATGTATGCCTATTTGTTATACAATTGTTTTACATACAGATATGTCCGGACTTTCTTCCTGTATTAAAATAAAAAATAAATCGTATATCTTTCCGATGCCAGGGTTAGCAAAATTGAGTACTAGAGTCCGTACTAATAATTCAGCAAATATAAACGACTTGGTTTACTTCGCTTCAGTGAAAGTGACGCTGGCAATCTGTTGCCTAGATGCCTTAAAGGTCGCCAAGGTATATTGTAGAATTATGAATAGCACAGTTCAAATGTTGCCGACTTTGTCATTTTATTAATGTTGAATACTGATAGATTTATATGTGTGTTTACGCAGGTTTTAAAATACTGATCCATTTACGACATCGGCAGAAATGTCATTATGTGTAGAAAAAAAAAACTTTTCTGTGGAAATGTATGCGTACTAAAGAGGCATTACTTCAACAAACTTTCTTTAATTTCGTTTTGCCCTGGTGACAGAATCGAAACTTAAGGTTAACACTTAGCTTGAAAAGCAGTTGTAATTAGATAAATCACTCGCGCTACGCGCTGGTGATTTGATCTACGTTACAACTGACCATCAAATTGTCATTTATTACTCAAGTTATCGCTGAAATATTTCTTACTTGTACTAATGAAGACAAAAACTGCTGAACATTTAAACGGTCTTTTTAATGTATAGGTATTTTTTTCTGTTCAAGCGAAATAACATGTCTGTACCCAGCGGGCACATGACGTTAATACAACATCGCTTCAACGTCGATGCAACATCATGACGTTGCATTGACGTTGAGCCGACGTTGTATAAACGTCATTTGGCCGCTGGGTAAAGCCTTGAAGAGCATCGCCAACAACATACATAAAGTTAATAGTTCGCAAATTTTATTATCTCATTTTTTCCAACATTCTTAAAAAGTTTTACAACTTAAAAGTGCTATTAGTATTGGTACATATAAATTAGCAAACAATGGGAAACTTCTTTTCTACGGCAAGGTACATTGTATGCAAGGACTTTCTTTCAAAGGCTTATTTATGTTTTGACCTTCTAAAATGTATAAGGTGCTTACTAATTCGGCTGAGGATTTGCCCTGGTGACAAAATCGAAACTTGAGGTTAACACTTAGCTAGAAAAGCAGTTGTAAGTAGATAAATCACTCGAACTATGCACTCGTGATTTGATCAACGTTACAACTGACCTCCAAACTTTGATTAATTACTCAGGTTATCACTGATATATTTCTAACTTATACTAATGAAGACCATCTGGTTGCTTTGAAAATCGAATATCCACAATGAAAACATACCCATATCATTTTGACCCCCTTAAACCCTACTTTTATATACTAAACTGGGGTTTACAGGGGTATACATTATTTTTCTTATTTCTGCTCATAAACATAGATTGTGGGTACACGTTAGTAAAACATCGTCAAGGCGGTTCTAACAAATACCAACAATCTATGTTTTGAGCAGGAATATGAAAATTGTCAGAGGTTTTTATCTATAAATTTTCAGTTTTTGGAGGTGAAATTATCTATATATTTGAATAGGCGTGTTTTCATAACGGCTTAGGCCGGTGCTAGAGGGGCGTATACAGCCTCGCAAAGGGCATTGCATCATATGGAAAGATATAATAAAAACAAGTCACCGGTTTTCCGACTTTTGTGTGTTCTTTGTTTCTAATAGTAACATTTTAGATTTTTATTTTTTACGTCTATTCATATGCAGCTATGTAGTTTACGAGGCTGTATATGCCCTCTTGCACCGGCTTAAGCGGTACTGGATTTTCAAAATTAGCAGAACGGGTTCAGGGATCCCAAAGAAAAGAAAATATAGTTTTCACTATGGTGAAATACGAGGATATGGTTTACCGTCGCCACACGACACTTAACACCAGCTGCAGTGAGGCAAAATAAAAAAATCTAATAGGTTGCCTTTGGAAACAAAGAACACAAAAAGGAACGAAAACCCGATGCTCGCATTACGAAAACACGCCTATTTAAATATATTGATAATTTCACCACGAAAAAACCTGAAAATTTTCGGATAAAAATTCTGATATTTTCCATATTTCTGCTCAAAACATAGATTGTGGTACTCGTTAGAACCGCCTCGGGCGAGGCGGTTCTAACGAGTACCCACAATCTGTGTTTTCGAGCAAAATGAGAAAAATAATGTATACCCCTGTAAACCCCACTTTTACTAAACAGAAGTGGGGTTTAAGGGGGTCAAAATTATATAGGCATGTTTTCGTGATGGGTTTTATTAAGTATCTGCTCATATAGCTATGTAGTTAACGGTAATCTATAAAGATTACCCTTCGAAACACCGAACACATAAATGAGTGAAAAGTAGGAGTCTCGGTTTCTTCCAATCTACATTACTGCCTACACCCCTAGAGCCGGCTTAATGGGAACTCCTGGACTTTTTAAGGTATCAGAATGGGTTCTGTAATACCAAAGAAATAAAATTAAAAACTGCGCAACGATAAGTATGAGGAAACTGTTTCCGACCGCTACATGGTACTTGATACCAGCTGCAGTGAAGCCAAATAAAATGTCCATCTGAAAGAAAATCAGGGTACTAATTCTAAGCAAGCTGTATTGTACTGGATGGTAATTGCTTAAATGTCTGACACATTGATTCATTCACATTTTCTTCCATTTGGATGGCATCTCTCTCTCTCTCTCTCTCTCTGCGTGCGTGCGTGTGTGTGTGCATGTGTGTGTGTGAGTGTGTGTGTGTGTGTTGTTTTAGAAGACCAAACAATTACGTGTTATGTGAATTTAGAATTGAATTGAATAAAAATTATTGTATTCCTTCCCAGTTAGTTTACTTTTCTTTAGCTACCCGTCGCAGCATCTGATCCAAGTCTACGCGTTTGTAAATATATACAAAAATGTGTGTAAAAATATAATTAACCATTTCAGCCTTGCAGACCAAAACATTTATTTTCAGACTGTGAAGATCCTGATAATAAGCCGTCTCATCAGGATGTACACTGTTCTACACTGTTCGCCATTCTGTTTCAATGTTTGACTGAGACCTATATTTTGTACAATGGTTCTTACCAAATTCAATGATTGGAGTGTCCATTTAGAAAAATCAAGTATGAAGGGGTAAAAGTACGAGAAAATAAACCGAAATCCCCTTAAACTGCAAATCGACTTGTACAAAGAATGCGACAGAAAGGTCCGCCCACGCTGGCCATTAATATGGTATTACAGAACACCCTTACAGCCTTGCTGACTAATCCTTTCATCCTTAAGTTTCTAAGTAGAATCACCTAAGTGTAGATTATATTTCATTTTCGTTAGGATCATTGAGCCCATTTTAGTAAGTTTCAATTTGAAAATCGAGTGCAGCGGGCCGATGCTAGGGGAGGGGTTGGGGATACGTATGCGGCTTCGCCGACTGCATTACTGCATATGGAGAGACTTGGTAAAACCGAGTCACCGAATTTTGTTCTTTTGTGTGTTCTTTGTTTCCAAAGGCAACCTTTTAGATTTTTATCATCTTTTCTCTTTGAATTTCGACATATCAATTGTTTCAGATGGGGTGTCATTCAAAACTCCAAATCCGAATGGCAAACAGTGTAGATCCTGATGAGACGACTCGTTACGAGCCGTCTCATCTGGCTCTACACTGTATGCAAAGATATATGTTTTGTTAAAGCAGATACTTTTTGTGTTGAGATTTTACGGCCTAGTCAACCCAGTGAGGTATGTCGAGCGCTGTCAGTTTACCTAACCACACTTTTATTGGGCAGGCTAAGCGGTCCAGATTAAATGACCCGTAGCATTATGAACAGGGTATGCACCGTTTGTCAATATGTTATTGGCTTTTGACTGACATATTTGCAACGAGGAGCGCGGTCTAATTCAAAGCTAGAAGAGGCTACTTTAGAAATAGTGAAAGTATAAAATTGCAATCTTCGAAACTTATCCCATTACAGAATTCTAACTCACAAACGTCTTAACGCTAAGCATGCTGCGTGAGAAGTTCAGCAGCCGATACGTTGATGTTTTTTTCTTATTTTCCCCACAAAATAAGTTTATATTTTGCGTAGAACGATTTAACCGTCCCCACGCCTCCCTCTCCACGGTAGTTTTCACAAGTAAGCATTCTAAGCTATGGTTCTGTTGTTTCTTCTTTCTATGACATTTGTCTGTTCGTTGCGGGGCTTGTTTTATGTTTGGTTTAAACAATACAGTTGACTCTCGATATCTCGACCTCGCTTATCTCGAATAACCGCTTATCTCGAAGTGAAAATCTTGTCCCTGCTTAAATATGAAAATCTAACAACATGTAAAAAATATTGTGGGAAAGAGGAGAAATTGCTCCTAAGGAGCAATTTCTCCTCTTTTCCACAATATTTTCAATATATCTCTAACTTCAAGAGCCCAATTACACATATATTTGTTAAATGTGGTTAATCGAATTAGTTTTTCCTCAATTCTGTAAATCTGATATGTCGAAGTACGGATATCTCGAAGTATTTCAGAGAGTCCCTTGGAATTCGAGATAACGAGAGTCGCCTGTAGTTTATTAAATATAATGAGTACAACACAAACATACAAAAATGACATAGAGGATTGTTTTATGTTTTGTCCTGTTCGTTGTCTTACTGTTGCGTTTTGTGGATCCTGTCTACTCTGCTTTCGCCATCTTTCAGAACGTCGTGTTTTTGCTTGGCGCTTTACACAAAAGAAGTAAATTTGCAAACTTTTGTCATGATTTAATGCAAAACCATTTATCGTAATTACCTATGCACAAAAAGTTTTATTCTAGTCATTGGTTTAAAAAAAATTAAATATTTTCACTTTTTCCCATAATAAAAAGGAATGCAAATTATTCAGAAATCTCAAGGGTATGTAACTAGGAGGCAGATTTTCAACAAGCTCCGCTTGTTCAATTTTTCTGAAAGTTTCACAATATTGTTGTGAAATATCAATAATTGAAATTCAGCAAAGAAAAGTAACAAATATTTTCTTAACCAAAAAATCCAAAAAATCACTTTACTATAGAAATTGCACAGGTCAGACCAATTTTGGCTATAGATTTAATTTTAGGGTACATATTTGAGAACTAAACACAGAAACAGAAAAGACAAATAGTTTCTGATAAAATATGGTCAGTCAGAACGAAATACTTTCATTTAAAATAAAACGCCGAGCAGCAAAAAAAAAAAAAAAAAAAAAAAACGTCTTTCCGGGTGATATCGAAAGGACAGTAGTATTGTGATCACCTTGTTGGGGAAGATGGAGAGGTTGCTTTGATTTTCTTTCGTATGTGACTTCTGCACTGTCTGTCGTGTTTATGTGTGCTCTTCCTCGTAGTGTTAATGGCAGACTATGTTCTGTAAATTGTGGTTGTTCCTGGACATCTTCCATAGTGTTTTAACCCTTAAACGGCCAATTACAACAATTGTCGTCTGCTTTGTCATATGCTTGTGATTTTTAACTCATTTTTGTAAACAGTGTGGACCCATATCAGACTGCTCCTCTATGAGAAGTTTGATCTGGGTCTACACTGTTTGCCTGTATGCAAAAAATAGGTTTGAAATGTTTGCAAGAGTATTCAGCAGACGACATAAACATACGACATTTTCAGACACATGTTTTCCTGGCATTTTAAGGGTTAAAGGGTTACCTCTTCCAAGATCTGTTTTAGTATCTTCGAAGAGGCGGAAGCTGATTACATAACCTACCATTCTGTTTCTGGTTTTAAACATTTAGAGGTACTGTTGTCAGGCAAGAACCAAGTATTGACCATTTGAGCGTAAAAAAAAAAAAACTTTGGTCTGTAGAACTGTTGGAAAACGTTTAAAATATATAAGAAAAACCAATGGTTGTCTGTAGCCTAACCCATTGTAGACTGAATGAACACCCTTACACTATATATACAGGAAGATTCTAATTTCGATTTTTAGGTATGCTAGGTGATGTGATTTAGATATTCCGATAGCAAAAAAATGGTTGACCTATTTGCAAACAGTGGAGACCCTAATCAGTGGAGACGCGTTCTGCGGAGGCGTCTGATCTGTCTTCACTGTTTACTTTTTGCGATCTCCAGACTATAATGGGTTATGTTTTATACTTACATCATGACGTAGTTCTTTGATAGTAATAACATGTGGACCAGTGACTTCCCAGATGATCAAAATAACTATAATGACACCACACATGCTGCACACAACACCGATCAGTTGGTAATCCTTGATGGTCTGTAAATATTTACATATATGCTGCGTCAAGCGAAAATGTGTTCGAGCATGCGCAAAATGCACAGATTCGGATTCATCCCACGCATGCGCAAAGTTTCATCCGGGCATTTGCTTTCCATTAATACATGTTATAGTGTCCAATGAGTATGTTAGCGGACAGCGAAGTTCCTGATCCGAATGGGCGGATGTGCAGGCTGATCTGAGCATCCTCTGTCCGTATGTGTCCGAGGCCACGTTTTCGCATGGCGGGACCCATACATCATTATTTCTTAAAACGCTTATCACAACTGCAGTGGATGCCATTTTGATTTTTTTTTGTTTTTGTATTTCTCAGAGAAAGTAAGACTTTCCAGCTAGTATTCTTTATAAATCTACAGTGGGCCGTTATCGGCCCGTCAGCATTTTGATTTTTTTTTTTTTTTTTTTTTTTTTTTGTATTTCTCAGAGAAAGTAAGACTTTCCAGCTAGCATTCTTTATAAATCTACAGTGAGCCGTTATCGGCCCGTCAGCTACCCTGACGGGCCGATAACGGCCCACTGTAGATTTATAAAGAATGCTAGCTGGAAAGTCTTATTCTCTCTGAGGTATAACAAAACACGCAAGATTAGAAAGTCCTCAGTAGAGTTTTAAGGGTTGACACCAACACCAACAAACACGTAGTGTGTCCTTTCAGCAGCTTTAAGTGTATTATTTTAACTGTATAAATCAAAGCACTGACAGCACTGGCGAGTCGATTGTCTCTGATGTAGGCTAGCAAAAAGGTCCTGAACGAGACTGAAAACTGTTTCAATTGACCCTAAACTTTCTGTAATTTAAACAAACAGTCCAAACCCTGATCAGACGCCTCGTTCTGTGAGTCTGATCTGAGTCTGCACTATTCGCCAATATCCCAGTGCAGATTTTACAGATAACCCTCGTTACTCGGCACTCTGACGTCTGACGTCACGACGACAAGAATAACACGGCACGGCTACATATAAAGTTATTTGGATTTTGTACAAACGCGCGGTTTGATTTCATTGGTCAATGACAATCACGCAGACATCAACCTTAAGGAAATTTTGGTGTATGTATATTTTGACTCGATTGTAAACAGTCGACCCAAAGAGTATCTTCTGGTTCGTTATTTGTATAGTTTATTATCGACATATTAGATGTATAGTGACAGGTAACATTCCTTACTGGTTTGAATTTCGCACCAATTTTCTGCTATATGGAAACACGCTAGGTGGAGATCAGTGTTTCTCAAGATCATTTTAACTTTAATCCAAGTCTTCATTAAACATATCCCAAGGAAAATTTTCACTTACTGTGACAGTTTCTGTTCTCATCAATAGTCATCATCAGACTAACTTTGACGTCATGACATTACGGGACCTGGACTGCATACAACCAGACTAGTCCTGAACGGTAAACAAATGCCCTCAGACATCGCCCACGCTGCATGCCCCCACCCCCTCCCCCCCCCTCTCTCCCCCACTCGGTCTCGTCCAACGACAGGCGGAGAATAACCAATCCGGACAGCCCCTTGACTTGTCCGAGTTTCCGATTACTTTCCCCGTCACCCGTCAACCACCCTCGCCCCCCCCCCCCCCCCCCACTCCCTCGCAATCGATGATTAGCGCCAGCTAGGGAATGAGAAATATTGGAAGAAAGGAGCTTTATTGCAGTCGATCTGGTTTGCATGGGGTGGCACGCAGCCTAGGCGGCGTACGCTGGCCTTTGTTTGCCGCTAGAACCCGTCAGGCGCAGGCAGTCCAGGTCCCTTGACGTCGCGTGGTCACGGTTACACTGTCCGCAAAATAAAATCATTGGGTACGGTAGGACATAAGGAAGTAAAGCAAAGTTCCTGATCAGACTATATATATCTTCGCTGGCTGATCTGGACCTTTGCTGTTTGCATTACCCCGAAGACAGCTTTTTTTTCCATGTCGCCACTCATGTTTACTTTTACTTACCATTTTCAGCAGTTTTTTATTAGTAAAGATCTTATAGACTCTCCAGGTCTTTGAAAACATGGCTCCAAAAGCAACAGTGAATCCTACACAGAAGCAGAACGTCCGTACCTGAAATACCATATTTACCCTAATTGTTTTGGGACAGACAGGCCTGGGCAAACAGTGAAGACCCTGATCAGACGCCACAGAACGTGGCATCTGATCAGGATCTGCACTGTTTGCCACTCACCAAGCGGTATTTATGGACAAGAATAGGCAGTAAATTGAAGTTTTATGGTATGCAACCCGCATTAGGATTGGGGAGGGAGGGCTGGGGAGGGGGTGTAGATGGGGTTGTGTCCCGTTGGCGAGGGCTTAACTGTGATTCTCTATATTCATGTTCAAAGGTTTGGATAATTGGATAAGTATGTTGAGAGGTTAAGATGCCCGAATATATATAGAGTGAATACATTAACAATCAAAGCGCTGACAGCACTGGTGGTTCGATTGTCTTTGAGTGTATGTTGGGGAAATGGTCCTGAACGCGTTCTGCGGCGTCTGATCTGGGTCTCCACTATTTGCCAATGTCCCAGTCCAGATTTTTCAGATAACCCTCTGACGTCACGGCGACAAGAATAGCGCGGTTAAAATAACCGTTACCTGGAATTCGTACAAACACGCGGTTGGATTTCATTGGTCAATGACAATAACGTGGACAACCCTCTTGTACGTGTATTAGGGCTCAATTGTAAACAGTCGACCCACTGAAATAACATGAATGCTTGCAAGTATCAAATGAATAAATAAGGCCACGGTTTCATATAGGGTGATGCTTAGTAACATATTCTTTGATCTTCTTTAGAATGACGTTTCCTCTAAAAAATATCTAATCAATAGAAGCTACATATTGCTATAAAGGCCAAGTCAAAGACAAGTTGTCTTCAGGTGTATGTATATGAAGATTAACGGAGGATTACCCATTACCACTCTATAGACATATTAAGCAGACGACAAATTGATGACAGTTTTTTTTTTGTTTTTTTTTTTGTCTTTTTTTATTTTTCCAAGGAAACCGTATTTGGCATTTCATACAAATTGTCTCCGAAAGAGTCAATTCATATGAAATGCAAAAACCCCTTTTCTGGTAAAAATAAGAAATAAAAATATTTCAAACTATCGTCTGCTAAAATAGTTACCCAGCATGACCGTGCGACTGTGTCGAAGTGCATAGGACTGTCTGGAACGTACATGTTCAATTTCCTCGAAGACACCTTTTCGCTTGTCATAACCCATATTATACTTTTAACCCTTTGTATACAGTACTGAATAGACTCCTCCTTATTATATATTGAAGAGTCTAATTTCAGTTTTAGGTACATCCGGCTATGAGATTTACATATTACTAAAGAAAAATAGCTAAACTATTTGCAAACAGTGGAAACCCTGATCAGACGCCGCAGAACGCGGCGTCTGATCTGGGTCTGTACTGTTTGCCAATTACCCTTTTACGGGTCTTCCGATTACAATGGGTCAACAAAACCTCAAGGTACAACATAAATTGTCATATAAAGAAACAAACTATACATGTGTACAACATCTGCGTGTTCATGTTTGTATTTCATGCTAAGCTTGCTCTTAAGACATGAAAAAACTGATTTCATATTTGTTTTGTCAATTTTTCCCAGAAAATAGGATTTGACGCTTCATGTCAATTGTTTCCTAAGGAGACAATTTGTATGCAATGTCAAATCCTATTTTCTGGGAAAAATCAGAAAAAAAAAAATCAAAATGTCATCTGCTGAAGTTATTACCTAGCATGATAAGTGCTCGTACATCATCTACCAATATAATTGATGACAGTTTAATTTTTAAAGTGTTACCCAGTAAGCATTCTACGTAAACCAGGGTAGGTGACGGGCCGATAACGGACCCGCTGTAGATTTATAAAGAATGCTAGCTGGGTAGTTTAAACCTTTTCACGGGCTCTTTTATAAATATATTTATTCATTCATTCAAAAAATCATGTGGCCAGTTGTGTATATTTCTAACTGCTTATTAGATTTTGTACATTTGATTAGAATCTCCATGGTCGATATTTGGTGTTTTCAACAAATTTCCCAGTACTAACACAACGCGGTGATAAAGTCGTGTCCACTCTGGTTAGAATCTGCATGGTCGATATTTGGTGTTTTCAACAAATTTCCCAGTATATACAAACAACGCGGTAATAAAGTCGTGTCCAAGTCCCTGTATATGACGTCGCAGCGACGTTTAAAAGACTTGATTCAGGCGTTTTGTGTTTGGGATATGACGCAGTGTACCCATGGACTGGTCCAATGCTATTTTCCACGGGATAACCATATTTCATTTTGATTTTTATATGCTGTTGTAATAACCCTAATTATTGGGAAATAGAGGCCCAACGAAACAGTGTAGACCAGATCAGGCGTCTGATCAGGGTAAACACTCGTTGCCACTGATCCAGCACTCTTTTAGACGCATCAACATAGGTAGTACATATAAAATAGATTTTTTTTCACATTTTAGTGTTATATAACAGGGTGTTCAATTATTTTAAATGTCATGTTTACTATGTTTCCATAAATAGCTTTATTTACTATGTTTCCAAAAATAATTTTCTGGAACAACATGTTTACAATAACATGATGTTTACGTCCTTGATTCTGGACTGAGTTATTTTTGGCATGTCATGGAAGATTTATAAGTTTCTTGACTGGAACTGGAAAATAAGGAAATAAGAGATGCTTGTAGTAAATTCTTTTTCTAGAACGTTCTTTGATATTATATAAGGAGAGAAGATTTTCATCTGGGCATCTTTGTATACTTTCACTGGAAATTATTCTATACTGGATTACTTTGATATTTTATTCATTCTGGACTTAAATTCTGAATTCAGGAACTTTAAATTGTGGGATCAGAAACTGATATTCAAAGGATTTGTTTTATAAATTCTCATGGATTATTTCAGAGGGACTTTGTGACATAAACTTGAAAGGTACTGTCTACTTACATTCTTTTGTTTTGAATCTTGTCTCATTTTTTGTGAATAAATATTGTTAGTATTTTAAAGCTTGTTGCTGGTTTCACTTTCATTTCTTTCTCGTTACGCCTGGCTCGTAACATTAGGAAAAGTTTAGTAGGGAGTTAAGGTGTCCCAATACATAGAAAAAGATGCGACATGGTTGCTTGAATCATGGAACCCGAAGTAATAATTTGTACTTACCTTGCAAAGTATAGCTATTTGACAACCTGTCGTTGTCATAAATACTGTACTGTATGTGAGAGCACACCCCACGAGCAGGACGTTGTTGATGTTCGGTGATGACAGCTTAACAACTCTAGGAAAATAGTATAGAATATGTCAAGTAAGAGTCACAATCACAGAACAGAGCCTGTCAATAATACCAAGACATCACGAAAATACGCCTATATAATTTTGACCACTTTAAACCCCACTTTTATATAGTAAAACTGGGGTGTGCAGGGGTATAATTTATTTTATTATTTCTGCTCAAAAACATAGATTGTGGGTACTCGTTAGAACCGCCTTGGCGAGGCGGTTCTAACGCTAGTACCCACAATCTATATATTGAGCAGAAATAGGAAAAATATCAGATTTTCTTTTTTATCTGAAAATTTTTAGTTTTGGAGGAGAAATTACCTATATAACTGAATAGGCATGTTTTTTTATTGGAAGAATAAAACAAACCATGACAGAGTGTACTCATGCAACAAATCAAGAAGCTCCTGCGAAAACAGAGAAATAACAATAATACGTGAAAAAAGGTCTTGCAGGGAGCAGCAAAAAAGCCATACAAACAAATTGAGGCAGCGCACGACAAAACAACAAAATGGCATGTGCGCCCAGCGAAGACTCAAATTAGCCTGGGCATCCGCCCATGCTGATCAGAGTCTTCCCTATGCGCTCAGTGGGTAGTAAAGGACCCAATATTTCTTCATGCGGACAACGAAGACTGATCAGACTTGGCGGATGCCCAGGCTGATCTTAGTCTTCGCTGGGCGAAAATGCCATTGTGTAGGTTTTGTCGTGATCTAGCTTATTAATAAAAACAAAAAAAAGGGAAATAGGAGTACAAAGTAGATCCAGATCAAAACACGGCATCTGATCCAACTCTACAGTGTTTGCATTAAATACAGGAATTTCTATAAAACATAATAAACATAAAAACTAACCAGACACCCCATTTCATTTCTGCGGTCACAACCCTCTAACCCTTTTACTACTCCAAGAAAAACAGTTGTCAGTTATTGGAGAAAGTATGCGCACAAGTACTTGTTAACCGCTTAGAGAACTAAGCATGCCAAGGAAGTTAACTGACCCGGCTCGACATGACCTTAGCAGTGTTGATTTTGCCGTAAAACTCCAACTCAACTCTTCTGTTGAACTTCTTTTTCTTTGAATGCTGGTTACTGCAACTGTGCCATTGCGTCTTTTCATTATTTATTCATCTTCTTTTCATCTTTGGTACCTCGGGATGGCTGTGACTCATGATTGCGGCCTCTGGGTTACTTCATGGGCGTAGACAAATTTAGAGTTTGATATTGCTGCGGAAGCACTTTATGAAAGGTCATGGATTGGTCCAATGCTATTTTCCATGGACTGCTCAGCGTTATTATAACCAAGTATTAGCTTTCATAAACAGGCTTGATCTGCGCTATATATGAAACACTTTTGGGAAAGGTAACACTTGTTCATACTATACGTACGAAATTAGTCCTAATATGCTCGACATAACCCTAATAACGATTACTAGTCTGTACAGTATACCACGGGACTAACAGAAGATATATGAAGGTAACAGAAGTAGGTACCGTACCATCTAGTTGTCGTTAGCTTTTGGTAAACAAAACGTGAAATGATAATACCCCGCCATAATCATGTCGCGGGCAGATAACTCTTGTCAAAAATTGACGAAACTTGCCAATGAGCAATCCCAAAGCAGCTCTCCACAATATATAAATGCACATATCAAATTTGGTGAAAATCCATTGAGATTTACTCAAGTTATTGTCCTGGAAGTAAAATACGGATGTACTGCGGGCAAATAACTCTTTCAAAAATAGATGAAATTTGCCCATTAGCAATCCCAAAGCAGATCTCCATAATATCAATGCACATACCAAGTTTGGTGAAAAGCCATTGATATTACCAAAGTTATCGGCCAGAAGTGAAAATACAGACGTGTCGCGGGCAGATAACTCTGTCAAAAATTGACGACATTTGGCCATCAGTAATCCCAAACTAGGTCTCAACAATATCAATGCATATGCCAAGTTTGGTGAAAATCCATTGATATTTTCTAAAGTTATCATCTGGAAATGAAAAAAAAACAAAAAAAAAAACAGACGTATCGCGGGCAGATAACCCTGTCAAAAGTGGACGAAATTTGCCCATTAACAATCCCAAACCAGATTTTTACAATATCAATGCACACACCGAGTTTAATGAAAATCCATTGACATTTACACAAGTTAACGTCCGGAAATGAAAATACGGACGGATGTACGACAGACGGACGGCCAGACGGACACACAGACAGCCAACGTTATACCATAATACCCCGTCACTATCGTGTGGCGGGGTATAAAAATGGCGTTCGTTTTTTTGTTTTGTTTTTTAATTTGACTTACCTTTTGTGTCTGTTACGGACGTTAAACACAAAGAATCCGAATGACACCATTATTCCTATCCCTGCGCATGACGCCATGGTTCCGTACAACCACACGGGAATAGATATTTCTTCATGAATGACGTAGGTAGAATCTTTAGGCACATGTCCATCTATGTATTTAAGGAAAGAAATGAAAACAAATTTTGAACAGGCAAAATACAGAAGACACTGGGCACAGCATTTTCTTCAAGAACACACGTGCGTAGATCAGTCTAATCAGATTCTTTACAGGTCACCCTGTGAATAGCCAAAGAACTAACGCCGGAAAGCGAAGATCAATTGCCGAGTGTTCGGTCGTACACATGAGATATTGTGGCAAATGCTGTGCCCCGGGTCAAAGAAATAATATTCCATACAAGAGCAATCACGAATCACGAACATAAATGATAATGCATGTGTTTACTGAGAGGCTGGTGGAGTTATATATCAACATCTACACCCTCGGGGTGAGAGGAGGGGGGGGGGTGTAATTTGGGGGTAAATGTGGTACGGGTGTGCGAGCCAGTACTTCGAAACCTACCCAATTCATATACCTGGCCTTTGAAGAAAAAACGGACCCATTCATGTACTTGAGCGTCCGAAATGTTGACCTATTCATATACTGACAATTGATATTTATACCCATTTATTGTTTTATACCCAAATATCGCAGTCAGTTCATTGAATACCAAGAGAACAAGCAGCCTCGAAAAATTGCTGAGCGAAAAATATACCCGTACGCATATCCGGGATGTCAGAAAAGTTGGGCCTTTCACATACGAATGAAGAAAAATCGGGTCAGTCATATACTTTTTGTTGAGTAAAGGGGGCTAATCATATACCTGGCAGCGCTGAAAAAGGAGGTCATTCGGCACGAACATCCGTACTTAACCATATATAGGAAGTTACCCCCTCAACCCCCTCGAGTCTACATCTATATTAAAAACTCATCAGTAAAGACCGGAATATCTCAATATCGTGGGCTTCGTTATCCCGTCATTTAACATTAATTAGGTGTAGGCGATATTCCATATTAAGGTCTTATCCACTTGGGTGGTAGAGAGCAAACACGGATGCTCCATGAATCGAGTACTCGATCAGAAACTGAATAGAGTCAATTGACTAGAATTAAGTTACCAAACTCCCACCCCGCGTTGGTCGTTGTAGTATTGATATGAGCTACGTGTCTGTCTGTACGTGCGGCTAAATGTTCGTGTTTTTTTTTATTTGTTTATTATTATTATTATTTTATTTTTTTATTTATTTATTAATTTTTGTTTGAGAGGCAATAACTCAAAATAACATTTTTTTTTAACTATGTATGCTTGCACTGCAGCTATCTCACACTGCGTACGTTTGTATTAGATTGTAAATATACACTGCTGTCGGCCTATTCAGCGCACCTAAGGTTTTGAGCTGAATTTAAAAAATGTTCGCTAGACCAGTTTTAACTTTTAAATGTACTAGAACGAAGAATAATTTATTATAAATAAAACAAGTTTATTTTTATTTAATTTCTTCTTCAAATTTAGCAGATAATAATCCCTCAACTTCATCACCCCCCTTTTCGTGTGTCATAAAAAATGTCTGCCAATGTCGCGCACCTGTTAGAATTTTGCCTGTTGCCTTGGACATAAAGAATGTTTTTAGATTAAAGATACATTTCTATGATCACTAATCAATTTAGAATATATTTGTGCTATTTTCATTGTTCGCACCGACAAAACCACCTTTTGAATTTCACGTTCAGGGAAAAGGGTCCTTTGGTTTTAGTGAAAACAACATTTTCCTCATTATTTAGAAATAAACTCCCGATTCCCCATGCAAATTGTAATGGCCATGCACCTTTTGATATGTTTCATCACATATGCCCACAAAATGATACTTTGGGATTTTTGGGAGAAAATATTTGAGTGAGCAGCATTGGCAGATGCGCCACATTAGGCTACACGGCTGTACCATTACGAAAACACGCCTATTCAAATATATTGAAAATTTTACCACCAAAAAAGAAAAAAAAAATCAGATAAAAAATCTGATTTTCTCGTATTTCTGCTCAAAACGTGGATTGTGAAGACTCGTTAGAACCGCCTCGCCGATGCGGTTCCAACTAGTACCCACAATCTATGTTTTAGCAAAATAAAAATAATAATGTATACCCTTGTAAATCCCAGTTTTACTATATAAAAGTAGGGTTTAAGGGGGATCAAAATTATATAGGCGTGTTTTCTTGATGCTATCGTTTGTGCAGGAAGTCTCTAACCCTTTCACCCCTGAATTGGGCTCTTCCGTCTTTGAATCTGGTCAGATACACTGTTTCAGAAAAGGTGCCTTCAATCTGAAGCAAATCAGAATGGAAAACAGGGTAGATTCTGGTGAGATTAGCGGGTTTATCAGAATGTTTGCCGGTCTGCGGTAGAAAAAGAACAGATTTATACGATTGCCATCAAAGTAATCTTTGACGACTACACAAATTGCCTTTCTATCTACCTGTATAGAAAAGCATTACCATACTTAAATAATTTACTGGTAAACTATTTAATTTATATTAAATAAATTTCTAAATATTTACGGTGTTTATATCTTAGCTGCATAAATGAAACATGTACTTCATATAGAAATATATAAAATCAATATAATCAAATACTATTCGACTTTTATCTTAATTAATCAAGAAAACGTTCTTAATTTGAGAAAAAAATATCTTTCGTTTCTATCGGTAGTGAATGCGTATTGTTGTGTACTCTTTCAAGGGAAGTAATACAGCCATGGGCTGTACACATTTTTACATGTTTTAGCTTTTATAAACTTTTTGTTGCTGGGTACGCTCATATCAATTATATCACATGGGGCGCATTTATTATACAAAATATAATTGCAAGATGCTAAAGAATGAGAACAAATCTCTAAATTAATTTCCATTTCTATCGATGCTTAATGTGTGTTGTACTCTTCCAAGGGAAGTAGGTCTAATGGTCATTACAAGTTTTAGCTTTTTTACAACCTTAAGTTGCTACAATCAAGTCATCTCTTCCGGGTGGGACTGCAGGCTCAGTGATGATCCAAACCTTAACCTTTTATAGTTGTTTGTGCCTGCTGACCTGCTGACTTTACTCGTTTTGGTCGGTCTCATCGATGTTCCAATAGCGTTTTGTTTGCTCGTTTTTTTTTTTTTTTTTTAGTTTTGATTACTAGCCTATTTTGCTTTAACTCTCAGTGTGTGTGTGTGTGTGTGTGTGCGCGCGCGCGCGCGCGCGCGCGTGTGTGTGTGTGTGTGTGTGTGTTTGTGTATGTGCGTGTGTGTGTGTGTATGTGTGCGCGCCCCGGTGCGAGGGGGGGGGGAGGGGTGAGGGCGGGATAGCTTCAAAGGGATAATTATGGTACGGGTGTGTGAGCCAGTATTTCGAAACCTACTCCATTCATATACCTGGCCTTTGAAAAAACGGACCCATTCATATACTAGACCATTTAAAATGTTGACTCATTCATATACTGCCTTTTGAGTTTTTGTACCCGTTTATTGCTGGCAGTAAGACAAATATCGCAGTCAATTCATTGAATACCAAGAGAACAAGCCGTCTCGAAAAATCTCTGAGCGAAAAATATGTGCATATACTGGAATGTCAGAAAAGTGGAGCCTTTCGTAAACTAATCAAGAAAAATCGGGTCAATCATTTACTTTATGTTGAAAAAAGGGGGCTAATCAAAAAAAAAAATGTCTCCAATGCATGAAATGTCAAAACCTGTTTTACGGAGACAACTTGCATAAAATGTCAAAACCTGTATCCTTGGGAAAATACGAGAACTATTTCAATGTGTCGTTAGAGTTCTAAGCGTTAAAATATTATCACTAAGAAACGCCTTACGTAATGGCGTTTCTCAGTTAAGCTCTGCTATCCGTCACCGCAATCAATCGTTCATCAAAAATCGTTGGGCAATATCAGTGTGCTAGATTGTTTTAGTGTTTTAGATTAAATCATGTCTTCGTCCAGTTTTGTTTTTTCTGTGACATCAGCTCGTATTCAACAAGTATTTCGATGTTCAGTAGTTAAAGGCTCCATATTCCTCAAAAAAAGAAATTTTATCCAAGAAAGCTTTAAATTATGTCTATATGGTATTATGATCATAAGAATCAAGCATTTGACAGGCTGTAAAATTTCAGTTAGTCTCATGTTTTTGAACTGGATCAAAAAAAGAAATGATTTTTATCGTAGCTCTGAATTAATGTTGGCAATTTTAATTCAGAATCACGATAAAGAATCATTTCATTTTTATCTAGTTCAAGGACGCGAGATTAACTGAAATTTTACAGGCTGTCAGGTGCTACATTTTATGGTTGTATTAATAAATATAGATTTAGCCTTTCTTGGATAATAAAATGTCTTTTTTTTTTTAGGAATATGGAGCCTTTGTCATATACGTGAACTAAGCCAGGAAAATGCACAATCACGCAGCAGAGTCTTACATGTACCAGTGTCTCGACAGAAAAAGAGATGGGGACTGAATTACAAACAAACAAAGTAACACATTTACAATAAGTGATATACGGACAAAGAAGAACTGCCACAAAGCAATCGCTGGGAACGGGGATTTGGAAGAGAGAGGGGCTATACTAGATCCTATGGTGTGAAGCCCAGAAAGGCAAACTAGACCATACCCTTCCACTTTATACCACCCTTTATACCACCGTCAATCCATTCAAAGTGCATTGGTTCTTCTTCCATTATATACTTGCCAACCAGGACTCGCTGTCCACCTAAAAGAAATAATACAGGATAACACAAAAGTACCAAATGATGATATACACTACGTGCTTCGAATCAGTTGGCGTATCTGAACACTCATATTCAGCTTTTTCACCATCCTAAACACATTTAATCGTAGCGCCCCATGAAGAATCGTTGGAAAAAAGTGCCCAGTAAACACACAACGTCACAACAACGTCGTTACAACGTCGCTGCAACGTCGTGACGTTGCAGCGACTTTGTAATGACGTTGTGGCGACGTTGTGTGCTGGGTTAGACCCAAATCAGACCCCAAAGGACGCGGCGTCTGGTCCGGGTCTACACTGTTTGGATGCAATACAAAAATTTCTATGAAACATGGTTCTAAATAGGAAAAACGAAACCAGACACCCTTTGTGTTGGAAATAGATCGTTCCAAAGAAACTAAGTATAAATGAGTTATCAAAATAGAATGCCCGTTTCAGAGGTTTACTTTGCTCACCAGAACACGAATATAATATGCAAAGGTGACTTCATAACTTGTATATAGAGTTTCGGAAACGTGACATGTATACACCAAAGGCTGACGGTAAAATGCTAAATGAAACTGTTGTCCCTTCAAGTATTTAGGCGTAATTTCAGAAAAAAAATACTCATATCTTATATACAGTTATACAACAAAATTGTCCAATATAATAGTTCGGTTAATATTAACAATTACGAGACCCTCTCGTAGCTGTTTGTGTGTTCTAAGATAACTGATGAGATAAATCTTAGCTCTAAACTGCATGTGGCAGATAGATTAAGAGAGGTCCAAGGAAGAAGACTCTGTTGGTGATGCCTTAGCTCAGGTTTTCCGCTTAACTGCCATTTTGAATGTTTAATGAGTGCAATTCAATTTTACATAGAATTGTCCTACATGCTTACTGCTTGAAGGCAAGCGAAAACCCTCGTTCTTCAACACAGGTCGGTAAAGAATGCATCTAAAATGTAATGCGTTCACAAACCAGGTATTTTGATGTATCTTTGACCAAAATCGGATAAAAATAATAATAAAAATGTTAATGGCGATTAAAGATTTCAAATATTTATGTCGCCATTTTGAATATATAGTTGGGTTCTAAACATTTTACAATATTGAATAAATTTTTCTAACAGAAAATGGTGCAGTTTTAAGTAAAATCAACATATATTTAGAGAAGTCATAGACACAAATCATCACGAAAACAGGCCTATATAATTTTGACCCCCTTAAACCCCACTTTTATATAGTAAAACTGGGGTTTACAGGGGTATTCATTATTTTTTCTTCTTATTTTTTCGGCGAGGCGGTTCTAACGAGTACCCACAATCTATGTTTTGAGCAGAAATATGAAAAATATCAGAATTTTTTATCTGAAAATTTTCATTTTTTGGTGGGAAAAATTTCAGTATATTTGAATAGGCATGTTTTCGTAATGAAAGAGGTAAAAATAGTGTTGCAGTAGTTATTTATTTAAGTTTGCATGTTTAATTAAGGCTTTATGTCATCATAATATTCAAATGAGGGATCAAATATTATGAGCACAAGCCTATTCAAATATATTGAAAATTTTACCACCATAAAAATGAAAACTCTTAGATAAATATTCGGATATTTCTCATGTTTCTGCTCAAAACATAGAATGTGTGTGCTCGTTAGAACCGCCTCGCCGAGGCGGTTCTAACGAATAACCACAATCTATGTTTTTGAGCAGAAATAAGAACAATGATGTATACCCCTGTAAACCCCAATTTTACTATATACAATGTAAAAGTGGGGCTTAAGGGGGTCAGCATTATATAGGCATGTTTTCGTGATGTTTAAAAGCAATTTTGACAACTTGATATCCCAACATCTTTCTTATGTTTATCCTATTTTAATCAAATTTGCATCAAAATGCATGTTTGTCAAGATCTTTCATTTCACGTGCATTCTTTGCCAACCTTACTTTACACCACGTTCAAGAGAAAAAAAGCTCCGTCAAATAGTTTTTGCTGTCTTCTGACATGGGGTCTACTCTAAAAGAAAGAATTTGCTTCGCTTGAAAAGGAAATTCTTACATTTTAGGGTAGATCCCTTTTCAGAGAAATGGATGTTTTATGCATGAAAGCAAGCAGAAAGTCACAAAATTGGTGTGTTACAGAAATGGTGGAAAATCTACTATTTGTCTTCTTTTTTTTTTGTTTCCATTACGAAAACATGCCTAACAAATATACTGAAAATTTTACCACCAAAAAATGAAAATTTTCAGATAAAAAACTCAAATATTTTTCATATTTCTGCTCAAAACATAGACTGTGGGTAAGAACCGCCTCACCGAGGCGGTTCTAACGAGTACCCACAATCTAAGTTATGAGCAGAAATAAGAAAAATAATGTATACTCCTGTAAACCCCAGTTTTACTATATAAAACTGGGGGTTAAGGGGGTCAAAATTATATAGGCGTGTTTTCGTAATGAAAGCTTGTCTTTTTTTTTTTTTTTTTTTTTTTTTTTTTTTTCTTCTGTTTGTCTTTTTTGTTTCTGTGCATTGTTTTAAAATATTTACCCTTAAACAAAAATGTATGGCCAAAAATTGGTTTAACCTATGTAATTTTTAAAGTCAAGTGATTTTTTTAGAATTTTTATTTTTAAAAAAATACTTACATCCCTTTTTACTTTTTTTTCTACTGATTATAAACTATTGATGTTTGAATACTGTGAAAATTCAGAAAATTTGACGTGCGGAATTTGTTGAAAACCTACCTCAAAACTACATACCCTAACAATTTTGACACATCATTTTGCCATTTTTACTATTTGGTAAAATAAACATATGTTTTTTTTTCAACTGGTGAATAGAATTAAACGTTTTGAGCATAGGCAGTTACGACAAAAGGTTTTTGCTTTAAAACATGACAAAATTTGTAACATCTGTGTAAAGCGTCAGGCAGGAAAATAAAACCAAAAAACACAAACAAACAAAAAAAAAAACAAAAAAAAAACAAAACAAAAAAAAACGACTTTCTGAAAGATGTCGAAAGCACAGTAGTAGCGAAAGTCAACTGTTCAAGTCAGGCATTAGGTGCCTCGGGAAGGCAGTGCCTCGTGGTAATGGATTTCCTGGGCATCTTCATTTTTATTTTATTTTATTGTATTTTATTTATTTATTTATTTATTTATTTACAGTTTTGCAGTTTATTTATTTATTTATTTATTTAGTTTCGCAGTTTTGTCGGGGACATTTGCATTTTTACTATGAGCTATACCTTACCCATGATGGAGTTATCTCAAAGGCGTACCTTCTATTCTTTCTATATACACATCTCGTATTGGAGGATCATAACCCTGCTCGAACCAAACATTTCCACTTACTCCAGAAAAAGAGACGTTAGACACACAAGATAAGATGACGTCGTTGATGTCAGAGTCTTTATAGGTGAACTGATCGAGCGATTTTGGATGACCTTGAAATGAAAATATAAATACGTTTTTTGTAAACTGGGCCACGCCAAGCAAAACCGTGTCTTCGGCCATATGCGGACAGTCAATGCCCTTATCAGACTGCGCATCTGCATGTATAAAAGGAGAACAAAGGCCCGGATAATACTTTGCGCATGCGCAAGATGATCTGAATGCGCATTTTATGCATGTTCAAAGGCACATTACCTCTTGACGAGGCCCAGATAACGACATGTACCAGCTATATTTGTGCTTGAACACATTTTAGCTTTGGAAATGTAAGGAATGTATGCAAATCATGATTTGATTTGAGACTCCTAGGTAGAGGACCCTACGCTGATCTATGCTGACCAAACATATATTTTTAATAACAAAGTGCATCAGAAATGAGGGCGATGTTTCGCCCTCATTTCTGATGCACTTTCTTATTAAAAATATGTCTCGCCCTAATTTCTGATGCACTTTCTTATTTAAAATATACGTTAAAGCCACCTATAAGTTCCAAGACGGTTCCTCAGCTGCAGTTCATCTTTGGGCGTCTGTGATTTCATAGGTGGCATTTCTGCTGTCCTTATTTGTTCCTGATCTCCCTTTCTTTGGTGTCTCGGGAGGACTGTGCGTCATGATTCTTGCATTTCCATATATACTCAAAGGCAATGAAAAGTATACAGTTTCAAGTTTTTAGTACCGGCTCGTGTTGTGCATTTTTCGTTTAAATGTTTCCATGGTAATTTTTGTCAAACGTCTGTCTTTAAAAATCAGAAAGGTAATTCTTTCGCCGTCATAAATCATGGAGTTATGAGTCCCTAATTAAAAACAGCATTTCCAGTCATAACTCGCTTTGTATAAAACAAATGTCATTTTACTTTTCATAAATGTCTGTGAGTAAAACCACAAAGTTATTTAATTCGAAATTACCATTAAATGACATCAAGCTGAATTTGAATTTCCGCCCGTCTCAAATTACCTCCCTTTGAATGAATGATATTGAGAATTTAAAGAGTCTATATCTGAAGTGGCGTTGGTCGTTTTCACTTGAATTTTTCGAAAAAGTTTTGCTTGGCTTAGCCTCCTTGTACCACATACAGATGAAATCTCCTAAAACTTTTTTATTTAAGGGAACAATGTCAATTAATGTCCCATAGAAATTCAGTGCATTCCGTCAGAAGAGGAACGAAAATGTGAAAAAACGTCATGTCCTTGGTATAGAAATTTGCAGGTGTACTCTGTTATGCATTTAAAGTTGAAACATGTCCTTACAGCATTTATATCCTTCTATCGACTGAATGTAATACAAATGCATAAATGTAAGTTTCTTTGTCCAAAATGCACTTTTAAAGGGAAACTACTCATAAGCAAATGTTGATTTAGACCCCTTATTGTTTCCGTAAATGCTATTTCCTTCCTCTTTGATAGAATTTCCTGAAAACTGTTGCAAGTTATGCGTAAATGATTGTTCTTAACTATGATATCAATGATTTATGTACATATATAAACTTTCGGTGAATTTAAAAAAAATAATTACCTGTATACTATTTTTTTGCCTCTCAGTATATTTTTGATTGTATTTCATATAAGAAACTAAGGGAAACTTGGTACATGTACACTTTCAGGATGACGATTCTGCCAAACTTGCTTAAGGCTCCTTCTGGCAAGAAGTTTTTCTTTTTAACTCTTGTCATGTTGAATAAATTAAGATGCCACGCCCACTTCTAATTTCCAGCCAATCAGAATACTTGATCCGGGTTTTTGATAGAAAATCACATATGACAAACAGTGCAGATCAAGATCAGTTGGCTTCTTCAGAAGCCAACTGATCTGGATCTACACTGTTTGCTACGACAGGGCATGTCGTGTTTAGCAAGAGAAGGGTTAAAAGAAGGAACGAATATTCATTTGAGGCTAATGTCAGAAAATGTACCGTCGGACATGTGCGCCAAGCAAAGATTCAGATTATCCTGCGTTTTTGCATTCGCACAGTCTGATTAGAATCTTCACTGGGTGTATTTTGAAAATCCAGTTATTTTTTTGTTTCGTGCGGTTTACTAAATTACCAAAACTCTGATCAGACTGCGCATATGCGCAGGCTGATTTCAAGCTTTCTTGCGCGAACATGTCAGAGGATATTTTTGGGTCGAGTGTTTACAATCGACCCATAATAGTATACAAACGCCAAAATTACCTGAAGGAGTTGTCCACGTGATTATCATTGACCAATGTTTGTTTGTGTTGAGGTTTTACGGCTCAGTCAACCAAATGGGGTCATGTCGAGCACGGTCAGTTTACCTAACCACACGTTTACTGGGCAGGCTTAGTCCACTAAGCGGTTAACCAGTATTGTGCACATTCTTTCGCCAGAAACTGACAACTGCCCTTCTTGAATCAGCGGAAGGGAGAGAATGACCGTAGAAAATATTTCATGATCAATCTCCACTAAAGAATGTTGCCGACCTCGGCGGGGGTTGAACCCGCGACCTCCTGGTCTCCAGTCGGACGGCGCATCCAACTGAGCCACCGAGGCCTGCCATTGACCAATGTAATCAAACCACGTGTTAGACGAAATCCAGGTAACGGTTATTTATAGCCGCGCAGTTCTTGTCACTGCGACATCAGAGTGCTGTTGATAGAGGGTTATCTGTAAAAGCTGGACTGGAATATTTGAGACTTTACCAAACGGTAAAGACCCAGATCAGACGCCACAGAACGCAGCATCTGATCAGGGTTTGCACTGTTTGGCAAATAATAGGAAGTTATAGGTTAAATATAACAGTCTAAAGTCACCGTTCAGGACCATTTTCACAGCCTACACTCAGAGACCATCGTCCCACCAGTGCTGTCAGTACTTTGATTCCTCATGTTGTGGCCCATATATCGTCTACATGGGCAGCAGGCGATATAGGATGGTATTAACTCTTTCATCCCTGTAGACTAAGACAGATACATTTGTAAACAGTGAAGGTCCTGATGAGACGGCTCATAATGAGCCGTCTCATCAGGATCTACACTGTTTGTCAGTCTGCGCATGATTTATAATTCACCCTTTTGGCAGCAATGGATGAGTCCAAATGCAGAGGTGGAAGAGTCTATTCCAGAAAGTCTGTGCTAAAAGGGTTAATTTCACTTGGAAGCCTTTTATCTATATGAAAAAGGATTTTCAAGATGTTATGTTTGTGATGCCAAGATGCTAATGATAACGATTTAATTGAAAATACCGAAGAAATGCTACAATCACGAAGCACAGCCCTCCCGAGACACGAAATAGCATTTACAGATTTTATCAGACTGCGACATTTAAATAGTTATCCGAAGGCATACATAGTCTGTAAAGAAGCATATCATCAGAGAATTTCCATATTGCCAGTTGTCTGGTGTTTGATTAATCCTAAATTATCTAATAATTTTATAATCAGGCAACAAAGTAAAATAGACATTTCGTCACCATAACGCAAAAAGTCAATCTCCATTAAAATATATACTGATTTATTGATTTTTGCGCTAAGGTGACATCTTCTGTCTGTATATTTACTGACAATCATGTTCTCTTGGCGCAGATAATACCGATATAAAGTTGACGTTAACATGACGTTAATAGAACGTCGCATTTACGTCGACGTGCGCTGACAATAGTCTTTTTCTCCACACGACGTCAGGAATACTATCATCTACTGCGACATTTTCTCTTTGTCGATTTCTTGCGTTGTATTGCTTTAAAATTTATTTGGCCTTGTTTTCTTGGTACACAACTGCGCTTTTACCCAGTATTATGCCTCTGAACAAGCTGAGCAAGACCAAATTGACGCGAAATGGCTAGGAAAAAAGTTACTTTTCCGACGTAAGTGTTGAAGAGCAGGTAGACGTTTAATTATTCTGAATAAAAGCATAAAAGAAACAGAAAATTTGATATGTTTTTTTTTTTCAGTGAAAGATCGAATTTTATTTGAATCATAAACACCCAAACTTGTATTCCCCCTCCCTCACCATTCGTGAAAATTTTACTTTTGGTATTCATTCGGTGAAATAAAAGTCGATCTTAGACTGATTAAAAAAATCAAAATATCCTCTATTTATCCAGTCACGTGAAATGTTTTATAGCAACATACCAATAGTTTTGAGGTAAGTATCTGTGCAGTTCAGAGCCAGAGCAGCAATCCAAACGTGATCATAACAGAGTGTAGTAGCATACTCATAAATATCGTTTTTACTGTCGTAAGTTTCTTCCTGTCGGTAACGTGTGAGAAATTCTGAAACTTAACATTGAAAACAAAACGCATTACGAAAACGCACCTATTCAAATATATTGAAAATTTCACCACCAAAAACTGAAAGTTTTCAGATAAAATTCTGATATATTTTTATATTTCTGCTCAAAACATAGATTGTGGGTACTCGTTAGAACCGCCTCGCCGAGGCGGTTCTAACGAGTACAGCCACAATCTGTTTTGAGCAGAAATGAGAAAAATAATGTATACCCCTGTAAACCCCAGTTTTTTTTCTATATAAAAGTGGGGTTTAAGGGGGTCAAAATTATATAGGTATGTTTTCGTGATGGGATAGCGTTAAGTATGAGCATAAGCTTCGTATTTCTTGCGGATAAAAACAACTGGGCCGCACCGAGTGAAAAGGTGTCTTCCAGCATGCGCAAAATGCACAGATTCAGATCGGCCGTGGTTCAACTATTGGTTTTCATTTACTCTGGCATACAGTAGAATTAGCCATGAGTACTCGTCTTTGTTTATTACAGTGATTAATTTGATTATTATGTTTTCGCTTTGATGCATTGATGAGTTGGGAGCCTTTATGCGAACTGAATTTTTATGTATTTCTGTATTAAAAGTAGCATCGGGACCCAGGGTGAAGTTAGCTAGCTGTAAAAGTGCTTTAAACCCCCCGGTGGTTAGCTCTACCGACCTTTCTAAGGCGGTGGTCCCTGTGTTAGTCTTACTCTTTGTTGCTTTGTGGTTTATTCTACGAGGCGATTTGTTGTATGTCTTTCCGTGTGTCATTTTGTTCTTGTGTTTTTCGGTCCTTTTAGTATTGCGATTACCTCGCTTGGGGAAGAGAGAGCTAATCTTAGTGCTTTTCGTACGTTTGTTCGGTTTGTGCTTGTTTAAATTTACTATATAAGAGTGGGGTTTAAGGGGATCAAAGTTTTATAGGCGTGTTTTCGTGATGGTTAGACTGAGGTGGTATATCAGTCTAGTAACTCTGTTAGACTGAGGTGATATATCAGTCAACACTTGGAAAGCCTTACAAGGAGCCGACCATCACAATGAAAGGTCAACAATTGCAAGTGGTAGACAAGTTCACCTACCTACGTCTAGAGTTGTGCACATTGATGATGAAGTCAATGCCAGGATTGCCAAAGCTAGTGCAGCATTTGGCCGGCTACGTAGAAGTATTTGGGATCGAAGTGAAATCAGACTTGACACAAAGCTGAAAGTATACAGATCCGTGGTGCTGCCAACACTATTATTGGCGAAAACTTGGACAGTTTACCAACGGCATACCAAAAGACTGAACCGTTTCGATACAAGCTGATGAACATTTGCCAAAGAAAACTTCAAGCAGGAAAACGCTCCCATGGTGGTCAGAAGAAGCGATACCAGGACACCCTCAAAGCCTCCCTTAAAGACTTCAACATACCAACTGAGTCATGGGAACAGATGTCTCAGGATCGAGCAAAGTGGCGAGGCCTCATAAGAAGGGGTGCTGATGAATACGGAGTAAAAAGAATCAGCGAAGCCAAACAGAAGCGGGCGCAGCGGTGAGCCAGAGCTAACGCATCACCAACAGAGCTTTCTTCCTCAGACCTCTCTTGTTCTAACTGCAACAGGCAGTTAAAAGCTTACATTTGTCTCATCAACCGTCTTAGAACACACAAACAATAGCACTTCACGCATTTGATTAGGATTGGTCATTGTCAGTAATGACAGACGAACGATAGTAACTCTGTAGCCTACAGCGAAGGCATTCGTCAGACTGCGCTGAGGCGCAGGCTGCTCCGGGCCTTCACTGTCCGCATATTCCCCAAGACACGTTTTCGCATGGCGCGGCCCATATTATCTGCAAATAAAGGCAATTAAAATCATGACATCAAGAAAACATACCTATATAATTTTGACCCCCTTAAACCCCACTTTTATATAGTACAACTGAGTTTTACAGGGTATACTTTATTTTTTTTTATTTTGCTAAAATAAAAATAGATTGTAGGTACTTTTTAGAACCGCCTCGCCGAGGCGGTTCTAACGAGTACACACAATCTATGTTTTGAGCAGGAATATAAAAAATATCAAAATTTTTTATCTGAAATTTTTCCATATTTGGTTGTAAAATTTTCAATATATTTGAATGGGCGTGTTTTCGTAATGACCTCGGAAAGACCATGCATCGTTATGGTGACCTTTGATGATGACCTCTTGAGGGTAACCTCATAAGAGCCGCAACGTCAGAAAACGTACCGTTGGACATGTTGGCATGTAATCTAGGTCGTTACGACTTGATAACTGAGCGTTTTTAAGGTATATGCGAAATGCATACATTGCATGATAAACACACCGTACAAAAAAGAAACGAAGTTAACTTCCTCATCAACACCACTGTGCCTATACAATGCGCCATAAACAGCACACCGAAATAAATATACATGTACGCCTCACATACTTAGGGCAAATAGACCCAACTTACGATTTGGTTCCGGAAAATCACATAAACATTAGCAGAATCACAGCTTAAATTGAGCCTATTTGCTGTAAGTATTAATGAGAAACGCTCAGTTTGGCGTAGATTCCTTTCGGTATATAGGCACAGTGGTGTTGATAAGAAAGTAAAGTTGTTTTTTGTTGTTGTTTTTTTTTTTTTTGTTTTGTTTTTGTTTTTTTTGTCTTTTTGTACGTTCTGTTTATCGCGCAATGTATGCATTTCACATATACATAAACGTGCTCAGTTACAAGTCGCAGCGGGCTAGATAACAAGGGCCCGAAGAGGGCATAATCTGTTTGGCAACTATTTCAACTCGTATAACTTGTGTTTGTAAAATTTACTTTTTTTATATATTTTTTATAAATCACTTTGTAAATATAAAATAATGAACTTCTGAAGAATGCGAAAGCTTAAAGGCCTCAGGTAAACAAATTATTTTCACTGTTAATGATTAACTCTCAATATGTAGTTTAACCCTTATTATTTCAGCATTTTTTTCTGTGGATTCAATGCTACTATTTTTAGATGTTAGTGTTATGCTCTTTCTCCCAACTAATATATATTGGCCCCTGACTTGGAATCGAACTTGCAATTCGTATCGACTTTATCCTCTATCTTAATGTATTGTTGACATCGCATTTACCTGTCATGTCTGAGATCGTCTGTTTCGAGGGCGAACTTTTGTACGAAACACCAAAAATAAAGATACCATCTGCGGCTTGCTCCATCTCATCTGCTGAACAAGCAACATCGTCCAGATCCTTGGTCCAAAACCCAGAACTATACCAGGCGAAAAATATCCACACAGTCTTTGGTCCGTAAAGCCCTAATTTATAAGCCTGTAAATTGTAACAAATACCCGTCACGAAAACATACCAATGCAATTTTGACCCCCTTAAACCCCACTTTTGTATAGTAAAACTGGGGTTTACAAGGGTATACATTATTTTTTTTATATATCTGAAAATTTCAGTTTTTGGTGGTGAAATTTTCAATATATTTGAATAGGCATGTTTTCATAATGTATATTTTTTTACCCATCATACGCCAGATAAAAATCGGCGCTTCTATTAGTAGTCTAATGCAACAGTTACTGTCATCGGGTGATTTAATAATTAACAGGACACTATAATGGGATTCGCATCACTTTTGTTTGTTCGTTCTGTCTTCGACGTTACTCGTATGTTCGGCTCTGGCGGAACTGTTAATTTGTCTTACCATTCCATGTTGATAAATATATCCTAAATTGAATGATCCTTGATAGTAATAAACATATTCATAGCATCTAAAACAGCTGAAGTGCCAAGTTGTCTTGTCCAGGATAGCTAGTTATGCCTCATCAGTATCACTGACTTTTTATCATTACGAAAGCATGCCTATTCAAATATATTGAGAATTTTACCACCAAAAATTGAAAACTTTCAGAAGAAAATTTCTGGTAGTTTTCGTATTTATGCTCAAAACATAGATTGTGGTTACTCGTTAGAACCGCCTCAACGAGGCGGTTCTAACGAGTATCCACAATCTATATTTTTAGCAGAGATAGCCGAAATAAAGTATACCCCTGCAAACCCCAGTTTTACTATATAAAAGTGGGGTTTAAGGGGGTCAAGTTCATATAGGTAAGTTTTCGTGATATGGCGGAACTGTTGATTTGTCTTACCATTCTGTGTTGATAAACAGATTCTAAATGGAATAACCTTGGGAATAATAAACATATTCACAAAACCTAAAACAGCCGAAGTGCCAAGTTGTCTTGTCCAGGACAGCTAGTTATGCCTCATCAATGACATTCATGTAACTTTTTTCAAAACCCGGAACTTGTGCTCTATGATCACAAAAAAACCCCAAGAATAAAAGTAAATAAGTAAACTCAGGAACTAATACAATCAGATCCACATCAAGTTCTCCAAATTAAAGGGAAAGACAGACAAATACAATTTAACAGTCACAAAAAGAACAGATGACAAGCAGAGTTGACAACCCTTTCCCAAAAACGTGGCAACTCTGTTACCCAAACGTAACTGAATATATCTTAAACTTACATTGTTAAAAAAAAAAAAAAAGAAAATTGTTAGTGAAACACTACAGAACATTTAACAAAAAGTGCCAAATGAAATTACCGCCTTGATTGGAATGGTCAATTATAAATTACTGGGAGGGGTGGGGGGGGGTGTGCGTGGGAGCCTAAGCTAGCTTTACGGGATCCGAACCCTCGCCCTTAGCCTCCATAGTGGTAAAACCATATTTGTTCGGTCCGCGTTGAGGTCTTCTACATTACATTGTGAAGACATTCTACGGCTGCAATTTGGCACTTATACCAGTAGTAGTGAAGATAAATGGATTCTAAAAGGGAAACCCTTGACAAAATCAAGGGGTACAGCAGCCAGGCTGTTGACTGATACGAGACGGTATTTCAGTAACGGGTCCAAGGCCATATTTCTGTTGCGGGTCCAAGGCGGTATTTCTGTTGCGGGTCCAAGGCGGTATGTCTGTTGCGGTTTCAAGGCGGTATCTGTTGCGGATTGATCGTTCTGGTGTCAATGAAGTACCGTTTTTGTGATGTCGTACTGTGTTTTGTAAGACATTCGTGATGGTATTTTAATCTCGTATATGTTTACATGAAAGCAAGGCTAGCTATACAAATAGATGCAAACATACACAATATCAGATTTTTTAAAGTGTTATAGATCCTCCAAACACCCTTTTATACAGAGTTAACATGTTGAAAAATACAAAGAAAAAGTTTAAAATGTTGCATTTCGAAACAAAGAGCCCATAACATAACGAAATTCGCAGATTTGGTTTATTAAGTCTCTTTATAAACAGCATAACAGTTTGCGAAGCTCCAATTGCAGCCTAGCACCTTATCCTAATCTATGTTTTATCTGTTATTATTGCATAAAAAGCAGTGTCGCATTTTATTAACAGCCGTGCATTAACCGGCGAAAAGCCGTGTATTAACAAGGCAATTCACGCGCTGTTAATGCACGGCTACGCAACTTTCAATATGATCGTACCGGGGCCACAGATTTGCTGCCGTTACGAGATTGCCCGGCCCTAGAACAAGCATAGTCCGTGGAAATTGCGTTCATGAAAAGGCGAAGCAAAATAGTGCAAGAAATAACGTGAAATGTAGCAAATGTTTTTAGTTTTTATGCAATAATAGCGATCGAATATAGTTTTTCAATGCATTAACATTCGTCAGGTCCCTTGGGAGGTGTTGAAAACCGTGGCCTTCGGCCTTCGGCTACGGTTTTCAACACCTCCCAAGGGACCAAGGCCACGGTTTTCAACACCTCCCAAGGGACCTGGCGAATGTTTTCAACACCTCCCAAGGGACCTGGCGAATGTTAATGCATGAAAAACCATGTTTGATCCCTATATTGCAAATAAGTATATTTTGGTCCATCTACCCAAGCCCAACATAATTTGAACACTTTATTATCGATTGTAATTTATTTACAAGATTGAATTAAATATATAGACTTGTATTCGTTATCTTGAACTTTAGCTAATTAAACAGACGTCAATTTTAATATGACTACACTAGAAATAATCATACTCTTGTTCGTCTGTTGACACATTAATGCCCTGTGTCCCATAAAAGACATTGACAAACACTGTAGACCCAGATGCATTAAGTACAGTACTTTGTATAAAATATGGTAATCATAAAAACAAACCAAAGACCCCTTCTATTTAAGATTGATCCGTCCAAAGAGTAAAGATAGGAGAATCCAATCGGCATAAATGGCTTATTCTAACACTCCTCGCCTATATAGCCAGTGGTTAAATTCAGTGATTTATTCTGCAACAATTACTGGGCGGAAGCGCGACGCTATCTGGCGCCGTTCCGACGTAGTTATGACACCTTTCTGCATTGTCTGCGCATGTCACTTTTCTTATGTCAGTCTTCGTTTCAACGACGTTCAACGACGTTAGACGGTGTAACGTCGTTTTTCTCGCGTCAACAACGTAAGAAATGCGTGTAAACAAGAGCATTACAGTCAAAGCTGTTGGCGGGATTTTTTATGCGATGGCGGAAAGTTGGAAATCTGAAGGATACAATTACCTTCTCGTCGTTTTCTATGTGTTAGAATCGAAATACATCAACTCTTGTGCGTGATTTGTTGAGTAATAAATTACAGTTTGTCGGTCAGTTGTAAGTTGATAAATCAACAGCGCTCCGCGCTCGTGATTTGATCTACTTTACAACTGACCTCTTAACAGTGATTTATTACTCAACAAATCACTGCTAGAGCTGATCTATTTCTAAAATAAGCGTCATTAAGTTTACTTACAGCACAGAGCAGAAGCCTAGCTTTGTCTTCATAACAGGCTGCTACTATAATTCTAGCATCCCTTTTCTGCAAATATATAATTGCAATCGCCAATACATATACAAGTCACGATGGCAACATGAAAAGACAGGTAAATTACTTCCAGTTCTCTATTTTTTGATACACATCAGCGATATTTTCTTATCATTCATTATGTTTGTTGAACAATAATATCCTCGGTAATGAAATGATTGTTAAAATAGAATTAAAAAAAAAACAACAGTAATGAAATAATAAAAATCGATCTTCATCACGAAAACATGCCTATATAATGTTGACCCCCTTAAACCCCACTTTTATATAGTAAAACTGGGGTTTACAGGGGTATACATTATTTTTCATATTTCTGCTCAAAACATAGATTGTGGGTACTCGTTAGAACCGCCTCGGCGAGGCGGTTCTAACGAGTACCCACAATCTATGTTTTTGAGCAGACAGAAGAAAAATATTAGAATTTTTATCTGAAATTTTTCATTTTTTGCTGGTAAATTTTCCAGTATATTTGAATAGGCGTGTTTTCGTAATGTGCTTCAATGTTGATACTCCGTGTCATTAAATTTCCAAACTTTAACTAAGACCTATAATGTAAACCGGCGTTTGAGCAATTATGTTTTGTACAATCACATACAGTCGAACTTCAATGCCTCGAACATCTTTGGGATCATGGAAATTTGTTCGAGACATGGGTAGTTCGAGCCACTGAGGGTTAATCGTAGCGCAAGGTCAGAAAGCAAATGAAAATAATTTAGGAATGTCTTTTCTATCTTCCATAAAATAATGGTATGTTGAGTGTACTCATTAGAATCGCCTCATCGGTACCCATTAGAATCGCCTCGATGAGGCGATTCTAATGAGTACACACAACATACTATTTTATGATAAAATTAGAAAATTTCCCATAAAATCCCAAAATATTTGTTTACTTTAGCTATCGAAAGAATTTCCTAGGGACTCAAAAACGAGTTAAAATCATCCACGGTAAACGAGCCATCCGTGTTCAAGCCATCGAGGTTGTACTGTATAATGCACTTTTAACCAGTTTAAGCCCACCAACAGTTTGACTACTGTCTGTTTCAAGACGGTACTTCTGTTGAAGTTCCTATTCGTATCTTTGGGTCGATTTTTTACAAAGCCAAATTATACGTACACCGAAATTTCCTTAAGGTTGTTGTTCACGTGATTATCAATGGCCAATGAAATCAAACCGCGCGTTTGTACGAAATCTAGGTAGCGGTTATTTATAGCCGCGCTATTCGTGTCGCTCTGACGTCAGAGTACAATATAAAGCGGGTTATCTGTAAGTCTGGACTTGGATTTATGAAAACATTACGAAAACAAGCCTATTCAAATATACTGAAAATTTTACCACCAAAAATGAAAATTTTCAGATAAAAAAAATCGGATATTTTTCATATTTCTGCTCAGAACATAGATTGTGGGTACTCGTTAGAACGCTCGAGGAAGCGGTTCTAACGCGTACCCACAATCTATGTTTTTGAGCAGAATAAGAACAATAATGTATATCCCTGTAAACCCCTGTTTTACCATATAAAAGTGGGGCTTAAGGGGGTCAACATTATATAGGCATGTTTTCGTGATGAACAGTGCAGACCCAGATCAGACGCTGCAGAATGTGGCGTCTGATCAGGGTCTGCACTATTTCCTTAAATTGCAAAAAGTTAAGGGTAAAATATATTTGCTCCGTCCGCGTTGCGGTAAATATCGACTTTAAATTGACCAGCTGTGTTTAAAACGGAAGTCATTTCTTTGAACCCATTAATGACACCGGAAGTCCGTTTATCTCAGAAACAAAACAGTCTCTGTCGACAAGTCACGTGACTATTACAAGTAATTTGATCCTTTAGTGCTGTAGTCAAAACAGATAATTTTTTGAAAACAAAAAAGATCCAGATCACGAGCCGACTAATCAGGATATATATTATGTAGTGGTTGGATGCGGTTACCCTGTAATTCGTTAACCAGACAGATGTGTTAATTTGACTGGTATTTTAAAAAAAAGTATCGCGAAAGTTCAGTTTTAAAACATTAAAAAAAAGTCAACATTTACGAACTCCTTTTACCAACTCCTTAATGTTTGTAGTATGTTTTTTGTCAAAAACACAATGAAGATTGTTTTACCTTTAAATTTTCGACTCTTGTGTAAGGGTCGTATTGGAAGATTTCCTGTGATATAACAGTTATATCAGTCTTGTTTACTCTTTTTACAAAATCTTCAATTACCTGAAATATATGTACACACATTCCAATAAGCACAGTTCAAAACATGCATTATTAAAACATTTATTTGCAGTGAATAAACATATATGTAAACATGTACTTTACAGTTCTACATATATAGGTACATGTATATAGCAAAACATGCATGAACGGTATTAACTTGAAAACAAAACTAAAACTCAAATCGTACATAGTAATGAGATAACAGGCATCTCAAACTAGACTGAATACCTCATAACGAAAACATGCCTATATAATTTTGACCCCCTTAAACCTCACTTTTATATAGTAAAACTGGGGTTTACAGGGGTATACATTATTTTTCTTATTTCTGCTCAAAAACATAGATTGTGGGTACTCGTTAGAACCGCCTCGGCGACTCGGCGAGGCGGTTCTAACGAGTACCCACAATTTATGTTTTGAGCAGAAATGAAAACTATCAGAAGTTTTTATCGGAAATTTTTCAGGTTTTGGTGACGAAATTTTCAATATATTTGAATAGGCGTGTTTTCGTAATGTGTTGCGCGGTGCGAGCATGCTCAATCGGCACAAATTCAGATTCACCCAAAGCGTGCACAAAGTCTCATCCGGGCATTTGCTCTCCATTGATGCATTTTGTAGTGTCTAATGATTCTGTTAGCGGACAATGAAGGTCCTGATCAGACTACGCTTTTCACATGGCGCGGCCCATCTGACAGTGTGGTTATAATTATAGAAATCAGAAGACAATGATGGCATTACCGAACGATACTGTTGCCTTATATAATGATATGGTTACATAATAGTAGGCATTGGAACGACAAAATTCCTTTTAAAATGTCATATTTCGGACAGCTATATTCGAGACTTGTCTGTGCGTTAGTGGTTTCCAACGTGGTGTTTATTTTGTCATTACATTTTCCTCATGTCTCCTTTCTTATGGGTGCCTCGGGAAGGCTCTGCTTCGTAAGTGTGGCATTTCCGGGGTATCTTCATTTATATTTTTATTCTATATGGAGTATCTGCGTAATGCACGAGATCTCAGCGGTTCTGCAATTGTCCGGAAGCGATTTTCCTTGATCAGGATCTACACTGTTTGCAACGCATCTAACAAATTTTAGATGCGTTCACAGGTTATAAATATGGACGTTTCAAATGTTAAGACCAGTATGTAAAGGAGTTAAGGCATTCCAATATGTAGGGTAAACCATGCAACTTATAAGGAACTCTTGCAAATTATAAGGAACAAGTCCACTAATCATTTTGAAAACCATTTGAAGTTTATGCTGTCTTCGTAGGTCTTGTAAAGTACCACAGCCTGTTTCATTGTTATTTTGCTTATCACCACAACAAATGTACTCATTTTCAGCTAATATCAAAATTAGAAACAAATCTGCACTTTGCCATTTACTGTATCCATGTTTTATTTTGTTTCATAAATGCCCGGGCGTTGATTATGCTTTGAAATAAATTCTTCAAAGATTTACACATTATACTGGGCCCAGTGGGAATAGCGTATGCTTATATAGGTCGTGCCAAGCTTAAATGTGTCTTCGAGCATGTGCAAAATGAACAATTTCAGATTAATCCCGCGCATGCGCAAAATCTCATTCGTGAATTTGCTCTCCATTGATAGCTTCTATAGTATCTAATGATCCTGTTAGCGGACAGTGAAGGCTCTGATCAGACTGCGCAGATGCGCAGGCTGATCTGGGCCCTCTCTGTTCGCATATGTCCGAAGACACGTTCCGCTTGACACGTCCCATATATACTGCACTACACCCAGTGGGCATAATGGCTGCCTGTTCTTGTAAAATCACATCAAATTAAATGTAATACATAATGCCGAGGAAAATAATCAGACACTCGGTCTCACCATAGAAAAGAATTTTTGTGCATGGTTAATTGTGGCCACTTTCTTCCAGTTGAATTCTCTCATCATCGCTATCTTGGCAGGATTCAGTTTATGATCTGGGCTTTCAAGACGAAAAAAGTTTGGAAATCGTTTCCGGTCCGTAAATGTAGGAGAAGATGCAGTAGGACTTATCTGTAAATACAAACATAAAACAAAACAAAAAAAAACAACACACACACAATCACGAAGCACAGCCTTCCCAATACATTTAAAGATGAAGAGACGAGGAATAAACAATGTTAAAATAATCTCCACGTATGAAATTACTGGCACGTGAACAAAGAACATTACGAAAACACGCCTATTCAAATATATACTGGAAAATTTCACCTCCAAAAGCTGAAAATTTTCGAAAAAAAAAAAAACTCCAAAAAAACTGATATTTTTCCATTTCTGCTTAAAACATAAATTGTGGGTACTCATTAGAACCGCCTCGTCGGGGCGGTTCTAACGAGTATCAACAATCTATGTTTTTTAGCAGAAATAAAAAAAATAATATATACCCCTGTAAACCCCAGTTTTACTATATAAAAGAGGGGTTTAAGGGGGTCAACATTATATAGGCGTGTTTTCGTGATGGAAATGCACTGGAGGAACCGCCTTGGAACGGTCAGCAAGACTTGTAAATTATATATATATATATATATATATATATATATATATATATATTTTTTTTTTTTTTTTTTTTTTTTACTGATGACCGTTCCAAGTTTTTTTTTTTTTTTTTTCGTCCTTTACAGTTCTTATTTGTTTATACTGACCCATTTATATATGGCGTCTCATAAATGTTATGACATAAATTTGAGTTTCTGTTACTTTTTAACAAGCAAGGAAGACCATTTCTGAGACTTCCTGTTTGCTTTTCTGTACAAAACTCTTCTCAAAAGGGTTCTACTCTAACAATAAAAAAAAAAAAAAAAAAAATGGGAGTAGACCCATTTTCAAAAGGGATAAAAATTATTTTGTCAAGGTTTTTGCCCCTGAAAGTACGATAAAAGTGTAACGAAAACAGATCAAAAAGAGTCTTTAGACTTATTTCGTAACCATAGTTGTATTAATTACAAGTAACGTGTATGCAGCATTATCATTGCCATTGTTATAGTTATGCAAAACAAAAAGAAAAAAAAAAATAAGTTAGAGTATTGTGATACTTTCTGCTAATTGTTATGTAGCGTTTCAAAGTTTTTTTTTCTTTTATCAATAATGTATGGTTAAGATATACTCAATTAAGTTTGGGTAACGTTGGGTGGGTGGAGGGTTGGGTGGGGGTGCGGGGGGGGTGGCTTGATGTGGATCTGATTGTATCAGTTCCCGGGATCCGATTGTATCAGTTCCTGAGTTCACTTATTCACTTTGCCACCTTTTTGGAAAGGGTTGCCAACTCTGCTTGCGCCCTTCCCTTTGATGTTCAGAACTTGATGTGGATTTGTTTGTATCAGTTCAGTGTTCCATTACGAAAACACGCCTATTCAAATATATTGAAAATTTTGCAACCAAGAAAAGGAAAATTTTCAGTTAAAAAATTCTGATATTTTTATATTTCTGCTCAAAACATAGATTGTGGGTACTCGTTAGAACCGCCTCGGCGAGGCGGTTCTAACGAGTACCCACAATGTATGTTTTTTTAGCAAAATAAGAAAAATAATGTATACCCCTGTAAACCCCATTTATCCTATACAAAAGTGGGGTTTAAGGGGGTCAAGTTTGTATAGGCATGTTTTCGTGATGAATTATTTACTTTAAAAGTCTAAAGAAAGCGATTACCTGAGTGAGATTATAAAAGCAGGATACACTGGCAGTAGATTCAGAGGCTATTGAACATCCAGTTCCAAGAAGCATTATTTTAATCGGAGGCTGGTGTAGAATTTGAAACAGTTCATAAGCAGCCACACCAGGATTACACTGGAAACAGAATCATAGAATCACGGACTTTTTATTTAGTCTTTATTTTGTATATGCATACATATCTATTCGTATTTGTGCAGTTAACTTCATAAACAACATGAAATCTCTGATGTCTGAAGAAAAAAAGAAATGAATTGCAGGTGTCTGCAACAGCCAACATCCCCGCCCCTGCGCGGGACATCCCCGCCCCTGCGGTGGATGTAGGTTGTTTGTAGTTATTAAAAAAAAGTCGCACGAAGAAGTCATCACTCGCCGAGTGTGACTATAAAATTTGTAATTGCGGCGTTATTACAAATTGCGTGGTGACAGCCGAACACCAAGCATGTGCCAAAATCTGAAATAGGACAGCAACTGTCATTAGGTAAATCTATTATCTATGCATCAACTCGCAATCTTAAAAGACTAACCTACCAATGTTACATAATTAGAAACAAACGACAATAAAGCAATATGCATATAATACAATTTATTTGAGGAAGTAAAATAATATGTGCTTGGGACCATGACATGTGAAGTGAAAATACACAGTCTGCTGAGAGGAATATATATATATATACAGTCGAACTTCAATGGCTCGAACATCTTTAGGACCATAGAAAATTGTTCGAGACATGGGTAGTTCGAGCCACTGAGGGTTAATCATGGAGCCAGGTCAGGAGGCAAATAGTGATAATTTAGTAAAATATTTTCGATTTTCTAAACAACAATTGTATGTTGAGTGTAGCCATTAGAATCGCCTCGATGAGGCGATTCTAATGAGTACACACAACATACAATTTCATGACAAAATAAGAAAATTTCCCTAAATATTTGTTTTCTTGAGCTAGCGGAAGAATTTCGTAGGGACTCAAAAAATGTTCGAATTAGCCATGGTAAACGAGCCATCGGTGTTCGATCTATTGAGATTCGACTGTATATAATATATATATATATATATATATATGTTAACTATAGAACACTGAATAAGAGAGTGGATCGTTGCACATGGTCAAAACCAGAATTCCGCGGAAGGCGGCGTCGCACCTACTGGGACAAAAGTCACAGGAGCCACAATCAGAACGTGGTTATTAAATAAGTTTATTTCATTCTTAGCAGTGCTTAGTTGGAAAAGTGACAAAAATTAAGACAAGGATTATATGAAAAGTTCAAAAAGAACATAAAAATGACAAAACATATGGCAAGGATTATATGAAAAGCAGATGCACATCTTCAGACTATGGAGAAAACATGTGCAAAGTTCCAAAAAGATTAGTATAAAAAAAGTAATAATAATCTAACAATTACATCCAAATCAAATGCATAAGTTTCATAATAATCGGTACAAGACTGTAAGAGGAGTAACGCTCACAAAAGGTGCCAACTGTTTATATATAAACGGTGTAAAATGACTAAGTTCACAATGTGAAAAAAGTGACAAAATATTATCTAACAATTATATCCAAACCACATGCAGATTCTCATACCATGAAGAAAACAAAAAGCAAAGTTTTAAAACGATCGGTACAAAACTGTAAGAGGAGTTGTGCTCAGAAGAGGTACCAATTGTCTATATATTGAGGGTGAAAAATGACTAAGTTCACAATGAGGAAAAAAGTGATAAAAATGTTCTAACAATTATACCCTAACCACATGCACTTCCTCATACCATGAAGAAAACATACAAAAAGTTTCAAAACGATCGGTACAAAACTGTAAGAGGAGTTGCGTTCTAGGAGTAATAGGAGGCGGTACCTATTGTCTATATCTTGAGGGTGAAAAATGACTAACTTCACAATGTGGAAAAAGTACCAAAAATGTTCTAACAGTTATACCCAAACCACATGCACATACCATGAAGAAAACACATGCAAAATTTCAAAACAATCAGTATAAATCTGTAAGAGGAGTTGCGCACACAAGAGGTACCCACTGTGAAAAATGACTAAGTTCACAATATAGAAAAAGTGACAAACTAATATCTAACAATTGTATCCAAACCACATGCACATTTTCATACCATGAAGAAAACACATGCAAAGTTTCAAAATGACCGGTACAAAACTGTAAGAGGAGTTGCGCTCACAAGACAAAATCAGGGTAAATATTGACGGAAAGACGAACGGGCGGACGGACGGACAAATGAACGGACGGAAACTTGCATGCCTAAGTCGCCCATGCTAAAGCAGGTGCCATCACGAAAACATACCTATATAATTTTGAACCCCTTAAACCCCAGTTTTATATAGTAAAACTGGGGTTTACAGGGGTATACATTATTTTTCTTATTTCTGCTCAAAAACATGGATTGTGGGTACTCGTTAGAACCGCCTCGGCGAGGCGGTTCTAACGAGTACCCACAATCTATGTTTTGAGCAGAAATATGAAAATTATCAGATTTTTTTTATCTTAAAATTCTCAGTTTTTAGAGGTGAAATTTTCAATATATTTGAATAGGCATGTTTTCGTAATGAGGTGCGATAAAACTCAGGGAACTATAGATGAATCGAAGCATCTTGTAGATGTGCAGACATTTGTTAGAAGGGAGACAACTTTTGCATCTTCCTGTTTGCTTTTCTGCACATGAAGCCGCCTACTGAAAAATGTTTTACTCTGAAAGGATAGACTTTGTTCCCATGGGGAGCAAACTCTATCCTTTTGAAGAAGGCATCTTTAAAACGGAGCCAAAATAATTCTAGAAGAGTTGTCTTCTCTGAAACTGAATGCATTACCCTTAAAACCAGAATGCTACATGTGAGTTAAAGCATAGACTTACGAATGGGTACGTATTCATTAGCTAAAAAAAAGGTAAGAAAAGTTCAGGGAGTGCCACAGTCACATGCCGCAGCCCATTCCAGACACCAAGAGGAAGAGAAAACAGAAAACAAAAAAAAAAAAAAAATAATAATAAAATAAAATAAAATAACAACAACAACAAGCGAAAATCGAATAAACGTACGAAAAGCACTAAGATTAGCCCTCTCTTCCCCAAGCGAGGTAATCGCAATGCTAAAAGAACTAAAAAAACGCAAGAACAAAAAAAAAGCACAAGGCAAGACTTAAAAACAAATCGTCTCGTAGAATGAACCACAAAGCAACGAAACGTAAGACCAACACTGGGATCACCGCCTTAAACAAAAGCCTCCATGCTCGAATGCACCATTCTGATTGGTGTCATTTATAATTATTTTTCTCATAAGGGTTGTGGGCTTCTGGGTACATTTTATTTTTACACGCAGTAGCATGACTTCTCACATAAATATATCCTTACTCGCGCACTATTTTCAGAACGAACGGCTACAGCTTGCGAAATTTCTGCACTCCCGCCTTGTAACATGGACTATCTTCAAATCAAAATTTTGCTTGGGCACAGCATTTGCTAAATGTTACATGTGCGCCAAGTGAAGACTCAGATCAGCCTGCGCATCTGCGCAGAGTGATCAGAGTAGTCACTGGTCGCAAGAAGATGGCGTCAGTCTATAGCTATCCATAAAACGTAAAGCGAAGAGTTTAATCAGATTGCGCGGATGCGCAGGCTGGTCTGAGTCTTCGCTTGGCGCAAATGCAATCGTGCAGGAAATTATGACGTGCAAAAGAAAGAAAAAAGAAGATATGATGATACATTCAAAATCAGATTAAACATTACAAACTCGGGCCATCTAAGAGTGATTTCAATGTATGCCTTTGGCAGACATAAATCGCAATTATATGCAATCTTGTATTATATTGTTTTAATGCAGTGCTTCGTTTCGTATTGTGTTGTTTTGTAAATTATTGCAGTGAAACCAGCTTACGTCGAAACCTATTTTAATTCATTTTCTATTTAGGACATATTGTTCTAATCCATACGTCAGTACTTGGTGACTCGTCTGATCCGTATTCCAGACTTGTTATTCTGTAATTATACTTAACTCGATGATGTAAGTTGGAATAGTTTATGAGGAGTTCCAGTTTTAAGATTAGCTATTATAGTTAATTACGTCACCTTCTTTAAACATCTTATGCACGATGATGGTCACATAAACCAGAAGATCAGAAATTACCTGCTTGTTGACCAACCCAAAGCTGGTAAATTCTATCACCTCCCGCAAATACACAAAACCGGCAAACCTGGCCGTCCCATAGTTTCTGCCAATGGCCACCCCACGGAAAAGAAATTAGACTTTTTGTGGATTTGCACCTGCAACCTCATGTTCAAAATCTGCCGTCTTACTTTAAGACAGGAGACATGAATGGTCATTTCATACGAAATTTATGAACCGAGCTTTCGGCGAGTTTCATAAATTCCACATGAAATGACCACGAGTGTAAAATTCTGTTAATCATATGACCATTTTAAATAATTGGATTTTATCGCCTTTTAAGTTGACATTTGTTTGTTCTACAGAAAATACACGGTTGACATTGTTATGTAACGTGTGGTCATATGATTTTTATGACGTGACGTTACTCCACTGATTAACAGCGTCGTCATATATATGTATGTATGTACGTATGTACGTATGTATGTATGTATGTTTGTCTGATCCGAGTGCATTTTCTTAGACCAAACAAGTTCGGAGTAGACTCGTTTCAATGTATTTTCCTGTACATTCAGCCCTCAAAATAATAACTTTACTAAACCGTCCAAAACTTTACCTGTGAATCAACCCAGGAATATGTTAAGTTATAGCCAACCAGAAGACCCTGTTCTTTATTAACGTCCCTCATAGCCATCAGAACGGCCGGAACACATGCTCCACCGGCATTCCATCCTGTCCCTGTCATAGGTAGGAGTCCCTGTAGATGTAAGTCCTTTTCACTTTTCGAAATTGCATTATTTAAAGTGATTGCATTTAATATTATTGTTACTGTTCGCAACTGATTCGTTATAAAGTCTCGCGTCATGTTGTCAATCGTCTTATCAATAATATGCCTTTTCCAGCTTTAAGGAAAACAATAGGATTGGTGATTTAGTTTTATTGTTGGTCGTATCTGCTTAAAAGGTGTCTTCGTGTATACGGGATCATGCCGAGTCCGGTCACCGTGTGCATCAGCAAATTCACGTAATCATTACCACTTTCTAAGCAAATTCAACACATTACAAAAACACGCCTATTCAAATATATATAGAAAATTTCACCTAAAATCCCTGAAAATTTTATGATAAAAATTCTGATTATTTTTCACATTTCTGCCGAGGCGGTTCTAACGAGTACCCACAATCTATGTTTTTGAGTAGAAATAAGAAAAATAATTTATACCTCTGTAAACCCCAGTTTTACCATATATAAATGGGGTTTAAGGGGGTCAAAATTATATAGGTATGTTTTCGTGATGAGACGACAAACTGGCGATTGTTTTCTTGTTTCCCCTGGAAATAAGATTTGACTTTCCATGCAAATCATCTCCTTAGGAACCAATACATGCATAAAACTTTAAAGCCTGTGTTCTGGGTAAAGTAAGAAATATATTATGAATTTGTCGTTTGCTGAATTAACACATAGAGTGGTAAAGCTTAAACAATCGGTCAACAAAGGAAATAAACTTAATGCATTCACCGTGACCCAGTTGTCATGAGAATCATTAAAATTCCATTATTGTTTTGTATAACGCACTTTGGGTAGAACGGTCATTACAATAAACGTTTATCGTGCTAGGTAAATGTTTCAGCAGACGACATTTGAAATTGTTTCTTATTTTTCCCAGAAAACATGTTTTGGCATTTGATGCAAATTGTCGTCAATGAAGAAAATTTGAGTGAAATGTCAAAACCTGTTTTATGATGAAACTAAAAAAAATATCGTCAATTTGTCGTCTGCTGAATTAGCCAAGAGAATGGTAAAGATTAAAATACATCAAAGAAGAAATATCAGTATTTTCCTTAAAGGCATGTGGTCAATTAGTCATTAAAATATTCCCTAATGCTAATAATGATCGAATCGGGAATACGCAAGATGATATGTTTGGTTCAGAATCAAGCTATTGAAAAGGAGGACTTTATTTTTAATTATTTTCCTCACGCAAAAAATTTCTCATGTCACATGTCCATAGACCAAAAGTTCTCATTTTTTATTAGGAAGAATCTAGCGACAGACGTCTGGCAATAGCACAAAGTCGGGAAATGTGCTATTGCCAGACATCTGTCAATAGCACAAACTCGGGAAAAGTGAAATGCCAGACATCTGTCAATAGCAAAATCTCGGGGAAATTGCTATTGCCAGACGTGTGGCAATAGCAAAATCTCGAGAAAATTGCTATTGCCAGATTCTACCGGATTTATGATGCCATTGGTAAGTTGTAACAACGCCTGAACTTTTCACGTTTTTACATCTATGCAAATGTTTTATAACCGTAAAAATGAAAATTTTCAGAGGAAAAGTTTTGAGCTTTTTATTTCTTTAGAACAAAAATAAGAAAAATAATGTATACTCCGGAAAACCGATTTTTACTATATAAAAGTGGGGTTTGATGTAGTAAAAAAATTCATAGGCGTATTATCGTTCTGTTAGTGCCTATATTATGCGGGTATACCGTAGGTTGATTGTGGCTCCAGTATTTTTAAACTATTTTGAGAGCAGGCTGCTCGATCGAACTATTGTTTTGTCAAATCGAATAACACAGTATTACATATGTAGCCTGTAGTTTACGTATGCGGACAGCCAAAACTCAGGTCAGCCTGCGCATCAGAGCTTTCTGGTCAAAGTTTTCGCTGGGCGTTCGATAGATAGCAAAACTTCCGATGCTTTTTCAGCGAAGACTGGTCAGACTGCGCGGATGCACTGGCTGATATAAGTCTTTACTGAGTTCACATGTGAAAAGAACCTGCGTTATGTGAAACTTGATTTCATTTTCTAAAGGAGGCATATAAGAAATTAAGATCAATGCAGATTAATTCGTTTTATTTACTTAGCATACCGGCAAACAAAACAATTCAGAAACATAGAACATATAACATACTTAATATTGAATTCACAAAATATGATATTAGATTCAATGGTGGGGCCGGACGTGCTGACCCTAGCTCAAATATCTCCTCTAAGAAATGATATGCTACAACACATGTAACAGCGGTACTTATCGCATATATGCGAACAAGTCCTGCTCAGGGGAGACTGCGCATCCAGGCAGTATCGCCGAAGCCGTCCATTAAGAAAATATGCTTATTCAAATATATAGAAATTTTCACCTCCAAAAACTGAACATTTTCAGAATAAAACACTGATATTTTTCATATTTCTGATCAAAACATAGATTGTGGGTACTCGTTAGAACCGCCTCGCTAGAATACCCACAATCTATATTTTTGAGCAAAAATAAGAAAAATAATGTATACCCCTGTAAACCCCAGTTTTACTACATAAAAGTGGGGTTTAAAGGGGTCAAAATTATACCACCAGATTACATTTTTATTGAAATTACAGTGCCACTTCTCCTAAGGCTTTAAATATCATACAACTGACAGCATTGAAAGACAAAGGTCTTTTTCTCTTCGATTTACTTTACTATGTGTTTGTCGATACAACGGTGGTGAAACCATGCTTCGTAGGCCACGCATTGCACCATTTCGCGGTCTTGCGGGTGGTCGGAAGTGGCAATGGCGTCGTGTATCTTACGTCACCGGGGCGTCCAACTGAAATTGGCTTACAGTTGGGCATGGCCTGCTATCCTTGTAGCAGGTAAGGGTAGAGGGGGAATGTTTTTATTTCTTCTGTTTCTTCACTTTCATTCCTGTTCCTATTTCTTCCCTAATCGTCTCTTTCATCTCCTCTACTATCTCTTCTATCTCTTTTCTCCCTTTCTCTGGGAGACGACACAAAATGACCCACAAGGGTTGACGTGTCGTTAAACCCCAACACAATCAATCAATCATGCAGACCGCGACATTTACAATATATGTTTTCGTTGGTTTTAATTATTTTGTTTTCTTTTTCAAATTAGTATTAATATTGAATGGAAAATTGCAATGTTTTTATTGTCGAGGCATTCAATTAGATGGCTGCGCATTTCTCTTGAATAAAAATGACTTTCGAAGGATGGTGACACTAATCACAATTGTTTTGGACAAGCTTAGACCTTCTAAGCCGTTAACTAGTACTCAGTTCCATTCTTTCCGACAGCTACCGACAGCTGCCCTACTTGAATCAGCGGTATGAGTATATCTTTTCCACGGAAAGATGTGCCGGACCGGAGGATCGAACCTGGTCCTCCTGATCTCTATTTGAACGTGAATCCGACTGCGCCACGCGGACCGTCTTGAATATAGAAGAAAGATCATGTTTCGCTTTTGTATACATATTTCCACCTTCAGCATTTAAAACACCGGTTTCATTGCCACAAACCACGAAAACATATGAAGTCTTGGAGACGTTTGGCGTCTTCAGCCTCTATTGTGGTAAAATTTAGCTTTACTGACCCAGCCTTGTTTTCCCCCTATATTTCCATCTAACCAAGAATCATAAGTAAAAGCTTTTCATAATCTGACTTCTGAATGACTTCAAAGTGACACTTACTTTGAGGCGTAGAAAAAATTAAGACAAACAGTGTATTTTGATATATGAAACAATGTTAAACGGAATTTAATGGCTTCAGTATTCTGTCAGAAACTAAAGAACAGAAATCCATGGGTTTGTAGAACAGAGATTCGAATTTCGACTATTAAAGACTCGCTATAAACCAGCAACATTTGTTCTTTCTGCATATTCTGCGATCATATTCCTATATTTCAGCACAGATCATTATATAAAACTAAGACGTCTGGCAGCAGCAAAAACACCGAGGTTTTGCTATTGCCAGACGTCTGGCAATAGCACTTTTCTTGTGGTTTTGCTATTACGAGACGTCTGGCAATAGCTTTTTCCCGACTTTGTGCTATTGCCAGACGTCAGACAATAGCATTTTTCCCGAGTTTTTGCTATTGACAGACGTCTAGCAATAGACATTCCGTTATTACTCTATGATAATTTTGACTATCACATGCGCGAACTGGATGCACGTACGGTTCGTTATGTCGGAGACCAGTTCAGAGATTCTGAGTACGAATTTTCCGCAAACTCCGCAAAGAACCGGTTATACAGAAGCAAGGCAAAATTTGATAAAAACGTGTCTGATATATCCAATTGCACTCCACATTTAATTTTAACGTACTTTACTGACGGAACTGAGCATCCGAAAACAACTGACGTTTTCAAGAGACGCTCGGTATTATATAAATATTGCATTCCCGAGAAGGCAATAGTAGAAAATGTCACCCCGAAGAATATGATTATCGACCGATGCGAACCCGCGGTTGATTATCATATCCCGAAGGGTGATTTTTTTTTTAACTTTTGCCCTCTTAGGAATGTAATACGTTTATATTATACCAAGCATTTACACCTGGCATGTGATATGTGGTTATTTCAGCTTGCATGTTATTTTTTTTTTATTTTTTTATTTATTGTTTTTTTTTTATTTTTTATTTATTTATTTATTTATTTATTTATTTGGAATCGCCTTAGGAAAATAGTAAATAATATTACCTTCAGGCCCTATGGGAATTTTGTATAGGAGTTTCTAGTGAAATAAAATAAAATAAATACAGCATTCTTGAGTTTGTGATTGTAAAAATGTTCATCATTCGCCTCGGTTGATAACCATATCCTAAGGCTTAATTTTCTTACTATCAACTTCTCAAGAATGTAGTACTTTTGTATTAAGAGTGCATGTATTAACTATAAAAGAAATTCTACAAGAAGTAACACGCCGGGACACACTACGTAAATAAGTAAATGCTATTTTTGTCCCTATATAATATTCATGAAGTTCATTTTTGTGATTTTTATCATTAACAACAAAAGTTTCGATTTGTTAACTTCTTTGAATCAGTCGCAAACTAAGTTTCGATGTGCAAACTCCGGTGATTCACTCACCAAACTAAGTTTGTGAATGATTAGCTGGAGTTTACACATCGGCAAAAGCCACAAAATAATATTTCATCCCTTATAATTCAAGGATTGCCATCAAAATATAACGAAATTTGCCGGAAAAAGTCAATCTTTTAATACGGAGGAAGGAAAATAGATCCGACGGATTCCTGCTCAAGACTCTGTTAAAGTGAAAAATACTTTTCTTTCAACCAATCAAAATGCATGAAATGCGATAATGAGTTGGAATTATACCGCCATATCATTATGTGTAACATGTTTGTACAGTGGCATCACGAAAACATGCCTATATTATTTTGACCCCCTTAAACCCCACTTTTATATAGTAAAACTTAGGTTTACAGAGGTATACATTATTTTTCTTATCTCTGCTCAAAAGCATAGATTGTTGGTAGTTCTGACGAGTACCCACAATCTATGCTATGAGCAGAAATATGAAAAATACCAGAATTTTTTATCTGAAAATTTTTCATTTTTTGATGGTAAAATTTTCAGTATATTTGAATAGGCATGTTTTCGTATGGTAACATAATTAGACGGAAGTTCATATATCTTTTTTTTCAATTCTTATGTTTTTTTTATTTTTTATTTTTTATTTTTTTTTTTCTAAATAAAATTACAAAACTATTCAAAACGACAATAATATATGAGATACATTTGAGGCAATACATTAGTAAAGCGAAAACAGATCATCTCTTGAAAGGAATACAGTAGAACTTCAGTGGCTTGAACCCCGATGGCTCGTTTACCATGGATGAGTCGAACACGTTCTTGAGTCCGCAAGGATTTCCTCCAAATACGATATACGGATAATTTAGGGAGATTTTCTTCTTTTATCTTGTAAATGTATGCTGTGTGTACTCATTAGAATCGCCTCTATGAAGCGATTCTAATAAGTACACACAACGTACATTTAAAATATAGAACACCGAAAAGATATCCCACAAATATCTCCATTGTGCCTCTTGGTGTAGCACTAATAGTAACCTTCCGAGGCTCGAACCACCGCTGTCTCGAACAACTTTTCATGGTCCCAAAGGGGTTCGAGCCATCGAAGTGCGACTGTATAAAAACTATTTACAATTCAAAGTCACTTAAAATCAGTGACCCTGCAGTGCATGATAATCTGAGCCACAACGTGAGAAAATGTACCTTATGACATATAAGCTCAACGAATAAGATCAGCCTGCGCAGTCTGATCAGTTTTTGTCATCCGCATGAAGAAATTTTGCATCCTTGTCTGTCAAAATGCGCCCAGTGAAGACTGATGACTACGCGAATGCGCAGGCTAATCTAAATCTTCACTGATATCAAAAGATATGTTTTCTGCCGTGGTGGCTCGTTTGGTGTTGGCTTTTAACCACCCCCCTAACCCCCACCCCCACGGTGGTTTACTCTGCTGACCGTTCTGAGGCGGTGGACCCGGTGTTAGTCTTACTCTTTGTTGCTTTGTGGTTATTCTACGAGGCGATTTGTTTTATGTCTGACCTTGTGTCATTTTGTTCTTGTGTTTAATTTTTTTTTTCAGTTCTTTTAGCATTGCGATTACCTGGCTTGTGGAAGAGAGAGCTAACCTTAGTGCTTTTCGTACGTTTGTTTGATTTGTGCTTGTTTGGATTTGTCGGTTTCCTCTTCCTCTTAGTGTCTAGGAAGGGTTGCGGTTTGTGATTGTGACACTCCCTGAACTTTTCTCTTACCTTTTTTTTTGTTGCATGTATTTCAAATAACCTGTTCTGCTCTGGATTTCATTGAAGAGTAAAACGTTACCTTCAACCAATTAATTTGAGTAAAATGTGTATAAAGATGTAGACTTTGAATTGTTTGTGTTGAGGTTTTACGGCCCAGTCAACCCAATGGGGTCATGTCGAGCGCGGTCAGTTTACCTAACCACACTTTTATTAGGCAGGCTTAATCCTCTAAGCGGTTAACCAGTACTGTGCACATTTTTTCACCAGAAACTGATAACTGCCCGCCCTTCTTGAATCAGTGGAAGGGAGAGAACAACCGCAGAAAATATTTAATGATCAAATCTCAACGAAAGAACGTTGCGGACCCGGAGAGGTCGAACCTGCAAATCCTGATCACCAGTTGGACGCGCATCCAACAGAGCCACCAAGGCCGGCTAGACTTTGATTTGTACAGAGCTAAACATTGTTTGTCGAATTTTCATAGTTTTTGAAGTTTGTTTGTTACATGAACCTTAAACAACTGTTGCTGCCTAGCGTCCCATAAAAAGGACATTGGCAAACAGTGTACACCCAGATCAGACGCCGCAGAACAAGGCGTCTGATCAGGGTCTACACTCTTTGCATTAAGTTCAGAAAGCTCTACAAAGCATAGTATATTATAAAATAACAGATACCTCTTATATAGGAAATGGATAGGTCCAAAGAGTTATGGGAGAATACATGTAGTAAACGCACAAAGATGTGATTTGAGAAAATATATTTCATATATTCATATATTTCATATATTCTTTGCTATTCATTGTTCGAACTTTGTTTTATTCCAACTGTTGAATGTTATAGAACAGAATATTTTACTGCTGAATAATTTGTTAACGTATTTGTAAATTGCTTTGTATGACATGTACCAGTAATAAACATGGCAAAAAAAAAAAAAAAAAGGATATGTTCATTCGTTGAGTGAAATGTATAAAACGATGATAATCTGATCTATAACAATACATTTCTGTAGCATTGGAATCGGTTTCACTCACTTGTACAGAATAAACATGTATATTCCAACAGAAGAGTTGAGGTAAAAATGTCAGAAAATACACAATGTTCAATTTTCAGCTTTGAGCTTAGCTGATCACCTGAATAATGACATGAACGCTAATCTTTTTTTTTTTTTTAAACAGATATAGATTAACAAATCAGATCACAATATTGCTTTATTTATGATAATATCTGTGCTAGTGGTGTTAAAATGCCACAAAGTCGACATCTGTCAAACGACGTGTGCTATTGGTGCTATTGGTATGCTCGAAGTTGGCATGAGGCAAGATCAAGTTGCTAGACGTTTGGGTGTTTCACAGTGTGATCAGCTGTTAGCCCAATGCTACATCAATGAAGTGTTACAGCCAGTTGTCCTGCCTTTCGCTCAACATCACCACGTCGTACTGGAGGATGACAACGCGAGACCCCATCGGGCGAGGACAGTACAGCAGTTTTGCAGCAGAACAATGCGGATCGTCTTGCAGACCTGCTCGATCCCCTAACTTGTCGCCATTCGAGCATGGTTTGGACATTTTAGCTGCTGCTTCAGATAAACACAATATTTTCACACTGTACATACTAATTTTAAGTAATGCAAAATGTCTTAAAAAGATAAGCTAGTATACGAATCTATGATTGCCCAGAAAAGACCAGGGCCCAGTTGTTCAAAGCTAACGACGTCGTTAGTTAACGATTCGTTAAAATTTACATCGAGTGATACGCAAATATGCTGATATGTTTTGCTGAAAAAATGTGAGTAGCTTTTGCAGTGCAAAAGCTACTCACATTTTTTCAGCAAATAAAATCAGAATATTGTATGTTGAATCCGCTAAAACAGTTAACGAAATGACGCTTAACCAGCTCGTTAAGCTAACGACGCTTTGAACAACTGGGCCCAGAATCATTAAGTAAGAAGAGCCTTTCCGAGGCGCCCAAAGAAAGATGAGAGACAAACAATAATACAAATCGACATGAGAACAGATAATTACAACAGACGAATCGCTTTGAAACGCCGATAAGAACAAAATACTTTGGGAATAAACTAGTATTACTCAGCTCTTTAAATGTGATGTGCTTTAACAGCTACAAAGCACATCACTGGCAACGGTTGGATTACGTTCCCTTGTCTTATGGCTATGCAATGCTTAAATTGTTCAAAAGGTCTACATTACATTTTGGAAATATTCAGCAATTATCAACATATACACATATACATAATAAATCTCACAACATTTATAATAGCCGGAAGTGGTGTTCAAACACACATGCGTAACCATATGTATGTACCACTGACGAATCCCTGAATTAATATCGTATCAGTTTATTAGTTATTCTCTCAATATTGCTTTGATAAACATAGTATTCCTGTACAAAGTCCGGTGCCTAGGCAAGCATGAGTTCTTCGTACCACACATCTATTTTTGGCCGGGTTATTATTTTGTTTTGTACTTAGCACCAAATACATTTGGAAAAAAGCAAAATATAAACGGTAAAAGTGTTTCAATTAAATTATGTTTTAGCCGGTTAATTTAATTAGTTAAACAAATAAAAGTCAAAAGGACTGCCTTTGGAATCAAAGAACACACACAATCACGCAAATCGGAGACTCGGTTTGATTGAGTCTCTTCATATGCAACACTGCAGTTTGCGAGGCTGCATACGCCCCCCTAGCGCCGGCTTAAGCGGTATCCGATCTTGAAAATAACAAGGACGGTCCCAATGATCCCAAAGGAAACAAAATATAATCTGCACTATGATGATATACGGGGAGACTTTTCACGACCGCCACACGGCACAACACTAGCTACAGTAGAGTATAAAAAGTATCGAAGAGATGAAACAATAAAGAAAAATAGTTAAGCAGAACTCTCGATACACTTGAAGTGTCACTGAGACGATGCCTTTGCTCTATCCCGTAGCGTCCTTCGTAGAATCTTTCCTGATAGGCTGCGAGGAATCTCTTTCACAAACTCTACACCACCGCGTAGTTTCATATAAGGAGCAACAATACCTATCAAAAAAAGAATATATATATATATATATATATATATATATATATATATATATATATATATATATATATATATATATATATATATAAACAAAATTACATTTTACAAAAAAACATGAGTTAATTGCCATGTGCGTCTGCGTTAGTCTTATATGCAAATAATGGGCTTTTCTGATCTGTAAGGTGGGCTCATTGAATATTTTTAGCGGTAATAGGTAAAATAAAGTACCTGCAACAAAGTCTATTAGTTCTGTATCTGTTACTTCCTTGTCTGTTTTCTTGACAACATAAGCTCTTGGTAGCTCGCCTGCTTCTACATCTGGCACGCCAACAACACCCACGTCAGCAACCGCATCATGACGTAATAATATATCCTCAAGGGTTGCTGGTGCTACCTGGTACCCCTTGTATTTTATTAATTCTTTTAGTCTGTCAACCATGTATAGAAAACCATCTTCATCTTCTTTTCCGATATCTCCTACAAATAAATCAATAATGTTCGAGTACGTCATCAATATTTGTTTGCGCATATTCACAAAATAGTAAAGATTATAGCTATCCAGTAAGGCTGGCTAATCGCAGCTGAAAAGATAATCAATAATCAATCCTACCATTGTGATCGATAATCGATTGGTAATCAATCAAGATTTGGTCATAATTTTACCTGAGCATGACCATTCCATATATTATACTTAATTGTATGTATTTGGTCAGACAGGCCTGAGCAAACAGTGTAGACCCTGATGAGACGCCGCATTTGCGGCGTCTCATCAGGGTTTACACCGTTGCCATCCATCCAGCTATTTTTAGACACAACAGCTGGTAGTAAACTGTACTTGTTCAAATTTTATATTAGGTATGGTAAGGAGTTCAGTTGTCTGATACTAAGGGTAAATACGGTAAGGTAACAAACACGGAAATCAAATGATCGATTATTAGCAAAAAATCAGTAATGATAATCATTTTTGTGCAATTTATCGATCAATAAATCGATTATCTGATTAATTGTGCCAGCCTTACTATTCAGGGAATGCCACAATCACAGAACATAGCCTACCAATGACACAAAGAGAAAGTGTAAACATACTATGATGCACACATATGTTACAACCCAACAAAAGCCCTCAGCCCTATAAAGGTGGTTCTAGTGCCGGACATGATCCATGAAACTCAACAATAAGACATTAACCCTTCTCATGCTGAATAATTTAAGATGCCACGCCCACTTCTAATTTCCAGCCAATCAGATTACTTGATCCATGTTTTTGATAGAAATTCACATATTTAATGACAAACAGTGCTTCTTCAGAAGCCATCTGATATGGATCTACACTGTTTGCTAAGACAGGGCATGACGTGTTCAGCAAGAGAAGGGTTAAACTGGATAAAACACGAAAAATGGCCTGTAGCCACATGCCAAACTGTCTATTCGAATAACACTAAAACTACCGCCTTAGAATGGTCAAATGTAATTACTGCAGAAGAAACTACCGTTGGTGGGGCCAACATCCATTTTACCTATTTTCGAAACAATTACGGACATATCAGCGTATTTAAACTTTGCGTTAGTACTGAATGTTTATGTGTCTATGTGTATTGGGTGAATAACAAACAATATAGACCCTGATCGGACTTCGCGTTCTGCATAGTCTTATTCATTACTCTGTGTTGTTTTCTGAAGCTTGTCCTGAGGTTATAACACTGTTTTCGTTCTCAACATAGCTGAATATGACATTTCCTCCGCTAATAAATATGAAAATATTATCTGCACTATGGTGATATTTTGCTGAATGCATTGTCTCGAAGTCATACGTGCGTACGACTCAACCTGTTTACAAGCTGTATCTTGTATGTACCTCGGACCTATCGATCCGAGTATGTACACAGACAAATAGTGAGATTTTACCTGTTCTTATCCAGCCATCTTCTAAAAACATTTCTTTTGTTTGTGTTGGTAAATTTAGGAAACCAGACGCTGTTTGCGGTCCTCGAATCCATACTTCACCTTCCTGGTTAGGCCCCAGAGTAGCACCGCTCTCAATATCTACAATCTAAAGAAAGGTTTCTTAGGCGTGTGTCTAAAAAAGGTAAGAGAAAAGTCCAGGCAGTGCCACAATAACAAGCCGCAGCCCTTCCCTGACACCAAGAGAAAGAAGAAACAGACAAAACTAAACACGCTGAAGTCGAACAAACGTACGAAAAGCACTAAGCTTAGCTCTTTCTTCCCCAAGCATGGTAATCGCATTGCTAAAACAACTGACAAACGCAAGAACAAAATAACAGAACGCAAGACTTAAAACAAATCGCCTCGTAGAATAAACCACAAAGCAACAAAGAGTAAGACTAACACCGGGATCGCTGTCTTAGAACGGTCAAAAAACAGGTGAGAGAAAAGTCCAGGGAGTGTCGCAATCACAAACCGCAGCCATTTCCAGACACCAAGAGGAAGAGGAAACCGATAAAACCAAACAAGCACAAATCGAAAAACGTACGAAAAGCACCAAGACCAGCTCTCTCCTTCCCAAGCAAGGCAATCGCATCGCCAAAAGGACTTAAAACACAAGAATAAAACAACACAAGGTAAGACGTGAAACAAACCGCCCACAGAATAAACCACAAAGCAACAAAGAGTAAGACTAACACCGGGACCACCGCCCCAGAACGGCCAGCAGATTAAACCACCGGGGAGGGGGTGGGGGTGGTTAAACCTTTTTTTACAGCCAGTCAACCCCACCCTGGATCCTGATGCTACTCCCAATACAGTAACAAACAAAAACCCGGCTCGCACAAAGGGCCCCAACCTAGCCAACGCACAAAAGTGAAAACACAAAAATCAAACCAACCACCATAACAAACAAAGACGAGCCAATTCTACTGTATGTCAGAGCAAATGAAAACCAACAGCCGAACCAAGGCGGGCCAAGCCAAAGACAAATCGTCAAGCCCCAACCCACTGGTTAAAGTTTTACGAAGAGGCCATCATTGAGTCTGAGGCCTGAACCGCCGTCGTGCAATTAAAGAGAAGCATAGCCATAAACAATGATTGGGTTGGCCACTAGGCATGCAGTCTGCCGCATAATATCCAGACTATAGACAATTATTTATAACAGTTAATAAGTTTCCTGAATTGCTCCGAAAAGTTAGATTTTCCTACACTTTTTCTAAATCTGTACACTAGGTCACCGTAAAATTCCGATATACCTTGTTGCAGAAGTGTTTTCAGACTGACGCTTTAGTTTTCTACCAACGCACTCTGTCTGCAATAAAATTTCGAAAACGCCTTACGAAGTTTAAAATAACGATAGCCCTGCCTAAGAAGTTCGGCAGTAAGGGTTTTATTACGGTAGTTAAAGTCACTAAGACCTGAAGGAGCTCTGGCGAATCTCATACGTTGAGATATGTATACTTCATATGAGGTACGTCGGGGGACATCGCCATCCAGAAAAGGAAATTTGACTATATCAAAATCAAAATCGTTCCGTTTATCGTAAATTTTGGTGGAAACTGTACCATTAGATACCCATACATTCAAATACCAAAAAGGTGCCTCGGTATTGGAAGAATTTAATTGGAGTTCTGTAGGGTATATGCGGTCGACCATTTGGTCAAAGTAAATATTGTCAATATTTAACAAATCATCAATATCTTGAAGTTGAATTAAAAGCCTCAATAATGTTAGCCTGATTTACACGTGAGAGAGACTTCATGGAATCTCTCTAATAACAAAAATGAAACTCATCAGAACAAGAGGAACATAAATAGTTCCCATCAGAATACCAACAGTTTGCCTATTAAGTTTAGTTCTAAATCTAATAAAAATATTATCCAAAAGATAAACAAGGGCATCACAGACTTTTTGACACGACCATAAATTGTGATTATTGTATACATCAGAAGTGAAAAAAGCACATTCTTTTTTGCAAGCCAAATATTGGGTATTCTCCCGAGTGAACGTTTTGTTAATTAAAGCAATAAGTTTATCTTTTATAAGATGATGAGGTTACTTAGTATACAGTGTAGACAAATAATATGTAGACAATTTAGAAAAAAAGAGAAAAGTCCCGGGAGTGCCACAATCACAAACTGCAGCCCTTCCCAGACATCAAGAGGAAGAGGATACCGACAAATCCAAACAAGCACAAATCGATCAAACATACGAAAAGCACTAAGATTAGCTAGAAGCCTGAAAGTTTTTAGGTTTAAATTAATTCAGAACTTTATTAGAATTTTTAATTGACCAAAAATAGTTAATTCCGTCCCTTTTATAAACGGTATTATAATATCTAATCCAATGTTTTTGACAGCAGTAAGGCATGAAATTAGCAGTTTGGACAAAACAGTAGCCGTACATGAACTAGAATTAGCAATGAAACGTGCTTTATAAGGTCGTTTATGAAGCCACCAAATATCCAGCTGTCCGTACCCGGTATATTATATTTCGTTTTGCATGGGAGATCTAATGTACAATAGGAATTAGCTTACCATAAAGCCATTCAATCTAGCTTATTTATGTAGGATATATTTTATCTCTTCTACCTAATAGTGTATGAAATTGCATATAATATTATGTATACAGTGCAATTATCGGTCGCATTAGAAATAAAATATACAGACACCTCTATCTACACAGTAACAAGGTGGCTTAATACAAGATATTGAAACATACAGAATCATAAGATTAAATATTATCATTTCAAAAAACGGTAAGAGCAAAGTCCAGGGAGTATCACAATCACAAACCGCATCCCTTCCCAGACACCAAGAGGAACAGGAATCGGACAAAATAAAACATGCACAAATCTAACAAACGTACGAAAAGCACCAAGATTAGCTCTCTCTTCCCCAAGCGAGGTAATCCCACTGCTAAAAGGACTGAAAAACACAAGAACCAAATAACACAAGGTAGATAAGCTAAGAAACACCATTGCCTAAAAAACATATTTTGGCCTACATTTTCAACGTAACATTTAAGGAGGAGGAGGATAGAATAAATGTTTATTTTGTTTACCATTTTACTCGATCTATTGTTTTCATAGAAAATTCTACGCAGTACTGTTGAGGTAAAATACAATGTACAGATTTAAGCTAGTGTTGCAAACTTCATTTATTACTTCTGAAGAGTCCTAATAAAACCGAGTCTTCCATTTTCTAACCCATAGTGTGTTCTTTGTTTGCAAAGGCAATTTATTTGACGTTTGTTTATTTATTTTATTTTTATTTTATTTTATTTTTCATTATGCAGTTGTGTAGATGACAGTATATAACATTGTATGATAGTCCCTTGTCCTGCTGAACCCGGATGTACCCTGCGTTTGCAAACAGTGTAGATCCAAATCAGTTGGCTTCTTAACTTTTCTGGCTCAACAATGTTTGCTATTCAGAATGTGAATTTATATCAACATTTTGGATCAAGTAATCTGATAGGCTTACAATTAGAAGTGGTTGTGGCATCTTGATTTATTCAGCATGACAAGGGTTAAATGACCACTGTCTTCGCGGAACATGACGATTAGTGTATGATATTTTGGGTTAACAGTGCTAACCATGACCTTTCTCTTTAACTGTTTATTTTCAGGTAAGGGGTTAAGTGCCAGACTAGGATAAAATCAGAAACATGCACATCTGGCACACTCAATCGGAATGGTTTAGTTCTTATGTGCTTACAATTATATATGTAGTTTCCAAACAATTAATACAATTAATATACGTATCTCGCGTTTGGATTGAAAGCGACAGGTAAAAGCATCCAAATGGTTGATACCATAGCAATAGAATTCCGTAACCATTACGCCAGATATACTTACTGTTTTCCAGCTACTTTACCTTTTGTTCTACTAATGTCATTGGCTTTCCAACTGAGTTATGCCGGAAATCATCATCTTTGTTCACATGGGTAATTCCTATTTCCGTCGTTCCGAATCCTGCGAATTACAAACTGCAGATATGATATACAGTTCACCAAAACTAGAAGTGAAGTGTATTGCGTCTCCTTAAACTATCGGAGGCTCTATTCTAAGAGCTGTGACTGCAAGGGTTACGTTTTATACAGCATACCAGACAGAGTTTTAGAACTGAAACATTGGATAACATGGATAAAATCGATTTTGTAATTTTTCTACTGACCATTCCAAGGCGATTCCCCTATTACAGTTCTTCTTTGTTCGTTGGTCTGCTGATTCATATGTAGTGTTTGTTGTGTTATTACTTGTTCCTAATCTCCCCTCTTTTGGTGCCTTGGAAGGGCTGTGCTTCGTGATTGTGGAATTTCAATTACATTTCTGCAGTGCAAAATACAAAACCTCCTAATTCTTAAACGTCTCAAATATAGACCAGCTTTATAGCTATGTAGATGTTCAGTGACTGCGCTTTGTTATATATACATATGTACTTATAAGTAATGACCTTGACTACACTAAGTGGATGCATAGGCTGCTCTCACAGGGTACAAGTGAACAACATGAATTTATATACGCTTTAGATCTTTGGCATCACAATTAGTGGTCTTAAGAGAATGGCTTATTGGCACAATATAATTGAAGCGCTTTCTAAACTTAATAGATATGTTGTAAATTGAAAATTGAGGGACACCTGCTATGTTCCATCAAAATGCGTTTCACATATTGATGGCGTCATGTAACGTGTTTTCGGGCATATGCGGACAACATATTATCTCATTCGGGCCATAACTGTCCGCTAACAGAATCACTAGATGATATAAAATATATGAATGGAGAACAAAGGTCAGGATGATAGTTTGCGCATCCGCAGGAGAATCGGACTCTGTGCGGGTTCTGCGCACGTTAGAAGGCTCTTATTCGTTTGACGTGGTCCATATTTTATATACACATAAGCCAGTGCATGACAAAACCTACAATTAGACTTGTGCGACCAGCGAAGACTTGGATCAGCCTGCGCATCTGCGCGGCCTCCGGGCTATCCTAAAACGGGTAAAGGAAAAAAGGGTAAGAGAAAAGATCAGGGAATGCCACAATCATAAACCGCAGCCCTTTCCAGACACCAAGAGGAAACCGACAAAACCAAACAAGCACAAATCGAACAAATGTATGAAAAGCTCTAAGATTAGCTCTCTTCCACAAGCAAGGTAATCGCAATGCTAAAAGGACTGAAAAACACAAGAATAAAATAACACAACGTAAGGCATGAAACAAATCGCCTCGTAGAATAAAGCACAAAGCAACAAAGAGTAAGATTAACACTAGGACCACCGTCTTAGAACGGTCAGTAGACTAAACTACTAGGGGTTAAAGCACTTTTACATCTAGCCAACTTCCCCTTGGGTCCCGATGCCTCTTAATACAGAAATAAAATTCGATTCGCATTAAGGCTCCCAACTCAGTCAATGTATCAAAGCAAAAACAAAAATCAAATTAACCATTATAACAAACAGAGACGAGTACTCATGGCTAATTCTACGATATGCCAGAGCAAATGAAAACCAAAAGTTGAACTACAGCGGGCCAAGTCAAAGATATATCGTCAAGCCCCAACCCACTGGTTAAAGTTGTACGAAGTGGCCGTCATTGAGTCTGAAGTCCGAACCGCCGTCGCGCAATTAAAGAGTGAAGCATAGCCATTAACAATGATTGGGTTGACAACTAGGCGTGCAGTCTGCCATATAATATCCAGTCTATAACCAATTCTTTTACAACCCCTTGCCATGCTGAATGTATGATCGGAGTCTTTGCTGGCCATACAGGTCCTGTTGTAGGTTTTGTGCTTGTTTGGTTTTGTCTGTTTCCTCTTCCTCTTGGTGTCTGGGAAAGGCTGCGGCTTGTGATTGTGCACTCCTGGACTTTTCTCTGACCTTTTTTTCATGCGCTGTCTCATATTATACAGTGGTTTACCAAGTCATAGATAAAGTAGGTATCTTGCAAGAGAGATATCATTGTACCAAGATACTTATCGGTTACGGCTTGTAATGACACCTCAGCCTATCCATGTGAACTTTGAGTGACAGCCCTTCCGAGGCACCAAACGACAAAGAGATGAGGAATAAATAAGGACAAAACAAACTCAACGTTTTAAACAACAAAGAGAAACTGCAATAGAAGACAAAAATGCCTCTTCCATGTCGCGACTCGTATTAAATATATTGGGCCATAAAACACACTGTGAGACAAAACACAAAGCTGGGGATAAAAGTAATTGAATTAAAAGGACATTTTATTGCTATATCTACATGAGACGCGCCTTGTGAAAAAGGATCTTAGAGGCATACAGAGAGTGAAAAGTAGATCAGCATACACATCAGCCCTGTATGAGCAGTACCGTTCTCGCCTATACTCTTTTGAATTCAAAAATTTTGTAAGTGGACAGGGAAGACCTTGATCAAAAACCATGTACGCGATTACATTTCTGGGCTTTCGCTGTTCGCATATCCTTATGGCACTTTTACGTACGCAGAAGTTCATACATACCCTGATGAATATTTGTAAGGTTTAGTTTGTTCTTGACAGCTTCTTCAATTTCAGCACTAAGTGGTGCAGCACCACATATAATTCTTTTCACTGATGACAAATTGTACTCGGTTAATTTCGGATGTTTAGCAAACATTACCATGACGGGAGGAACTACTTGCAAGGTTGAAGGCTGAAAAGTACAAGCGGAAGGACATAATATGGCATTTAGTCCAGAGCAGCAACACCAAATACTGTCATGATCAAACGTGTTGATGTAGTCTTAGTGGTTTTCAATGTTCGGTTTGGTTATTGTAACTACTGGTTTATGCATTGATTGAGTTGGAAGCCTTTATGCGAACCAAATTTTTATGTGTTTCTGTATTAAGAGAGTATCGGGACCCAGGGTGAAGTTGGCTACCTGTAAAAGAGTTTTAAACCCCCCGGTGGTTTACTCTACTGACCGTTCTAAGGCGGTGGTCCAGGTGTTAGTCTTATTCTTTGGTCCTTTGTGGTTTAATCTACGAGGCGATTTGTTGTATGTCTTACCTTGTGCCATTTTGCTATTGTGTTGTTCAGTCCTTTTAGCATTGCGATTACCTCGCTTGGGGAAGAGAGAGCTAATAGTGCTTTTCGTACGTTTGATCGATTTGGGCTTGTTTGGATTTGTCGGTTTTCTCTTCCTCTTGGTGTCTGAGAAGGCTGCAGTTTGTGATTGTGACACTACCTGGACTTTTCTCTTACCTTTTTTACTTTGGTTGATTTGACGCTTTCAGTAAAACTATTTTCGTACTCATTACTGCACTCCTTTTTTTGCAAAGCCTCTTGTCAGTATTTATTTCGTAATGTAGTACATTTTTGCATCCTACCCATTCATTTAGGTTGTTACTGTTATAACCTCGGGGCTTTGTTTATTGCCCTTTCTTGTTTTCTAATCCAAAGAAACTATTTTGTGCCTACTGTGACAGTCTCTGTGAGGTAAGAATATCTCAAGAATCTTTACCTAGTAAATGCTCATTGTAAACGGACAAATTTTATTTAATGGATACGTTCTTTATAACAAATTCGTTTAAGGTGAAAATGAATATTTGTATCTTACCTGGTACTTTTCTATAAGTTGTAAATATTCTTCTGGATTAAATTTCCCCATCAAGACCACTGTATGCCCCCAACTGAGTACTGTTGCAATGACCGCGTTCAGTCCGTATATGTGGAACATCGGTAAAAACAAAATGGAACAACCTGGTTCCTCGTTGACACCTGCATGACTGTAAAACAAGGAGTTGCTGTGTGTGTACAAAGTGTAATAATTATGATACATAGAAAAGGAAGATATCACCATGAGGCATAACCCTAACATCGCACTGAAAAATAAGGAAACGTGACTGACCTGTGTAAGCAATGAACATGTGCACAAAATTTAAAATAGCTGAATTGTCGGTTTTCTGGATCAGGCATGCCACATTTTGTTTATCAAATTAGGCCTCATCAGTGACCCTCATATAACGGCAGAATTCTACATACTGACATATGCGAAAGTAAATTGTACAGATTAGCTTTCGCTTTTATGCAGATGGTTAATATATATCAATATTCACATACAATACTAAAATTATATGAAATCGACATTAACATACGGGAATGGAGCTTATCGTAATATGTGGGTTAATTGGTTAATTGACGTGAATACGTTTTCTCTGTATGTGTAAATGATTTTCATTTGATCATTCCAATGTTTTTCGTCTTTCAATTTTGGCGACTGCTTTGTCTCACAAAGTGTGTTAATCATATATTGTACATGTTAGAATTACAAGCAACAAAACTACACAGCTTACAGCGTAAGAAATGACTTCTTTCGAGCCGTCTCACCTGGATGAATGTCATTTGCAACCATATTATATATAGGTCTATTAATGGAGGGTAGTTAAAAATATAAATGAAGTTGACCGGGAATGGCCACAACCACGTATCACAATCTTCCCGCCGCACCGGAAGAAGAAATGTGGGACAAACAATGACAAGAATACAACACAGTTACAATCACCGACAAACAAACAAAGAAAGACCTGTCACCTGGCCTTAGATCATTTAGTAAATACAACCGCTTATGGGCTTAAACTGGTTTTACACGATCACAACCTCGCTCTTAATTGTGATACACCATCAAAATTACAAATATGTGACTGGTCCGCGTAGGTCATCTACTTTATCAGAGAAACATTAAGAAAAACACAAACAGCCAGGAAACTGCATAAGAATTTATTTAATTGAAGCTCTGACGGATAAATTTGACTGATCAAACCATCGAAGTAGTTATTGTGAATATTTGATAAATCGTCCAAATATCTAGACGTCGAGCTTCAAGCCTCAATAACTTCAGATTGCTTTTCTTCAGAAAGACATCATGAAGTCTCTCTCATAACAGAACAAGAACAAATCCGCCACAAGCGGTGCGCAATTAGTACCCGCGGAATACCTACAATTTGTGGAAATAGCTGGGTACCAAATCTTATATAGATATTGTCAAGTAGAAAGAAAAGATCTTCACACACTTTCTGACATGACCATAAAGTATAATTTCTATACTTTTTGGAAATGAAAAAAGCATTACTTCCGTTACATCCAAAATAGAAGGAACCTTCCCCATGAAATGCCCACTCGATTTAATCATTCAGTTTTTCTTTTACAAGATTATGAGGTAGTGTAGTATAAAGCGTGGAAAAATCATACATAGACAGACTTGCTGCACAAAAACTTTTGGATTTAAATTTATTCAAAACTTCATTTGAATTTTTTAATTGACCAAAACAGATTCTTACCTGATCTTTCATAGACCTTGTCGCAATATTTAAACACATGCTTTCTGATGGCAGTAATACACGAAGTCAACAATTTAGAATGTCTAGTCGTGGTACAAGAGCTTGAAGTTGCAATAATCCGGGCTATGTATGATCTTTTGTGAAATAAAAGTCAAAAAGGATTGCCTTTGGAAATAAAGAACACTTAAATCACGAAAATCGGAGACTCGGTTTGACTGAAGTTCAAACAACCAATACAACGTAGGGAGCTTATCTTGACCATCTTTAACACTTACATGAAACTCGGTGGCTAAATGGTAGGTATGATCATTAACCACAGACCTCTCTTCAGTCAAGAGTTGTAGTTCATAAGCCTTTGTACCACCAGGTTCTTGCTGAAGAGTTTTAACATAATGGAGCCGTTAAACAACGACGGCATTGTTTGCTGATTTGTCTGCCGGAGCCAAAACATACTGCCTATGAAATTCTAGAATAACTTGTTTATGGTGACGTAAAGATGTCTTTTGTTTCGGAAGTAATAAATATGTATTTTGACAATAGAAAGAAATACGTTTATTAACTATTCCATCACGAAAACATGCCTATATAATTTTGACCCCCTTGAACCCCACTTTTATACAGTAAAACTGGGGTTTACAGGGGTATACATTATTTTTCTTATTACTGCATAAAACATAGATTGTGGGTACTCGTTAGAACCGCCTCGCCGAGGCGGTTCTAACGAGTACCCACAATCTATGTTTTGAGCAGAAATACGAAAAATATCAGATTTTTTTATCTGAAAATTTTCAGTTTTTTGGAGGTGAAATTTTCTATATATTTGAATAGGCGTGTTTTCGTAATGCTAAAAAATGTTCAGTTTTCATTCGTTTAGGACTGCATTTTCAACAGAATCTCGCTTGCACCATCGATTACCGAATTCATTCAAGGCAGCAGCAATTTCTTCCCTACAGTTGAAATCAGTTGTAGAAGGAAATCAGTGTTTCGGTCCTTTAGAAATTATATTTCAGATTCTACGACCAGGAATTATTTTTAAATTCCCAGTGATTATATGACCTGCTGCTTGAGTCTTTACAATCTCATGTCTCGGGAGTATTTGTATCAATATCTAGATCAGAAACAAGATTATTAAACTTAAAAAATGATAAATCGAACAGGTTTGTTATACTTTCAGCAAATTATGATTGTTTCAGTAATGCGAAAATATGTTGAAATTGATAAAACAACCGAATTGTCCCGGAAGATACTAGTCAAATCAATAAAATCCATCCCTTTATTTATGAAAGAAATTTTGATAAAATAACGTTTGTGATTATTTTCAGAATCGATGTAAGGACAAAGAGCATGTTGAGGATAACCTCTAGAAAAGACGGCTGCGTCATATAACTGATAAGAACTATCAAAGATTTTATTCGCCTCAATGTCTGGTATGTGTAATACAAAAATGGGTAATGAGCTTAAAAAGGTAAGCATAGAGTCGCGTGCGTCAGTTTGTAACATTTTTGACAGTCATTTCAGCCTAATATTATTTCTTTTAACTGCGCGTAATTTGAGTGTTACAATTTTTCTTGACCCCATGGGACCTTTTTCGGCATTCTAAAAGAGAGAAGATATCGAAATTGGGCATTTTTGAAATGTTACCCTCATGATAAATGTTGTCTTTAAAACCCAGTGGAAAACGCGTCTGTAATGATTTTATCTATTTTAATTCTGTTTAATGTCTTTTGATAATTTTAAATCTGAGTGCAGAATTTATATCGTAATTAATTTTTTCATTGGTTGTATAGAAATGTCATTTAGTGAGTAACCCGTACGTTTAAAGTGACGGTACAAGAAATTATCATTATTATATGGTTGGTCTGTCCTACATACTGCATTCCACAGTTTACAGCATGTCAGGTAATTACATATATCAAATCAGTTGATTTCAGTATAAATCTAATAGTTAACTACTGTAAATCGTCTGTCCGTTTACGCATGACGAAATAAAAAGGTAAGAGAAAAGTCCAGGGAGTGCCACAATCACGAAAAAGGTAATGAAAAGTCCAGGGAGTGCCACAATCACAAACCGCAGCCCTTCCCACACCCAAAGAGGAAGAGGTAACCGACAAATCTAAACAAGCACAAACCGACCAAAACGTACGAAAAGCACCAAAATTAGCTCTCTCTTCCCCAAGCGAGGTAATCGCAATACTCAAAGGACTGAAAAACAGAAGAACAAAATGACACACAGAAAGACATACAACAAATCACCTCGTAGAATAAACCACAAAGCAACAAAGAGTAAGACTAACACCTGGACGACCGCCTTAGAACGGTCGTAGAGCAAACCACCGGGGCCGCAGCCCTTCCTAGACACCACGAGGAAGAGGTAACCGACAAATCCAAACAAGCATAAATCGATCAAGCGTACGAAAAGCACTAAGATTAGCTCTCTCTTCCCCAAGCGAGGTAATCACAATGCTAAAACGACTGAAAACAAGAATAAAAAGGCACAAGGTAAGACATAAAACAAATGGCCTCGTAGAAAAAACCACAAAGCAACAAAGAGTAAGACTAACACCGGGACCACCGCCTTAGAACGGTCAGCAGAGTAAACCACCGGGAGGGGGGGGGGGGGGGGGGCGGGTTAAAAGTCAACACTAAATGAGCCACCACGTCAGAAAACATATCTTTTGACATGTGCGCACAGTATCCGCAATGCTAAAAGGACTGAAAACAAGAACAAAATGGCACATGGTAAGACATAAAACAAATCGCCTCGTACAATAAACCACAAAGCACCAAAGAGTAAAACTAACACCAGGACCACCGTCTTAGAACGGTCAGTAGAGTAAACAACCGGGGGTGGGGCTGTTAAAGCACTTTTACAGCTAGCCAACTTCACCCTGGGTCCCGACGCTTCTCTTAATACAGAAATACATAAAAATTCGCTTCGCTTAAAGGCTCCGGACTTAGCCAATGCATCAAAGCGAAAACATAAAAATCAAATTAATCACTATAATAAACAAAGACGAGTACTCATGGCTAATTCTACTGTATGCCAGAGCAAATGAAATCCAATAGTTGAACCACGCCGGGCCAAGTCAAAGACTAGGATACATTCCACTCCTTTTAAACGGATATGTATACTTACGAAGAATAGGTGTTTTTATAGGGTTCTATAGGGGAAAGTGGAACTCTAAACAAAGACCAGTACTCATGGCTAATTCTACTGTATGCCAGACTAAATGAAAACCAATAGTTGAACCACGGCGGGCCAATCAAAGACATATCGTCAAGCCCCAACCGACTTGTTAAAGTTTTACGAAGAGGCCAGCATTGAGTCAGGCCCGAACCGCCGTCGTGCAATTAAAGAGTGAAGCACAGCCATCAACAATGATTAGGTGGACATAGGCATTATATCAATGTTTACAACATCTACACCTCTAAACATCGCACATAGTAATACTAGGATACATTCCACTTCTTTTGATTTGTTTGTTTGTGTTGAGGTTTTACGGCCCAGTCAACCCAATGGGGTCATGTCGAGCGCGGTCAATTTACCTAACCACACGTTTACTGGGCAGGCTAAGTCCTCTAAGCGGTTAACCAGTATTGTGCACATTTTTTCGCCAGAAACTGACAACTGCCCTTCATGAATCAGCGGAAGGGAGAGAGTGACCGTAGAAAATATTTCATGATCAATCTCCACGAAATAATGTTGCCGACCTTGGCGGGGGTTGAACCCGCGACCTCCCCGTCTCCAGTCGGACGGCGCATCCAACTGAGCCACCGAGGCCTCCACTTCTTTTTTGTGGAACAGATATGTATACTTACGAAGAATAGGTGATTCTATAGGGGAAAGTGGAACTCTAAGGTTCTTATTAAACATATTAGTATTACCCGCTCCATTGAAATCAATAGAAGCAGCAGAAAACAAGTTTAAAGGTCTGATCATAACCGACGATCTCACAGTTCTAAAGTTATAAGTGGTGTGGGGAAGTTGTACAGAAGACGCAGAATGTAACCTATGGGGAGATATTGTTATTCTAAAAATATTTGTAATACTCATAGTTTGGATTTTAATTTGACACTTTTATTGACTTTCAGAATCTTAAGCTTTTCTCCGATGACTAATATGTGGGCACTTGTTATACCTTCCTTCCATTTGCAGGACTGACCTTCAGTTCTTGTGCACGCTGTTTTTATTAATGACCAATATGTATATTGCTGTTCTGTTGACAGTATCGCCACACAACCTCTACTACTGTTCAATGCTTTATATTCTTGAAAATCTGTCATTTACTTGGGTGCGTCACCCACAGTATAACTGTATTGATCAAGGTCAATGACTTCTAAATACAACAGCTGACTGCGGGGGCTTCTACTGATTCCGTGACGTTCACGGTGACGTTTACTTGCTTAAATGAGGTTGAAGGAAACATTTATTTCGAACTGATTTGTTCAAATGAAATACTGATTAGCTCAAATAAAATCGTCATTATTTCCTACAGTTTAACGAAGTAAAACATGTACATTTTTGTAGTCGGAAGGGCAATGTGATAAGATTGATTACTTCTTACAAAAGTGACCATTTAATACTATGACATTTATGAAACTTGTTGGGTAATTTCGGTGTTTTGCTTGTCCGGAGTCTCGCAAAATATCGAAATTATCAAATGCGTTTCATAAATGTCATACTAAATGACAAGACATGTAATATCCTCTACATATGTTATTGCAAAGCGTTTGCTTGCTAACTTTTATAGCTCGGTATTGATATTTTGAATATAAAAAAAAACACCTAACATTACGAAAACATGCCTATTCAAATATACTGAGAATTTTACCACCAAAAAATGAAATTTTTCAGATAAAAAAGTCTAATATTTTTCATATTTCTGCTCAAAACATAGATTGTAGGTACTCGTTAGAACCGCCTCGATGAGGCGTTTCTAACGAGTACCCACAATCTATGCTTTTGAGCAGAAATAAGAAAAATAAAGTATACCCCTGTATACCCCAGTTTTACTTCATGAAAGTGGGGTTAAAGAGGGTCAAAATTATATAGGTATGTTTTCGTGATGACATCTTAAAAAACCACCTTACATCATCTGCATAACATTGGCCACTAAAGCATAATGTGTCATTTTAACTGCCTTTGGAAAGCCTGTGGTTCCACTAGACGAGTACAGAATAGCAGTGGTAGACTTCCAGTCGGCATCTGGTGTCGTATATGTACCATTTTCTAAATCTAGAAGAGATTCGAGTGGCATACATCCTTCCGCCTCTCCAAATACTATCACCTAAAATTACAAAAAGGTCCTTTATTAAAGAGAAATGGAGGCAGCGCAAAAACAACTGTTTAAAATAACATTAATAGTTGTTACTAAAATGTAGGCCACTAATCTTTTATACCTAGATTCTGCTTTCTTGGATATCATTTGTTCGTCCGTAATGTAATATTCAGCCATTGCTGCCAAACAGTTTTGAACGGCCCTCACCGATTCAAATATTCAATTATCCTATTTGTGTTGATTAAACGTGATAGGCAGACGTCCCGGTCATGCCACTTATTGATTTTAAGTCGTATATCCGCTTTGTGCCTACATTGCGACAGGAAAAAATAAATAATGAATTTAACAATTCATCTAAAATTAGTCTTAGATTGCCGAATACACAAAGAAAAGAAAATCAGAGATTCAGTTTCATTACGAAAACACGCCTATTCAAATACACTGAAAATTTTACCACCAAAAAATGGCAATTTTTCACATAAAAAAAATCTGATATTTTTCATATTTCTGCTCAAAATATAGATTGTGGGTACTCGTTAGAACCGTCTCGTCGAGGCGGTTCTAACGAGTACCCACAATCTATGTTTTTTGAGCAGAAATAACAATAATAATGTATACCCCTGAAAACCCCAGTTTTCCTTTATAAAAATAGCGTTTAAGGGGGTCAATATTATATAGGTATGTTTTCGTGATGTTATGAATTAGCTTCATATCCAACAATATTATTTTCGTGTCTGCGAACGCCCTACTAGCAAAACATGATTAAATCTTCTTTTATTGTAAATCTTCAATGAAATGACAATCGGTAAAGACTCGGAGCCGACACCACAGTATGATATACATGTAGCGTTTGGTGAAAGTCAGCTCTGTTTGCATGCTCCATAGTTTGAGATGCTAAGAAAATGCTGCGTAAAAAAATCAGCAAAAAAATAAAATGTAATTTTTCTCATTAAATATGCTTTGGCATTTCATGCAAATTACCTATCGAAGCCTATAAATATAATCAATTTGTCATCTGCTGAATTGTCCAGAGAGTGGTAAAGTTAATGTTCTTTTTTTTTTTTTTTTTTTGTTTTTTTTGTTTGTAAGAGGGTCGCTCATGAGGCCCGATTGGACGAACCCAGCTGGTCGGGCCCAGAAAAATTGATACTTAGCTTTTTTGTTTACAGTTTGAGAGTGTGTTCAATCTCTCAAGCGTCATTCCTTTAAGAATGTATTTATCTTACCTGAATGTGGTCAAAACCGGCTTTTGCAGTTTGCACTTTGGACACTAGGGCAGGAGTTGTGAACACATATTTGGTGTCGTAATCTCCAAAGACTTTGTGTAAATCATCTAAAATATTGAAATAGTACACCAGGTTACAGCCAAAAAAAGTCTTAATATACATTCATATATAGTGTAATGTACTTATATGAGCCGGGCCACAGTATTTCCCACAAAACTGCATTTTCGCGCAGTCTGATCAGAGACTTCGACTGATATTCAGTGGGTAGCAAAGGAGAATACAAAGCGCCTTCAGGTTGACAGCAAATACTCAGATCAGACTGGGTGCACATGCAATCTTCTAGTAAATATTGTGCCTCTGATTATGTAGTAATTCGCGTAAATAATCTAAAAAGATAAAAGATATCAATATAATTCTGGGCCCAATTGTTCAAAGCGTCGTTAGCTTAACGACGTCGTTAAGGGTCATATCGTTAACTGTTTTAGCTGATCCAATACACAATATTCTGATATTTTTTGCTGAAAAAATGTGAGTAGCTTTTGCACTGCAAAAGCTACTCACATTTTTTCAGCAAAAAATTTCAGAATATTTGCGTATCACTCGATGTAAATTTTAACGAATCGTTAACTAACGACATCGTTAGCTTTGAACAACTGGGCCCTGGCGATTTCTTAATTTAATAAATAGGTTATAAATTGTAAATTTGAGGGACATCTGCTGTGTTCCATCAAAGCGCATTTCTCATATGGACCGCGCCATGCAAAAAGTGTTTTCGGGCTTATGCGGACAGTATATTATTGTTTTTGCCAATGATTAGCCATAAGTAGGCTTCCAAAATCCCAGACATCCGCTTGTACCTATATATCTTTCGTTCAGGCCTATGGGCATGGTGGGCGAATCTTGCTTACCAAGTAATGCTTACTATCCGCGGACGCCTAATTACACCTTTTATTCGGGGGTCCATGCCTGTTGGTCTGAACATTCTGATTTGTCATTCGTTTAAGGATTTATGAGACTGATTTCTGGCTTGGGTACCATGACCACTACTACTCGTTAGGGTCTTAACTGTCCGCTAACAGAATTATTGGATGGTACAGAATGTATGAATGGAGAACAAAGGTCAGGATAATAGATTGCGCTTGCGCAGGATGATCTGAACATGTGCATTCTGCGCATGTTCGAAGGCTCTTTTTCGCTTGACATGTCCCATATTTTGTTGACCGGCGCGCGAATCGCGCCGGTCTCTTAATATAGCTTTGAATTTTTATATATGGTAGACTATTCGATTAGCTCACTAAGGACGTTTTATATTTGCCGGGACGTCGGTTTTTGACGATCCCGGAAATTATAAAAAAAATCTCAAGACAGTGTTATAAGCAGATTAATGTCCATATTTTATTTTCATTTCAATCGAGAAATTTCATAAAGCTTAATAAAAGCAAGCATTAAAGACTCACATTGTTGTTCTTTTTTTAACCTGTTCATTACGAAAACACGCCTATACAAATATATACAAAATTTCACCTCCAAAAACTGAAAATTTTCAGATAAAAAAGTCTGATAGTTTTCAGATTTCTGCTCAAAACATAGATTGTGGGTACTCATTAGAACGGCCACGGCGAGGCGGTTCTAACGAGTACCCACAATCTATGTTTTGAGCAGAAATAAGAAAAATAGTCTATACCCCTGTGAACCCCAGTTTTACTGTATAAAAGTGGGGTTTAAGGGGGTCAATATTATATAGGCACGTTTTCGTGATGTACATTGAAAATTTATTGAACTTTAGTAAACTCTTAATTGTCTTATATCTCTATGTAAACATGAACAAAATGCGCCGTTACTTAGACGTTTACGTCGAAATGTTTTGTCTTGTCTTGTCTTACCGACCTTTCTAAGGCGGTGGTCCCGGTGTTAGTCTTACTCTTTGTTGCTTTGTGGTTTATTTACGAGGCGATTTGTTGTATGTCTTTCCGTGTGTCATTTTGTTCTTGTGTTTTTCAGTCCTTTTAGTATTGCGATTACCTCGCTTGGGGAAGAGACAGCTAATCTTAGAGCTTTTTGTACGTTTGTTCGGTTTGTGCTTGTTTAGATTTGTCGGTTTCCTCTTCCTCTTGGGGTCTGGGAAGGGCTGCGGTTTGTGATTGTGGCACTCCCTGGACTTTTCTCTTACCTTTTTTGTATATATATGAGCCAGCACATGACAAATCCTACAATAAAACTAGGTTACAGCGAAAATATAAACAGTATTCTTAACCAATTTATGTCTAGCATCTCTTAAAATGGATATTAGCAAACAGCGTAGACACAGCTCAGACGCTGCAGAACACGACATCTGAACTGTGTTTTCACTGTTCGCATAAAAACAGGAATTTCTACAAAACACGGTAATAACAAAAAGTAAACCAAACTCACCTTTACTAGAAATGTACCGGTCCAATGAATTAAAGTAGAAAAGCCCGTTCGACATAAATGGGTAAAAGGGAAAGGCAATGTTGGAGAAGAATGTATATGAGATGCAAGATCTTGTGACAAACTGCGCATTTTGATGAAAATATAATCAAATTTAGACGGAAAATAAGTAAGTTAAAACGGGTTAGAATTGCTTTCATGAGCACCGCTATTTTGAATATTTAATGAGAGGTATGATTTCATAGAGCCCTTATTAAATATGCAAAACTTAAATAGGCAAGACGTTAAACAATATACAACCTATGCATAGTATAGCTTTTTTCTTGCATACCTGATAAGGATTTCCGCAAATTACAACGGTGCTAGCAAATACGTATCTCACACACCCTTAGCCGTTCCGTAGAAAAGATAAAAAATCGAGAATTTACACGTGTTTGTTTTACACGGGTTGTAGAAGACGTCACTGTACGCCATCGTTAAGGTTGACGTCACAGAACGTAATGGCATTACTAAATGTCACGGTCTTGTTATCGCAATGTCTGCATTCGAAGTGACTGCATTATCAAAAATCCACTTTCAGAAATGAAAGGTTTGCAAGATAAAGAGTTTATCAAGGGTGTGAGGTACAGATAGAAAAATCCGTCCCTCGGGATTACAGTCTGATATAACTCGGCAAGCCTCGTGATGCCAGACAGCAACCCTCATTACGGATTTTTCTATCTATCCCTCACACCCATGATAGATTCTTCTATTTTAGGCATTTATATATTTTGCTGAAAACTGCATTGATTTCTATCAGAAAGATTTTTTTTAAATTTTGAAATGTTTAGGACCTCATTAAATATTCAAAATGGCCTCACCGTTGATAGTGGGTTTGAAATCTTCAAATGACTAACTTCCTTAATTTTTATCTGATTTCAATCAAATTCAAATCAAAATCCATGGTTTCTTAAGCTTTCAGATACTTCTCTAACCAAAATAATGATTGAATGATATTGTCACAGGAGATCAAAAAACGTTTATCATGAACTATCTGTATTTTTCTATTGGCGGTTAAGAGATGTAAATTTCCGGACTGAGAATAAAACTAATGTAAAGCAGAGGAACAAGCCCTATCTTCCCCATTTAGGAGATCACAATTCCAATGTTTACCATTGAAATATCACTATTTCCCGTGAGACGTAATAGTCAGAAAGAATTGATGTATTTATGCAGGGTGCATCACGAAAACACTCCTATATAATTTTGACCCCCTTAAACCCCACTCTCATATAGTAAAACTGGGGTTTACAGGGGTATACATTATTTTTCTTATTTCTGCTCAAAAACATAGATTGTGGTACTCGTTAGAACCGCCTCGCCGAGGCGGTTCTAACGAGTACCCACAATCTATGTTTTGAGCAAAAATATGAAAAATATCAAAGTATTTATCTGAAAATGTTCAGTTTTAGGAGGTGAAATTTTCTATATATTTGAATAGGCGTGTTTTCGTAATGGCTGTAGAACATATATAATGTAAAACTATCCAAATAACCATTTGAAAATTAGCCAAGAACAGTGTATACACTGGTGGCGTATCTATCGGTAAAATCTGTTCGGTATTTATCAGATTAAACTATAAGCAGTTTCATTATTTATCCATTTTTGCAACGCTCCTATTGTTGTATTTAACCCATTTACGCCTAGGGTATTCGCAAACAGTGTAGACCCAGAACAGACACGACAGAACGCGGCGTCTAATCAGGGTCTGCACTGTTTGAATTGAATACCAGAATTTCTATAAAACATAGCAATAATAACAAACCAAACCTGACACCCCTTATATTGGAAACAGACCGTTCCGAAGAGTGATGGTAGAAGAGTCCATTTAGCATACCTGGATTAATCTATATTAAAAACGATTTTCTCCGGACAAAAGAGATATCAGGTGTATACATTTTTTTTTTCTCCACGAATACATGTATTATGGATACGTATTAGGAGATCCTCTAGGAGGTGCTTCTGATGAGTACTTATAACATATGTTTTCAAGGAGAAATAAGAAAAATAGCAATACTTTTTGGTTGAAAAAAAAGTGTCTCATCTAGAGTTATTAACATATTTCTCATCTTACAGAAGTGAAAGTAGTTGAACAGTATTTTTACTGAGTACACTAAGGCTTAGGAAATGAAAAACGGTCATATAGGCATTTTGATGGTATCAGGTGAGTGCCGGTTTGCTTGACTCACATCAGAACCGTTCGGGAAAAAGGGTCTACTGTAAAAGGAAAGAATTTACTCCCTTTGTGAGCAAATCATGTCCTCTTAGAGTTGACCTCTTTTCAAAAAAAGGACATAAACAACATTGATTTAGTTGCTTTCCTTAAAGATGTAACAATTCCCCTTAATACAAATCAGTGTTAATCAGTTACGGTATTTACCCTAAGTATTCGGACACCTCATCTCCTTACCATGCTTATCCTAAGATTTGGAAAAGTCCATTTTATTACCTTTTGCTGTGTCTAAAATATTGTCAGATGAGTGGGAAACTGTGTAGGCTCTGATCAGACGACGCAGAATATAAAATTTTTTCCATGCTCAACTCAGCAGAGCATGAACTTTTCTCTGCAATAGTTGGCATTTTCATACTTATTAGCAGAGAAATATTTATGCTCAGCTATATTTAGAAAGAAAGCATTTGCAATTGTTAGTAATTGGAGATTTATAAGCAGAACAAATTTCATACGCAGCTGAGTTGAGCATGAAAAAAGTTTTATAACCTCGGGGCCTGGTCTACACTGTTTGCGCAGACCCGTCCTTCCGAATACTTATATTTATTACTGTACTCACCGGCCGTGTACATTGGATTAACTGTTTGAAGCACTGCGGCTGAGAGGACTGTTCCAAAAATCACAACAGGATAATCAATGTGGTTTGGTGCCAGTATACAGACAACGTCACCTTTCTGAACTCCCAAACGTTGTAGTCCGGAAGCAAGGCCTTCGGATCTTTTGACGACGTCATTATAGCTGTATGATTTACCGGTGGAACCATCTGTCTAAAATAGGACAAATACTAATTATGTTTATGTTGTACTCAAGGAATATTCTCGGAATGTGTTAAAGTAATAATTGATAGTCATAGAACAATATATTCTTTACGAACATTAGCTAAGCAAAAAACAGTATGTAGGTATGACACTTACGTAATGTCTATTTACCAATGCAATGCGGACCCTCTATTACATTTAGAATAGAGGCAGTTCTAACGAGTACCACAATCTATGTTTCTGACCAGAAATAAGTAAAATAATGTATACCCCAGTAAGCCCCAGTTTTACTATATTAAAGTGGGGTTTTAGAGGGTCAATATTATATAGGCATGTTTTCGTGATGAGAATAAATGCGTTGGTTCGATTCCAAATCTTCTTTTGGTACTTCAAGAAGTTTGTGCATCGTGACCGAGCTCTTTTCTGGGTAACTTAATTTGTATACTTCGCATTAGCAGATGCTTTGTTATTCAGCATATCGTTAATTTCTTTATCCAAACATAGACAGTATTGAACAAAAGGTATTCTAAGAGCATATGAACACAGGGTAGCCTTGACATAGGCCATGAGCAAGATAATCTAGGCTTCGCTGTTTACACGCTGTTTGATTGTCTGCAAATGAAGGTACGCTTATTGCAAAGTCAGGCATAACTTAAGTACAGTCGAACCTCGTTATCTCGAACTTGCTTATTTCGAATTACCGCTTATCTCGAAGTGAAAATCTGGTCCCAGTTTTAACATGAAACTATGACAACAGCTAACAAAATAATGTGGAAAAGAGGAGAAGCAATTTCTCCTCTTTTCCACATTATTTTATATATATGTATATTTCTAACTTCAGGAGTCAAATTACATATTCATTTGTTAAATGTGTTTGTTCAATTTATTGTTTTCCTCATTCTCTCAACTCTGATATGTCGAGGTACGGATATCTCGAAGTGTTTCAGTGAGTCCCTTGGAATTCGAGATAACGAGAGTCGACTGTAATTCGTTTTTGCTGACATTATTGGATTTTCAGGTGCTCTCTGACTATTGGACTCAAACATTGTATGTGAAAATGGAATTCGGATCTAAGCTTCTAGGGAGCGTTAGGGATGGTGCAGTTCTAGCTCACCTGAGCCGAAGGCTCGTGAGGTGAGCTTACATGATAGGTTTGGTCCGTTGTTTGTCGTCCGTTGTCGTTTATACTTTCAAACAAGAATATTTCTAAGACCAGTTAGTCAATTTAAATAAAACTTTATATGTAGCATTTTTAGGACGGGGTATTGATTACATATTCGTTTGAGACAGGTCCTTCTAAGACTCTGCTTGCTGTGACAAACGAAATGTCATATAAACATATAACGGGAGAACGGTGTCTCCATTTTTCTCGACCAGTCTGGAACGGATTTTCTTCAAACTTGCAGGTAACTAGGACAGGCATAAAGCTTTGGACGTGTCCTAACTTCAGCTATATCAGACTACTCATTTTAGTTATGAGCCCTTAGACAAAAAATCCTCATGTGGTTATTATTCGGAAAACACTGTCTTCAAATGTTTTGGCCACTTTTAATCTGATCTTCATCTTAATTCCAGGTAAGTGGGACTCTAATAAAATCTCAAATGTGTTTGATTTCTGTCCAGATCGGACTACTTACTTTAGACACGTGCCTTGGGTAGGTGGGAAAACAGTACCTACATGTTTTATAACATATGTTCCTCAAACGTGCATGTAACCCGGACAGGGATAAAGTCTTGACAGAGTTCGAATTTCGGCAGGATCAGACAGCACCTTTCAGAGTTATATGCCCTTCAGCTTAGACAAACTTTCTCATACAGTTTTATTTGGGGAAAGTAGTGCCTCTGTCTTTTCTCGCCAATTTAAAGCTCACCTAAGAAGACGGCTCTTAACGTTGACGTTACATCAAAACCGTCCATCGGCCGAAAATATTGATTTTGCTGTTGATCGGCCGAATAGTATCATTTTAATCGGGCGACAGGAGCTAATACATTAAAATAATACACCATCGATGGCAAGCGGTAACATCACAGCTTTCTGCATCCGGTATCGGTTGACAGTTGCCCTTTTATCGAGCCACCATCGGCAGACAAAGATAGACGCATTCAAGCGACTGACGGCAGACGACTGACACCGTCGTCCGTTCATCGATCGAGCATCGATAAAGAAAGACGCATTGAGCGACGGACGACTGACGACTGATACACTCGACCACGTTACAAATTTAACCATATCGAGCACTTCATGTTTAATTATTTGCCCTTGAGTATGAAAAAGTCCATATTTGCAACTTTTATGTCTTAGATCAAGTGAAACAGCTATGTGATGGTTACATTAAATTTCGTAGTTCATTTGATAGGTCTACTGATGACGTCAGGTTAGTATACATGTAGGTATCACCATACTAACGTCGGCAATGCATCGATAATCGTAAGGTGTGGTGCAACCCATTTGCAGTGATGAGTGTGCCAAAAATGATCAAAAATGATTTGAAGATGTCTATTACGACTATTTAGTAATAAATGCAGCACAAAGACAAATAATACAGCATCTTACTTACTAGTGCCGCTTCGTCCGAGAATTTTTTCATTTTCTCAATCATATATCTCCCGAAATTCATGACGGGTATATCCTCTAGTCTTAACTCATTTGTTCTTTCTGCCATCTTATGTTTTTTTGTTGTTGTTTTTTGTTTTGTTTTTTCTTTCTTTCTTTTTTCTATTTCTATATACTTTATACTATCTTTCCTTTATGCATTGTTTTCTCTATTCAGTTCACTCTATAGTTACTGTCCATTTATAGTTTGAAATAGGATCACAAAACATCTGCGCTAAGTTAAGGGAAATATACATCTTCACGGAAGGCAACTCTAGTTCTGTCTAAATTGTTTTGTTTTCCTTCTGAAAAGAGTACAATTTAAAAGAAAAGAATTTAGTCCCCTTGGGAGAAAATTATCTCCTTTTAGAGTAGACCCCTTTTCAGAAGATACTTGATGTACAGTAAAGCAAACAGAAAGTGATAAAAATTATCTCCCTTGTAAAAATATCGGAAAATTTACGACGCATATCAAGTCTCCTTAGACATAAGGTAAGTACATGTATTACTTTTTCTAATTGTTGCAAGATTTGTGCATTTCTGTGCATATCCAGTGTTACAGTATCATATAATTTTGATGAACAACGTCAGAAGAAAACATTCGCTCATAAGCAATAAACTCTTAGCTTGCGCACTCCAAGCTTCCGCATTATCACAGACGTATCAGGGTCTTTGTTAACCGCCAACAGAATTAAACATTGGAGGCTGAAGAATATACTGATTACCGAGGAAGTCCGTACGCAGGCAACGCAAATGATGTACCCATAGCATCTAAGGGACCTTTTTTCTACACTCTGCGAATAGTTCATATTTTAATAGTTGAAACTGTTTCTTGTCGTGTTGATTTCAGTTTACCTTCTTTACTCTATGTATTTGGATAGGCAGACGGACAAACCTGAGCAAAACACTGGAGACCCAGAGCAGACACTGCACGATACAGTGTCTGTTCATGGTCAACTTTGTTTGCCAGTCCAGCATTTTTTTTTTTTGCAGAAAAATACGGAAATGTTAAGACATGTATGGTAAGGAGTTACGGCGTTCGGATATTTAAGGTATATAAGTTAATGAAGTGTAAGTTTAATGCTCAGAATGCTAGATAAAAGTTTCAGACGGTTTGAAATATGTTTCTTATTTTTCCCAGAAAATGGACTTTGACATTTCATGCAAATCGTCTCCTAATTTGCATGAAATATCAAAGCCCATTTTCTGGTAAGTGTAAGAAAAATACCACCAACTGCTGAATTAGCCTAGAGCATTGTAAAGTTTAACACAAAAGTTAAAATGCTACATCATCACTTATCTGCCACTCGTTGCGGCCAAACAAAATATGTAACAGATAACACTAGTTTTTCTTTAATTTTTCATAGAAAACAAGTCTTGACATTTCATGTGAATGTCTGCTTGGTGGACGATTCACATGTAATGTCTAGCTCTATTTTCTCTGAAGAATAATAGTCTTTAAAATGTCGTCTGCTGCAGATGTGATTGGCGCTTTAAAGAAGTTAACCTTTCAGTATAATAGATCTCATATCATATTTAACCGTATTTACCCTAAATATGAACACTAAAAGGGAACTTCATACACTTAGAACATATGTTACATATTTTACAAAAGATGCAAAATTTGTGACATCCTGTTCGAGTTCTTGCACACTTAGGACATAAGCTGCTCCCAAGGGATTTTCAGCCTTTTTGTGTACGGAACATAACTTTTGTGATTTCCTGTTTGCCTTTCAACACACTGATCCCCTTTTAAAAAGGGTTCTACTCTAGAAGGAAAGAATTTGCTTCCAGGGGAAGCAAATTCTTTCCTTTGAGAGTAGACCCCTTTTTCAAAGTGAGTTAAAACAATAGTGACAGAGTTGTCTCCCTAGAGAGTGCGTCCGTTCGCCCTTAATACGATATCACACTTGTTCTAAAGATTTGAACTCGTCCAATGATGTGTCTAAAAAGGTAGAATGAATGGCATTTTGACCATAGTTCGAAACTATTTGCTCAAGCCGAATATTTAGAGTAAATTTGATATGTTTATATATGGGCCGTGCCAAGCGAAAATGTGTCATCGAGCTTGCGCAAAATGCCCGGATTCAGATTCATCCCACGCATGCGCAAAGTCTGATCCGGGTATTTGCTCTCCATTGATACATTCTATAGTATCCAATGTTTCTGGCGGCGGACAGCAAAGGCCCTGATCAGCCTGCGCGGATGCGCAGGCTGATCTGGGCCTTCGCTGTCCGCATATGCCCGAAGACACGTTTTCGCACGGCGCGGCCTATATTATAAATATTCTACAGATTAAACACGTCCATGATTAACATCTGTTGAGGTGCCCAAAAATGTTGTATGCATATGGCATTGTAGAACCTGCAAAAAAGGCACTTATGTCATATGTAAAGCACAAAAATTCAGTTCACCCTGTGTTTTTTGCACAGTTTTATAATGTTCAATGGTGGCCTCCTAGAGGAGGTTGGACTATAGAAAACATCGACCAGGCAATGTGGAAAGGGAGGTCGAGTTTGCGTTTATTACGCTTAAATACCAATAAACAGTAAACTCGCAATCAAGACCACTCGAAATTAAGACCACTCCGCTAACCCATTGTAGTTGGGAGACCCGTACAAGGGTACTTGGCAAACAGTGCAGACCCAGATCAGACGCCGCAGAACGCGGCGTCTGATCAGGGTCTCCACTGTTTGCAAATGGATTAGCCATTTTCTCTAGGAATATGTTAATCATGTAACCGGACGAACCTAAAACTGAAAAATAACTCTTCCAATATATAGTGTGGGAGAGTCTATTCAGTCTACAATGGGTTAAAACCAGCTTTTGCCAGTCCCGAATGTTGTCTATCGTATTACGGTAAATGTCCTAAAATTTCGCCCACCAAAGTTTCTGTCAAAGAGGCAAAGGCAAACATTGTAGACCCATATCATTCAGACTTAGGAGCAGTCTGATCAGTGTCTACATTGTTTACCACATCACTAGGTATTTTAAGAAACAACTACATTAAAAACAAATTTAGGCCAATATAACAGTATGGAATAAAGTGTCCGATATTTAAGTAAATTTGCCATATTTTATCTTCAGTAGTAAGACCACCTTTATAATAAGACCATTTTTAGACAACCAAAAGTGATCTCAGTAGCGGAATTTTATTGTTCTTCTTAACCATGGCTTTAGATCACTTTTTTAACTTTAAATGCTGAGATTTGTCTTATTCCTCCACAAAACAATCATATTTTGTGAATCTCATTAAAAATGCCCCTGTCATGCGTTTTTTATACGTACCCACAGCATATATTTTTAAGAAGAAATAAGCCACAATATTTATTTAGATACATCACGAAAACATGCCTATATAATTTTGACCCCCTTAAACCCCACTTTTATGTAGTAAAACTGGGGTTTACAGGGGTATACATTATTTTTCTTATTTCTGCTCAAAATATAGATTGTGAGTACTCCTTAGAACCGCCTCGGCGAGGCGGTTCTAACGAGTACCCACAATCTATGTTTTGAGCAGAAATATGAAAAAATATCAGAGTTTTTTACCTGAAAAATTTCGGATTTTGGAGGTGAAATTTTCTATATATTTGAATAGGCGTGTTTTCGTAATGATATGGACCTATGTAAAAGATGACATTTCACCATATAATATGAAGAATAGGAAAATGGCTGCCGATAGGAAGATCAATGGCTGCATTCGGTATTACATTAAAAATTGATTAACACCAACTTTTGATATTTTATTTGTATTTGATTTTTATGCGTTAGTTTTGAGAGTCAATTTGCGTTTGACTAGTTTTTCAATTTTTTCTGTCTTCGAACACGTACAATCACGTGACTGAAACATTCAGAGAGTACGTCTTCCTTTTCTGGATGCATAAATACCACCCGGCCACACAAGGGCTACTCACATTTGATTCAAAGAATTTCAGAATACTAAAAATAGTCAGTGTCGACTTAACGTACAGCTCGTGTAAAATTCTCAGCCGATGGCACTTTGAAATAGTTGTTTTCCCAGACAGCTTAATATTTGATGCAAATAATCTCCTTGGGAAGCAATTAGCACGACGTGCCAGTCCTTATTTTCTAGAGACATTTATGATTAATTAGGCCGCGCAATGCGAAAAAGAACTTTCTATCATGCGGCCTGCTCGTGCGCAACCCTCTCATCCGGGCATTTTGTCTCCATTCATACTGCCAGCGGACAGCGAATGCCCTGATCAGACTGCGCATCTGCGCAGTCTGATCTGGGCATTTGCTGTCCTAGCATGCTCCGAAGGCACACTTTTGCTTGACACGGCTCAATTTAGCCTCTTCTACATCTGCCCAGAGTGCTAAAGGTTATATAATAAGTAGTAACCATGGATGCATTTCTTTTACCTGAAACGGATTATGTAAGATTCATTTTGTATCATAATCCATCAATTGTTTCACTTCTGTCAAAATCATGTTTCTATTCCAGTTAAATAAAATATACAATACAAACACAATCAGAATTCGGAGACGCATTTCTGATTTAGCTAAACCGAATGCGCCTCTTGACACGGGCATGCCAATATTTCTGGAGAGTAACGTAAACTCAGAGACATTTGTATACATTCTAATATAAACAGATTAATATATCGCAGGTAACCATAAAGTTAAATAGGATAACACAATTAATTAGACATACAATTAACGTGTTTACCTCCCTTGGCTAATGTAAGCGCATTTAGAAGGCTATGATTGTTACTGCGGGTTTTCCTGGTTATTGCTACTCCAATTTTTTTTTTTTAAATAACAGTTTGTCAAAGCTGACTTAGTTACTCCCAGTGGAACGAAAACCACTTTGTTTTCAACTGATGTTTAAAAGATAATCGTTCCTGAGCGTCTGTTATCCTCAGCTGCTTTCATTTTTGAACATGTTTCTTATTTCCACGGAATACCTGTTTGTTTCCGAATTTATTTTTGTTCCATGTACTATGTGTTCATTTTAGCGAACGTTTCTTCGATACTGCATTCCGTCTTTGTGGAAATTCTTTAACTTTATATGCCATTTTGAAAGAAATCCACATAATAGTGTAATTGAACACTTCTTTGCCACACATTCATCAGTTACAGTCTTACTGAAAGAGTTTCTAACAACTTAAAGCCTCCATTAGTTTTTCGTCTGACCATTCCATGGTGGTTCATCTGTCGCAATTCTTCTTTGTTCGAGCGCTGGTGGTTCCCTATGTTGCGTTTTCTCATTATTTTTCCTTAATTGCTTCTTCTCTCTTATTTATTTCAGTTTACTGAAACTTCTGTTATTCACGTTCGCATATGTTCACGGTAAAACACGCTCGGTTTGAATCTGTCTTCATACATGGGTATTGAGACCCATACGTTCGCAACCCATTTTGTACCCTTCTGTACATCACAACCACCATGGTTAGATTTGTCATCAAGGGCGCTTAAATAGCCATTCTGAAACAAAATAGAACCAATTGAAGTGAAATACACATTATAAAACATTTTTCAGGCTCAACTCAGTTGAGCATGAAATTTTCTCTGCTTATGAATATGAAAATGCAAACATTAGGTGGTATTTTCATATTTATTAGCAGAGAAATTTTCATGCTCAGTTATGTCTAGCAAGAAAGAATTTGACATTATTAGTAAGCTGAGTTGAGCATGAAAAAAGTTTTAAAACCTCGAGGTCTGGCCCGGTTGTCGTAAAACAATTTCATGCTCAACTCAGCCGAGTGTGAAATTTCTCTGCTAACAAATATGAAAATACCAACGATAGTTGACATTTTCATATTATCAGCAGAGACACAATCTCTACTAAATTTACGAGAAACAGGATGACTTTGATTTTGAAATTGTAAATATTCCATTTTTATGGCATGGTCCCTCTTGCTACATCGTATGAGTGTATATTTCTCAGTTTATTCGTTTTGCTAGAGCATCTCGTCAAGTTTGTGACTTTAACCTTTGTCCTGCTGAATAAATTAAGATGCCACACCCACTTCCAATTAACAGCCAATCAGACTACTTGATCCAGGTTGTTGATACAAATATACATACTTAATGGCAAACAGTGTAGATCCAGATCAGTTCGCTTCTTCAGAAGCCAACTGATCTGGATCTACACTGTTTGCAAAGGCAGGATATATCGGGGTTCAACGGGAAAAGGGTAATCGAAATTAATTTTTTACTACTGAACTTGTTAAGCAAGGGTATCGTTATCATAAACTATATAAAACTTTTTTTTTTAAGTTTTATCGCCATCAATCGGAATTAATGTCCAAATATGGCGTTGGTTTGAAAACTCTTCGGCAAGAAGATCTGTGCGAACCTGAATTGTATGGCCATTTAATCTATTAATCAGAAGATTCTTGGGAAAACACAATTTTTCCATACAATTTCAAAAGATTTTCACTCGCTAAAAAATAATAAATAAATAAATAAATAAATACATGGATAAATAAATAAAATACAAGCATGATAGTTTATCCAGTTAAAGTTGATAGGTTTGATTTCCCCTTTCATTGTACGACGGTGGATCGGTTGTTTGTGGTTTTCTTGTGTTCTGACTTTATATCGCCACAGAGCCCTTTGCTTTGTTTTATGACAGTACAGGAAACCCTCAATGGCTCGAACATCTTTGGGGCCATGTTACAGTCGACTCTCATTATCTCGAACTCGCTTATCTCGAATAACCGCTTATCTCGAAGCGAAAATCTGGTCCCTGTTTTAACGCAGATATCTACCAACAGGCAACAAAATATTGTGGTTAAACGGAGAAATTGCTCCTAAGGAGCTCCTTAGGAGCAATTTCTCCTCTATTCCACAATATTTTCAATATATCTCTAACTTTGGAGTCAAATTAAAGATTCATTCTGTTAAATGTGGTTGTTCGATTAATTGTTTTCCTCAGTTCCGCAAATCTGATATGTCGAAGTACGGATATCTCGAAGTGTTTCATAGAGTCCCTTGGATTTCGAGATAACGAGAGTCGACTGTAATTTATTCGAGACATGAGTAGTTCGAGCCACTGAGGGTTAATCATGGTGCCAGGTCAGGAGGCAAATGGTTGTAATTTAGGGAAGTGTTTTCGATTTTTATACGATAATTGTATGTTGAGTGTACTCATTAGAATCGCCTCGATGAGGCGATTCTAATGAGTGCACACAACATACAGTTACATGATAAAATAAGAAAATTTCCCTAAGTATTTGTTTTCTTGAGCAATTGGAAGAATTTTGTAAGGACTCAAAAACGAGTTCGAATCATCCAAGGTAAACGAGCCTTCGGTGTTCGAGTCATCGAGATTTTACAGTATTTTTATTATATCTGTTTCACTGTGATGCTTCACAAACAAGTTAAAGGACCTCTATGCGGACCCAATATATATGTGTAACTTGGAGCAGCATCAGCATTTAGTGCGAGGTTTCGCCCGACTAAAACTAATTTAAACCACAAAGTACTTGGCCGGCCTCGGTGGCTCAGTTGGATGCGCCGTCCGACTGGAGACCAGGAGGTTGCGGGTTCAACCCCCGCCGAGGTCGGCAACATTCTTTCGTGGAGATTGATCATGAAATATTTTCTACGGTCATTCTCTCCCTTCTGCTGATTCAAGAAGGGCAGTTGTCAGTTTCTGGCGAAAGAATGTGCACAATACTGGTTAACCGTTTAGAGGACTAAGCCTGCCCAGTAAACGTGTGGTTAGGTAAACTGACCGCGCTCGACATGACCCCATTGGGTTGACTGGGCCGTAAAACCTCAACACAAACGAACTTCTGCTACCGACCGTTCCAAGGCGGTTCCTTTGTTGCAGTTTGTCTTTATGTGTGCGTCTTTGATTTCATATGTGGCGTTTGTGCTGTCCTTATTTGTTCCTCATCTCTCCTTCTTTTGGTGTCTCGGGAGAATAGTGCTTCGAGATTGTGGCATTTCCTCGATATCTTCACTAATACATGTATATTTTTTAAACATTTAGACAACATAATTTACAAAGATTGCCCTTGGAAACAAATAACACATATAAGATACCAAATACATGTATCGGAGTTTTGGTTTTATTGAGACTCTTCCCACGCACTCACGGCTGAAGGAGATCTCGATTTTCCGAGAAACCAGAATGGGCTCAATGATCCAAAGAAAAAATATTTGTAGGGTAAGACGTTTTTACCTCTTTCGGTGCCAAATTTCAGACTCCATCTGTCCTCTTGCTTTGTTTTAACAAACTAACGATTGGAAAGAGGTTTATATGTAAAACTGAAAGACTGAATGTCAAACAGCATAGATCCAGATGAGACGGCTCATTATGAGCCGTCTCATCTGGATCTATGCTTTTTGCAAAAGCATATTATTATCGCTTATGACAGTAATAGAATTAAAGCCGTGTCATGGCACTTACCAGTTACATGTAATACCACCTGCAGTGAAATCATGTAAAATCTGTGAAGAACATAAGTATGCTAGGAGTCAAGGTGAATGGGTACTTTATCAGGGGAGGCACCTCTGTCAAAATTGATTGGCCTCCCTTCTGAAAATTGTCCACAATTTAGTCCTCTTAGGAGCATCTTTACATTTGAGTGCAGACCCATTTACAGAAGGGGCTTAGTGTGCAGGAATGTAAATAGAAAATTACAAAAGTTATCTCCCTTATACAAAATTGTTGAAAACCAACCCAGTATAACCAGTCCCATTTAAATTTCCGAATACTTAGGGGTAATACGGTATATCTATCATATAGATATGCAATGGGCCGCACCATGCGAAGAAGTGTCTTTGGGAATATGCGGATAGCAGAGGACTATATCAGCCTGCGCAACCGCGCAGTCTGATCAGGGCCTTCGCTATCCGCTAACAGATTTATTGGATACCATGTAAGGTTTCAATGTAGAGCAAATGCCCTGATCATAATTTGCGCATGCTCAGGATGATCTGAATGCGCATTATGCGCATGTTTGAAAGTACTTCTTCGTGTGACGCGACCCATATGGTATGCAGTTAGAACAGATTTCACCTTGTCCTCTAGAAAATGGTTATACCACATAATAGCTGTGCCTCTCTTGGGTTTCACAATCAGAGAGGCCTTATCACAGTGTCGGCTCAAATTGTACCAGTCAGGAACAGCTGCCCTCATAGACTTCAAGATAAATAATGTTTAAGATTAATGAAGTATGCAAACAAACGTCAACATATTAATTGGGCGCGCCATGCGCAAACGCGTCTTCGGGCATATGCGGACCGCGAAGGCCCAGATCAGCCTGCGCCTCCGCGCAGTCTGATCAGGGCCTTTGCATCCCCGCAGTCTAATCAGCGACTTTATTGTCTGCTGACTGAATCTTTGGATACTACAGAAAGTATGAATGGTGACAAAAAACTGGATGATAATTTGCGCATGCGCAGGATGATGTGAATCCGCTCATTTTGCCATGCTCGAAGGCACCTTTTTGCTTGACGCAGCCCAATAATAAAGGTTATTCAAACTGGCCTGAATCTGTCACAAGAGCACTTGTAAGCAAGTTTTGAAACATAGACAGTTGTTGGTAATTATAGAAAAAGAAAGGTCCTTGTACTTAAATAATTCATTTAATCTAAAAATGGTTTCACTGTTAGCCACTCATTCAGCTATTTTAGACACAACATTGGGTTGTAAATTCTACTTGTTCAAAAGAGAAAATATGGTAAGGAGTTGAGATGTCTGAATACTAAGGGTAAATATGGTAAAGTAACAAACACAAATATCAAATGATCGATTATTAGCAAATCTGTAACGATAATCACTTTTGTGGAATTTATCGGTTTATAATAATCGACCTTATTTATAGAGGGTAACACATTTAGTAATCTAGTACTAATCTTCCATGTGGCCCTCTTTTTTCCTGGGTAGAAACCAGTACTAAGCAATGTGGATAAAGTCTCTTGCTCAAGGAAACAACACTTGCTGTTAGTGGGGATCGAACCCGGTACTTATCGATCTCGAGTCCGACGCTTTACCACTGCATCACAGCATGAAGTCCTGATAATTTGAACAAGTTCTGGCATAACGGATTAACTGTGAAACGTAAACGCCGTATGCTGGTGCAGAAGGGATATTACTGCTCAGGAAAGGAATAACTGACTACTCCTCTTATCAAGAACTGTGGCACTGATAGTCGGCAAGAGTGTTTTGGCCGACCTGCGCCTTTGCTGTTCATACATACACATTAAAACCGTCTGATTGCATAACGCACTCTATTAATCGATTATCCGATTAACTGTGTCAGCCTTATAAATTACACTATAATGAAGTACGGTCTAGATGCACCTTTTCAGTCTTCGCGAAAACTGCAGGACTGTCTGACAAAACTGGCAAATTTTCATTCTGTCCTGTAGAAAATTTCAGTTTGTCTGACAAATGTCCTGTGATTTCTGGCAAAAAGAGATAGTATTTGATAACAGACAAGCCTCCTGTCCTGCAGAATTTTATTTTGTCCTGCCAAAAATTTCAGTCTGTCTGACAGCTGTCCTGCATCTGTTGGAAAGATTTCGCGAAGACTGCCTTTTGTTTGTGTTGAGGTTTTACGGCCCAGTCAACCCAATGGGGTCATGTCGAGCGCGGTCAGTTTACCTAACCAAACGTTTACTGGGCAGGCTTAGTCCTCCAAGCGGTTAACCAGTATTGTGCGAATTCTTCAACTGCCCTTCTTGAATCAGCGGAAGGGAGAGAATGACCGTAGAAAATATTTCATGAAAGAATGTTGCCGACCCCAGCGGGGGTCGAACCCGCGACCTCCTGGTCTCCAGTCGGACGCGCATCCAACTGCGCCACCGAGGCCGACTCTAGATGTACCTACTGTTATTTCTGGCTCTGACATATCAGCGAATGGGAAGACTGTCTCTCCACCTGACTGGATATCATTAAGGTACATTAGTACAGTTAGAAACCTGTAGGTAGAAAATGTACAGTTGATTAGAAAGCATGTATGCTGCATTGAAATTCCGGTAAGTACAGTCGAACCTCGTTATCTCGAACTCGCTTATTTCGAATTACCGCTTATCTCGAAGTGAAAATCTGGTCCCTGTTTTGACATGAAACTATGACAACAGGTAACAAAATAATGTGGAAAAGATGAGAAATTGCTCCTAAGGAGCAATTTCTCCTCTTTTCCACATTATTTTATATATATATTTCTAACTTCAGGAGTCAAATTACATATTCATTTGTTAAATGTTGTTGTTCAATTTATTGTTTTCCTCACTCTCTCAACTCTGATATGTCGAAGTACGGATATCTCGAAGTGTTTCAGTGAGTCCCTTGGATTTCGAGATAACGGGAGTCGACTGTATATTCACTGAATAGGTCTTTCAGGATAGACATTATTCCGAAACTGTCACAGTAAGTGAAAATTCTTCTCGGTATATAGTAAAAAAGAATTCTTTGGATTGATGTAAATATGTGCTTTTCAAAAAGAATAACACTTACATAGAAATGTTATTCCCCTCTGATTAGGGGCTATGCTTAAATGAAAGGGCGCAAATGTGTTCCCGAAAGAGAAACCTCGATTTCCGAAAGCTTTCGTATACTATGGAGTAGTTTTGTACTGTTGACAAAACCAGCACTTTATTTCATCCGCCGCTTTGCCTTATGGCTTTTCACCATAGTGCAGATTATATTTTTATTTCCTTTGGACTCATTACTTCATCACGAAAACATGCCTATATAATTGTGACCCCCTTAAGCCCCACTTTTGTATAGTAAAACTGGGGTTTACAGGGGTATACATTATTTTTCTTATTTCTGCTCAAAAACATAGATTGTGGGTACTCGTTAGAACCGCCTCGTCGAGGCGGTTCTAACGAGCACCCACAATCTATGTTTTGAGCTGAAATATGAAAAATATCAGTATTTTTCATCTGAAAATTTTCAGTTTTTGGTGGTAAAATTTTCAGTATATTTGAATATGCGTGTTTTCGTAATGTTGAAGATCGAATACCGTTTAAGCAGGTGCTAGGGGGCGTATACATCTTCGCAAACTACATAGCTGTATATGAAAAGACAATAAAACCGAGTCTCCGATTTGTGTTCTTTGGTGTGAGTTTCTTTATTTCCAAAAGCAACCTTTTAGATTTTTATTTATCAAGGACGTTGTTTGTATGTCAGTTGTTTAATATGTGGCGTTTGTTGTGTCATCATTTGGTGCTTCAGGAAGGATATGCTTCGTAATTGTGGCGTTTGCTGGGTATCTTCACTTATAAATATTTCTGTAGTACAGTCGACTCTCGTTATCTCGACCTCGCTTATCTCGAATAACCGCTTATCTCGAAGTGAAAATCTGGTCCCTGTTTTAACATGGAAATCTACCAACAGGCAACAAAATATTGTGGAAAAGAGGAGAAATTTCTCCTCTTTTCCACAATAATTTCAATAGATCTCTAACTTAGGGGTCAAATTACATATTCATTCTGTTAAAGGTGGTTGTTCGATTAATTGTTTTCCTCAGTTCTGCGCAAACCTGATATGTCGAAGTTCGGATATCTCGAAGTATTTCAAAGAATCCCTTGGATTTCGAGATAACGAGAGTTGGCTGTATATGATGTCGACGCTTAATATCTAAAACGTAACGGTGCCAAATTCATATCGGCTGCTGAAAGTTTACTCTCTAGCATAGTAAACGTTCAATCCGATGTTTGTCTGGATTAAAGAATGAACAAACCTGCACGGTCTGCAGCACCGTGTCCAATCCATTGCATGTGTAAGGTTACCACAGTTGGTCTGGAAGCAACAAGGAAACGGAGATATCTCACGAGAGTCGAAGTGTGCGTGAAAGTGACCGCCTTCTTCATATTTCACCACCTATTAGATACGGGTAGATATGCTTTTAATGAAATAAGGCGATGTTTTCGGTTTTAGAGTAGATACCATTTTATATATGCTGCAGTTATAATGGGTTAAGAAATCATCAAAGTAAGGCTGAAAGTCAACGTTTGATTGTCTATTCGTGACAAACAATGAGAAATGAAAATTCCAACATCCCGAATTTTAAACTAAAACAAAATACCGCATAACGTATGACAGGCCTGAGAAAACAGTGTCGACGTCGATATTTGACGCATCAGTCTCTTGTCTAAAATTTACACTGTTAGACCAGACCCCGAGGTTATAAAACTTTTTTCATGCTCAACTCAGCTGAGCATGAAATTTGTCCTGCTAATTAACCTCAAAATACTAACAACTGCAAATTCTTTCTTGCTAAACATAGCTGAGCATGAAATCTTCTCTGCTAATAAATATGAAAATGCCAACAATAGTTGGCATTTTCATATTTATTAGCAGAGAAAATTTCATGCTCAGCTGAGTTGAGCATGAAAAAAATCTTATAACCTTGGGGCCTGATCTATATATTCGAAAACATAGGGTAAATGCTGTAAAATGAAAATACAGGATAGTAGAAAGCTGTTTATATATGCTCCGGAGATCCTGTTTCATATCTACTACATTTTACGGGGCGATGGTTGTTTGCCATTGTTATAATCAAGATCAAATGATTCTATAAGCGGACATCGAAGGCCCAACTCAACCTGTACATCCTCTCTATGCTACCTTGTCTTTTGATGCTTATCCATATAACTACAGTCAAACCTGTCCTAAAGGCCACCTGTATTAAGCAATCACCTGTCTTTAAAGGCCACTATTTCAGATCCCATTAAAGGCAAATAAGTGGAAATCTACCTGTATTAAGCAAGCACCTGTCTTAAGCAACAAATTTTTGGCTTTCCCATAGGTGCTTGCTTAACACAGGTTTTGACTGTATCAATATCAAATAATTCTTTCAGCGGAGGCACATTTTCACAATAAGTGACTCAAATAAATACAAATGTATGGTCTAACTAGTATTAGCTTAACCTTTGTCATGCTGAATAAATTAAGATGCCGCGCCCACTTCTAATCTCCAGTCAATCAGATTACTTGATCTGGGTTGTTGATAGAAAGTCACATATTTAATGACAAATAGTGCAGATCCAGATCAGTAGGCTTCTTCAGAAGCCAACTGATCTGGATCTACACTGTTTGGTAAGACAGGACATGCCGTGTTTAGCAAGAGAAGGGTTAATGGAGTTCTAGGAATAGGTCGCCACCAACAGAAATTCGGCAGCCAAAACATATTATTACCATTGATGTTAATATCAGCAGGCTTAAGGGTAACAGATACACGACTCCCTTCTGAAAAGGGGCCTGTTTTAAAAGGGAAGCATTTGTGCCCAAGGGGAAGCATTTTGTGTACTTAGAATAGATTTCTTTTTAGAAAGTGCTTGGCGTGAAGGGCAGCAAACAAGAAATCACAAAAAAATTGCCTCCTTTATAAAATAAATGGCGGAAAATCTATTGACTGTATTCAGTCCTAGTCCCATTAAACACTGCTATCATGATTGAACAAACATACATTGAAATACCAAATAAAAGCACTGACAGCACTAGTGGGTAGATCGTCTCTGAGTGTAGACTGGGAAAATGGTCCTGAACGGGGACTGAAGACTTTTTCATTTGACCCTTAACGTCCTATAATATAGGCAAACAATACAGATCCTGATTAGACGCCGCGTTTTGCGGCGTCTGATCTGGGTCTGCACTGTTGCTAATGTCCCAGTCCAGGTTTTACAGATAACCGTCTTAAACTGCACTCTGACGTCAAAACGACAAGAATAGTGCGGCCATAAATAACCATAACCTGGATTTCGTGGAAACCTGCGGTAGGATTTCATTGACCAATGATAATCACGTGAACAAATACCTTAATGAAATTTTGGTGTGTGTATAATGCGGCTCGATAGTAAACAATCGACCTTAAAACTGACCAAACAATATTAGTTAAGATGTATAGATATAGCTACCTATTTTGCCAGTTTTTGCACTGAAGAAGTACCTGTTTCTAGTATATAGCTGTATTTAATTAGTTGTCGAAAGGATGCAAGAAGAATTTACACTTCACTTAACATGAAACGCATACCGTTTGACCACATCTTATACTAGAAAGGTACAACATTCCAAAGTAGGAAGGAAACTTTTAAAGCTCAAGAAACTATATTGTACTTCAGTGTATGATTTCAACACATGCTACATTGGTAACCCGTCCACTATTTTCGCTAGGGGAGACAGCATTTGTGACTTCCTGTTTGCTTTATTGCACTCCAATCCCTTCTAAAAGGAAAGAATTTGGTCCCAAGAGGCGCAACTTATTTTCCTTTAGTGTAGACCTCTTTTCAGAAATGGACATTATTGACAAAGTTGTATCCCATTAACATGTATCAATTCCCCTTAATACATGCATACAGTCGAATCTCAATAGCTCGAACACCAATGGCTCGTTCACCATGGCTAATTCGAACTCGGTTTTGAGTTCCTACGAAATTCTTCCGATAGATCAAGAAAACAAATATTTAAGGAAGCTTTCTTATTTCATTATAAAATTGTATGTTGTGTGAACTCATTAGAATCGCCTCTTCGAGGCGATTCTAATGAGTACACTCAACATACAATTATTGTGTAGAAGATCGATAGATTTCCCAGAATTAGCGATACTTGCCTCCCAATCTGGCGCCAAGATTAACCTTCATTGGCTCGAACTACCCATGGCTCGAACAATTTTCCATGGTCCCAAAGGTGTTAGAGCCATTGAAGTTCGACTGTATTAAACACCAACATACTGATCTCTCTTTTTGCAATAAATAATAATAATGAGCCAGTGCACGATAAAACCTGCAATACGACCAGTGTGACCAGATCCACCCAAGGGTTCTGAATTTATCCCTCTGGACAGCCAGTAGTCTGTTGAAGGCACATGTGATCAGCTGAGTTTAGTCTTCGCTGGTCGCACAAGTCTTATTGTAGGTTTTGTCGTGCGATGGCACCTATCCTTTTTGCGCGTTCCAACCTGAAGACATTTTTACATTGTATTTTAGAAAGTAAACAATTTACCTGCATGGGTTCACTTCTTTTAATGACATCGACAGGCACTTCTGTTAGCCTCGACAATCTAAAACAGATGAGCTGTGCGTTGTAAAGAGGCGTTTTCCGGAACATATGCGAAATGCGAAGACCAAAATCAGCCTGCATACCCGCCCGCCTTGTCCTATCAGGTTATTTGGTGTTTGTCAATATATGTAGTTATCAATAACAAATGATTCTGTGGATGGACAGCGGATGCCATGGTCAGACTGTGCGAATAGAGTGGAGCACTGTGGCACAGTGGTAAAGCGTCGGATTTAAAATCGTGAGTTAGCAAATTAGCGGGTACGACCCTAGCGGGCACCAAGTTTGTCTCCTTGAGCAAGACACTGTATCTACATTGCTTAGTATTGGTTTCTACATGCACCCAGGAAGATTTTTGTGTAATAATCAGAAAACTGAGATTGTCGCACTATACATAGAAAAAAGAATATGCAAGCTGATATGGGCATTCGCTTTACGCGCATTCCCCGAAAGGTCATTTTAACATGGCGCGGCGCAGATAATTTCAACATTTGATAAAACTAACAAACAGCAACGTTGACAAGATGCCATTACGCATGCTTTGTGTTCTCTGCTAATGCCAGGAAATGTGTGTCATTTAACATCAATATTTAATGTCAGGGTAGGGGCCGCATGGTGCCCAGCGGGCACATGACATTTAAACAACCTCGCATTAACGTCAATGCAACGTCATGACGTTGCATCGACGTTAATACGACGTTGTATAAACACTATGTGTGCGCTGGGTGTATTACGCTACAATACGCTGATTCTACGTTAATACGACGTTTTATTATATACAAAGTAATGAAATATGGAGAATTATTAATGGAATAAAATGCATATTTCGAAAAAGTTATATTTTCGATAGTGAAAATATAAAATTTATATTTTTACTCCTCTGAGCAGTGAAAAATATAAGATCTGGAACAACCTTTTTTTTTTTCTTATTTACATTAATGGTCTCCTTAATGTGTCAGTTCATGTTCAATACCTAAAACGTTTCTTGTTTATTAAATTGAACTAAATACAGTTGATTTTATTGCTCATATCCCTTAAAAAGAAAGACGCTTTTAGGCTGAAATATTTCGGGGACTATTTTCTTTCGGAAGTAGGTGTCCCGCTGTTATGCGGTTCTTATATGTCACCGCCAAGGGACAAAACTGCGTGTCAGACTTCCCCTTGCAAATGCAAGATTTGCATCTCTTATACATCACGTATATAATAAAAAGAGAATTCAAATGTTTGTCGTGAATATGACTTTTATTTCATCGAGTAGTGAAAAAATGTATATTTCATGAGTGCCGAAATATACATTTTTTTTCACTTCACTCGATGAAATAAAAGTCATATTCACGACAAACATTTGAATATCCTCTATTTATTTGGTCATTGTCTGTTCCTTATTTCTTCTTCATTTGCTGCTTTAGGAAATTTGTGCTTCGTGATTGGGTATCTTTGGATATATTTCATTACGAGAACACGCCTATTCAAATATGCTGAAAATTTTGCCACCAAAAATGAAAATTTTCAGATATTAAATTCTGATATTTTTCATATTTGTGCTCGAAACATAAATTGTGGGTACTCGTTAGAACCGCCTCGGCGAGGCGGTTCTAACAAATACCCACAATCTATGTTTTGAGCAGAAATAAGAAAATAATGTATACCCCTGTAAACCCCAGTTTTACTATATAAAAATGGGGTTTAAGGGGGTCAAAATTATATAGGTGTGTTTTCGTGATGTGAATCATAAATATGTGCATTTTCTAGATGTGATTTACTGTACGAATGAGCTGGGGCATAGCATTTCCTACAAGATTACATGTTTGCCCTGAGAAGACTAAGATTAGCCTGCAGATTCACGCAGTCTGATCAAAGTCCTTTCAATGCACTCTATGGGTGGCTATGGATAGCCAATGTTTCTTCCGGCGATCAGGTCAGCCCTGAGCGCATGCGCATGTTAATCTGAGTCTTCAGTGGGCATGCAATCTTGTAAAATTGCTGTTCCCCGGCTCGACTACATGATTTCATAACTCTTGCCTGTTTATTAAGAGTTCGTGGAAATCTGGTCGTAGTTGTTTGTAGCCCAGCCAGGCCGTGCTGCTAACTCTAGGTATATTACTGACATCTGCAATTTCTGCTAGATCTTTCTCAATATCTAGACCGAAAACATGGCTTCTTTTTAAACCACCTGTTTCAGCTCTCTCCTTGATTATTTCGCATTCTACATTCGATAAAAAGTTTGGAATTTCTGTTTAAGAAATAAAGAAAATTACTGTACTTAACCTCTCTACAATATTCACACATGAATTGGTCGTAAGAAGTCTCTCCGTACTTCACAGTGTAACATACAGTATAACCTCAATAGCTCGAACACGGATGTCTCGTTTACCGTGGATGATTCGAACTCTTTTTTCAGTCCCTACAAAATTCTTCCAATAGCTCAAGAAAACAAATATTTAGGGGTTTTTTTTCTTATTTTATCATGGAATTGTATGTTGTGTGTACTCATTAACATCGTCTCGAGGTTGTGTGTACTCATTAGAATCGCATCATCGAGGCGATTCTGATGAATACACTCAACATACAATCATTGTGTAGAAAATCGAAAAGATTTCTTTAAATTATCGCTATTTGCATCCTGAACTGGTGCCATGATTACCCTCATTGGCTCGAACTACCCATGTCTCGAACGAATTTCCATGGTCCCAAAGATGTTTCGAGCCATTGAGGTTCGACTGTATTTCTGGTTCACTGGGATCAATGAGCTCATATGAAATATAGTCAACTCTTGTTATCTCGAAGTCCAAGGGACTCTCTGAAATACTTTACATACCTAGACATATCAGATTTGCAGAAATGAGGAAAAAATAAATCGAACAACCAGAATTAGATATGTAATTTGACTCCTGAAGTTAGAAATAATTGAAAATATTGTGGAAAAGAGGTTAATTTCTCCTCTTTTCCACAATATTTTGTTACCTGTTGTTAGATTTCTAAGATAAAACCGGGACTAGATTTTCACTTCGAGATAAGCGGTTATTCGAAATAAGCGAAGTCGAGATAACGAAAGTCGACTGTAATTTGGAAATAGAATATCGCTTCTGCCGGTGCTAGGAGATGTGAGTAGTGTTGCAAATAGCATTACTGTAATAATATAATAATGTCTTTACAACTACAAGTTGTGAGCCTTCTCAAAGGCGGCTGTTGCAGGCAGATAGCACCGCAATTGCACACCACAAGCTGTCTAATATCACCAACGGACCTATTTATGCCTAATGGACTTCCACACTCATTTTGGTCAGGTCCATTTCCATTTGAGTTTTTGGCATTATTTTAGAAATTCCTGTACTAAAACTAGACAATGTAGATCCAAATCAGACACCGCGTTCTACGGCGTCGGCTCTGGGTCTACACTGTTTGCCAGTGTCTCTTAAGGTAAATATAGAAATCTCAAACAAAGTAAAATGTTACCAAATAATGGCGGGTCGATAGCTCTAGTGATTCTGGTATGGGTGGTTCCCGGACATAAAGATACTGGAATTTCTTCATCTACCTGGAAAGATATACAATAGGTCTAATGTCCAATGTCAAAGGGGACTGATTTCAGAAGAGACGCGATGCCCAGGAACGCAAACAGGAATTTACAATAGTTGCCTGTCTTGTAAAAAACATGGCGTCCAATCTACTGATAGCACAATATCAATATAGATATTGTAAAAGTACTGTGTATGTGTTTAGGCATTTTTACATAAGTACATGCCAAAATATAATATAGGTCAAATCCAGAATACTCTGTGTGTATGTGTGTGCGTGTGCGTGCGTGCGTGCGTGTGTGCGTGCGTGCGTGTGTGTGTGTGTGTGTTGGAAGTGATATGAGAACATTTCAGTTAACTTACCTCTGAAGGTGTTATTCTGTGCATTGGCGGATATTCAAACCTATTTGTATTTGGTATTCCTCCTGTGTGTTGTTGTTTGTGCTTTCTTTTCTTCAGGCTTCTGAAGCTATATTTCAGTGTATTGAGATCGTCAGTATCAGCATCACTTAATTCATTGTTTGTTGTTTCTGAACTGTATTTAAGCGGAATAGATATACTTTCAGATGAGGTAACTCTGACAAAATTGCTTGTCGCCCTTCTGAAAAGGGGCCAACACTAAAAGGAAAGAATTTGCTCCCCATGGGAGCAAATTCTTTCCTTCTAGAGTAGACCCCTTTTCATAAGGGGATTGGTGTAGATGAAAGCAAACAAGAAGTCATAGAAATTGTCTCCCTTGTAAAGATGGCAAAAACCATACCACGTGTATATAGTCTCCTTAAACTCCTCTTGTAACCGTTTCTTGTTATTTAATTTATGTTTAACATCACTGATATCATTGCTTATACTGTCCAATCTTAGAATGTCATTTGTCAATTGGAAATAATCAGTTCCTAGATTTAGTCTATGGTGTTTATTGTCGGTGCTAATAGATACCTTGTCGATGCGTTGTTTTTCAAATCCGTTTGCCCAATGAGTCAAATTTCTGTATGCCAAACATACGTCTCCTTCATGTTTATCGCTGAAATACTTGTCATTTTCTCTGTCTCCAGCTTTATGTTTATCATTCAAATGAAAGTCACAAAGACACACAACTCTAACAAGCACCAGAATTACTATTCCTTTTTGCCAGTATGGTCGCATATCAGAATTTTGACCCATTTATGCCTGGTGGACTCTTCCAAATCTCTCTCTCTCGATAGGTTCATCTCCAGTTTAAGGGGTGTCTGGTTCGTTTCATAATATTATCATTTATTATAGAAATTCCTGTGCCTAATGCAAACAATGTAGACCCTGATCAGACGCCGCGTTCTACGGCGTCTGATCTGGATCTACGCTGTTTGACAATATTACTTTGGGATGCTAGGCATAAATGTATTAAAACATCCATAATTACAAATAAAAAATAATAACATTACTTCAGTCAGTTCATACAGACAATGGTATAGGAGGCGTACATAGAAATATCAGTTTGAAATGCATGCGTGAAATTAACAAACAAGACTAAATAGTACACACTACACTGTCATCCATACAATATCGTTTAGACACAATTTTTTTTTTTTTTGTTTTTTTAACTGGCTGAAAATCCTATTTATTACCAGTGATCTTAAGGTCACTGATATTTCAGAATATTTTAAAAACGAATAGTTTTTAGGTTGTCAGTCAAAAGCTACAATACGGAAAACAAAACATAATGTTCACAAACATTATTGAGTTTAAAATAGAAACGAGGTGTTTTGTTTCATAAGTATTCATCTCTACTGTATGTTTTGATTTTTAATATAATAGCTATAATTACCGCTAGCTTTTTAATGTTCGTTTGCTTTCGTCGTGACTGACACGTGACATTGATTAGTTTAGACCTTTCTTTTCAATAAAGATATCTTTTTTCACTTAACCCGTTCTCCGTTTAAGCGCTAAGCAAAACTATTTTATTATTATTATTATTATTATTTCAAAGAAAATGAATTTGCATTTCATGTGCAGACGATTCATATGTGAAGCCTTATTTTCTCTGCAATAATAATAATAATAATAATAATAATAATAATAATAATAATAATAATAAGTTGTCTGCTGTAGTTCTGATTCGCGCACATCAAAGATTGATGAAATGTGACTATAAAACATTCCCACCAAATTGACATCTCTTTTGAATACAAAACTGACCTGCTTTAGCAACGATTGTAATCCTGGGACCAGGTAGAGTATTTATCGCTTACATTGTGCGTCCCGTGCTTCAACGTGACATAATTAGGAATCACGGGCCTCCCCTCGCTCTACCATGTGTCTAGCTATACATAATATATCGAGGTAAAGGTCCAATAGGGGTGTTGCTGTTGTGCGGAGTTTTAACGCTACCAGGCACCCGAGCACATAGAAGCAGTGGCGATTGTTATGTACATGTATTTGTACAGCCCTGCTTTCATGGATCATCCATGCACACTTGGTGCCGCTGTCTGTCACCAAGCGCCGCCCTTTATACTCAACCCAGGGCACGTCGAGTATGAGCTAGGCGCACTAATGGTCTGAAAATTGTCTCGACCCGTGCGGGATTCGAACCCACGATATCCCGCTTGAAAGTCAAGTGCGCTAACCATTAGGCCATCCAGCCCACAATAGGGGTGTTAATCCAGATTGTTGAGACAAATTCACATACTTAATGGCAAACAGTGCAGATCTAGATCAGTTGGCTCCTTGGTAGGGTCAATACACTCATTAGGGAGTGGTACCACTTTTTGTCACCATAGAACCTTTTCTGCTTTGGTTGTACCATATTCAAGATGAGAGTTCATCACGAAAACATACCTATATAATTTTGACCCCTTTAAACCCCACTTTTATATAGTAAAACTGGGGTTTACAGCGGTATACATTATTTTTCTTATTTCTGCTCAAAAACATAGATTGTGGGTACTCGGAGTACCCACAATCTATGTTTTGAACAGAATTTGAAAAATATCTGATTTTTTTTTTAACAAAAATTTTCCTTTTTTGGTTATAAAATTTTCAATATATTTGAATAGGCGTGTTTTCCGTAATGTAAAGCAATCGCACTTATTTAACCCTTCCCACTCCCTGGGCTAATTGATCAGACGACACAATTGCAAAAAATGTAAAATTATGCTTTCTTTGAAAATAAGAAAAATATTTCAGCATGTCGTCTGCTGAAAATTTTACCCAGAGTGCTAAGTTTTAACACAGTTATGACTCAATTGTTTGTTTTGCATGGCTGCTAAAATTTTACACTTTTTATCCGAAAACTTACCAATACTTTTCTATAGAAACAAAGGCCTTATCTGAAGCTTGTTTGTTTGTTTGTATTGTGTTTTACGGTCCAGTCAACCCATTAGGGTCACGTCGAACGCGGATCAGTTTACCTAACCACTCTATTTCGCGGGCAGGCTTAGTACTCTAAGTGGTTAACCAGTAGGTGTGCACATTTCTTTGCAAGAAACCAACAACTGCCCTTCTTGAATCAGTGGAAGGGAGAGAACGACCGTAGAAAAATATTTGCTGATCAATCTCCACGAAAGAATGTTGCCGGACCGGCGGGGATCGAACCCACGACCTCCTGATCACCAGTCAGACGCGCATCCGACTGAGTCACCGAGGCCAGCTCTCATCTGAAGCTATGCTAAGTATTATACGTATGAAAATGTAATGGGTCATTGAGGGACATGTATTGGTATTCAAGAATATTACACAGATTTTACAACAGACAAAGAAAACCGTCCAGAAAGTGCTGCATATCTCTTGAACCTCCTCATTACACCCCGTCCTTCCCCTCCCACTGAAGATATCCGTAGCTTAACTATGTGCAAGATCATTGGAGGGTTCAAAAGTTGAAAGCTGCTGACTAAGTAAACACATCAACGTGTAAAATTAACAAAATTTTAACCCTTGTCCTGTTGAACCCGGATATATGCTGTCTTTGCAAACAGTGTAGATCCAAATCAGTTGGCTTCTGAAGAAGCCAACTGATCTGGATCTGCACTGTTTGCCATTAAGTATGTGGATTTATAGCAACAATTTGGATCAAGTAATCTGATTGGCTGAAAATTAGAAGTAGGCGTGGCATCTTAACTTATTCAGCAGGACAAGGGTTTAGTTCTGACTTTACATTTTTTAACAGGATGAAAAAAAAGTTGTTAAGGTGTCAAATCAGTAAATTATCAATAATATTCCTTTGATTAATTTGGCTTCAGAGTTTTAGCGCTTTTCAATCCTTGTCCTGCTGAACCCGAATATATCCTGCCTTTGCAAACAGTGCAGATCCAGATCAGTTGGCTTCTGAAGAAGCGAACTGGTATGGATCTGCACTGTTTGCCATTAGGTATCTGAATTTATAGCAACAATACAGCTCAAGTAATCTGATTGGCTGAAAATTAGAAGTGGGTGCGGCATCTTAATATATTCAGCAGGACGAGGGTTCCCTTTCAGTCCTGCAGACCAAAACAATATCTTTGCAAACAATGTAGATCCTTATATTGATCCGTGTCTTCAGGATCTACACTGTTTGCCATTGTACAGTCAATCGTCTTTATGACACTCGATGCAACGACAAAATTCGTTATAATGACAATTTGATTGTCACGAAACGTTCGCTTAAGCAGTGACAATAAATCACACGTTATGCAAGAATATTGTATCTAATACTTTAAAGAAAAATATGTTTTGGATATTTGATCGAATCGCCTCACTGAGGCGATTCGAACAAATATCCAAAACATATTTTTTTGTGATGAAATAAGAATAAAACAAGCCTTTATTACATATTATTCTGTCATTCTGTCCATTCAGTCTTTACAAGAGCAAATTCATTTTAATGGCAATATCTTTGGAAACAAATGCTATCGTTGTAACGAAGGATCACTGTATTTTAAATTTCGACTAAGACCCTTATTTAGAACAATGGCTTGGATCAGGTTCAAACGTGGAAGAGTTCACTTCAGAAACTCAGGCATGAAAGGGTTAAAATGTATATGAGACAAAGGTAATGAAGGAAATGGCACCGCTGCTGCAAAACAAAATTTAATGCAAATCACATTTGAGTCTGTCCAGGAAAAGTATCAGTAAATTAACTGACCGGCTCGACATGACCTTAACAGTGTTGACTGGGCCGTCAAACTCATAATCAAAGAAAACAGTTGCTTGATTGGACCATGTCTTTGACAAGTTCCGGGATTACAGGGCGTAACATAAATCTAAAACATGAACAACTTCGTAATGAATGTTTAACTTTATTTTGCCCATATATCTGACTAAACACAACCATAAAAGAGGCAAGACACACTTGGTAGAATTTCCGCCATTCTGACAAGGGGTAAAACTCTTCTGATCCCCTTTTGTGATTTCCTGCACACCATTACCTACTGAAAGGGGTCTAGTCTAAAGAAAAGGGAGTAAATATTTTCCTTTTAGAATAGACCCCTTTTCAGAAGGGAACTGGTATGTTGAAAAGCAAACAGGAAGTCACAGAGGCAAAAACTATTTTGACAGAGTTACCTGCCCTGAAAGTGTATCTATTCCCCTTAACCATTAAAGCGCCAATCACAACTTAAGCAGACGACAATTTCATTTTTTTCCCAGATGAAAACAAGTCTTGATATTTCGTGTCTGCCCAGCAGGCGATTCACAGGAAATATCAAGACTTGTTTTCCTTGAAAAATAAAAAAAAATATAAAAATAAATAAAAAAAAAAATAAAATAAAAATTTTAGAATGTCTCTACTACAAATTTTGCTTGGCACTTTAAGGGTTAAATAATATTCAATATACATTCACATATGGGTCGCGTCCGGCGAAAAAGTGCTTCGAGCATGCGCAAAATGTGCGGATTCACGTCATTCTGAGCATGCGCAAAGTCTCTTCCGGGTATTTGCTCTCCATTGAAACATTCTGTAGCATCAAATGATTTTGTTTGCCGATAACGAAAGTTCTGATCAGACTGCGCGGATGAGGAGGCTAATTTGGGCCTTCGCTGTCTGCATATGCCCGCAGACACGTTTTCGCATGGCGCGACCCATAAGATCTATTTATCGCATGAAAAGGGCCCTAATGCCCCATGCTAATAGCAAAGGATCAGATGAGTTTACGTTTCATCAAAATATTTTTTTCTATTCTTCAATATTTTGCTCTGTAGCCACTGAATTTGCGCAAAAGTACTTGTCTGAACAGCGCGAACACTGAAACAGAACTAGGAAATTTTACTACTTAATTAATGTTTGAAAGGACAAAACCTCAAATATTGACGACAATATATATTGATAATGATGATAATAATAATCATAATACTCTTAAACATTGCTACATATGTAATACAATTCTTACTATAATCATTGTTGTTGTTATAGTCAGTAGTAGCAGTAGCATTATAATTTTCAGTAGTACACTACAACTTCTTTATAACACGGTTCGTTATAACACGGTTTTGGATATAACACGGTTCAAAGATGGATAGATTATATTGTATAGAATGTATAGATTATATTGAAAAATGACCATAAATGGTCATTTTTCAATATAATCTATACATTTTTGTTTGGATATAACATGGTTGTTTAACTAACACGGTTTATGCTATGGACCCCAATAATAGTGTTATAAAGAGGTTGTGGTGTATTATTACCATTATCATCATTAGTCGTAGTAGTAGTCGTAGGTGTAGAAAAATTATTATTATTGTTATCTTTATCATTATAATCATCATAATTACTAATTCAACTCTATTATATTTTTTACTGTTACTAGAATCATGTTTTACCATATTATTTGTGTTTGTGGACTTCGCCCATTCGAACACTAATCAACTAGTAAAATATACCAGTTATTTTTAGTGACTGTCCATCATTGACTACATGGGGCCCTTTCCTTATACATCACGAAAACATGCCTATATAATTTCGACCCCCTCATACCCCACTTTTATATAGTAAAACTGGGGTTTACAGGGGTATACATTATTTTTGTTATTTCTGCTCAAAACATAGATTGTGGTACTCGTTAGAACCGCCTCAGCGAGGCGGTTCTAACGAGTACCCACAATCTATGTTTTGAGCAGAAATGTGAAAAATATCAGAAATTTTTATCTGAAAATTTTCATTTTTTGGTGGTAAAATTTTCAGTATATTTGAATAGGCATGTTTTCGTAATGTAGGCAATAGCGTATCATACGTGTATACATGCATTATTACAAGAAGGACTAGTGTGTCAGTAAGTGCTTGCACTTATTCACTTCTTAAGAGTTTGACTAGAAACAGATGTCCTTCTTTGTAAACACAAGCAACTCTCTCTTTTAATGGATAACCCTTGTAAAATTAAAACTCGGTATAAAAATAAAGTAACATAAATCACATACCAAGCAAGGGGACGTCAACATCCCCTAAAATCCCCAGCATATTCTGTATCATGAAACTAACTAACATTATACCTCCAAATTAATCTCCCAGCGGGCACACGACGTTCAAAAAACGTCCATTCAACGTTGGCCTTGACGTTGAATCTACATTGAATCGACGTTGTTTCAATGTAAAGTGCCTGCTGGGCTGGTTTTCTACAGATACAATCCTTATCCTTGACCACTCTTAGGACTAATTCAGCAGATAACAAACTGAAGATATTTTTCTTATTTTTCTCCACAGGACACAATTGCAAGAAATGTCGAAAGCCTATTTTCTGGGGAAAAAAAAAGAAAACAAAACTGTTTTAAAATGTCGTCTGCCGGAATTTTACCCAGCTCGATAAGCATTAATATCCTATAACTCTATAAACTATACAGGTATCTCATTTAAAAGACATGTATATACATTCAAGAGGACTGATACACTTACTCTGTCAAACTGATTTGCCTGCTTTCTAAAAAGTGGGTGTTTAACCCTTCTCTTGCTAAACACGTCATGCCCTGTCTTCGAAAACAGTGTAGATCCAGATCAGTTGGCTTCTGAAGATCCAGATCAGTTGGCTTCTGAAGAAGCCAACTGATCTGGATCTGCACTGTTTGTCATTAAATATGTGAATTTCTATCAAAAACGCGGATCAAATAATCTGATTGGCTGGAAATTAGAAGTGGGTGTGGCATCTTAATTTATTCAGCATGAGAAGGCTTAAAAGGAAAATATGTTCTCTCACAGGGAGCAAAATCTTTCCTTTTAGTGCAGACCCCTTTTCAGAAGAGTTTTGGTGTGTAGGAAAACAAACAGGAAGTCACTAAAGGGGTCACCCTCACCCCTTTATGCCTAGCGACCCATAAATGGGGCACTGGTAAACAGTGTAGACCCAGATCAGACGCCGCAGAACGCGGCGTCTGATCAGGGTCTACACTGTTTGCATTAATTACACGCATTTCAATAAAAATCGGTTTTGTAAAACCGACTGATCATCGATTAATAATCGACTTGTAGAAAATATATTCACTCTTAATTTAGCTCATTCATAGCTCCAGATAAGAAAGAGGGGTATTCAGATAATATTTTTCTTATTTCTACATGAAATCATATGTTATGGGTACTCATTAGAAGCGCCTCCGCAAAAATATCAGTACTTTTGGGTTGACTTATTTAAGGCTATTTTATCATATTTTTTTTTTTTTTTTTTTTTTTTTTTTATCATATTTTTTTTTTCACATGTACTGACCACAAATCTAGAATGACCCGAATAAACAGTTTGAATTTCAATTTAGATAACTTGCCTATAAAAATAAAACGTGAGAAAAATATGTATCTAAAAATTGAATTTTCCGATTAGTCGACTATAAAAAAATGTTTCATATCATGTCACAAGAGGCAAAAGTGACTGATGATCGGTTATAATTGATCATCAGTGGCACCACTGCTACTAAGCGCTATGCAAGAGATCAAAGGCGTGTCATAAAAACGGTGAGTATGATCTACCAATATGGCGTAGTGAAGAGGCCTTTTGAGGGGTAATAAATCGTTTGAAGAGGATACTACCTATGGATCAGATCAATAAGCCAGCACCGAATTCACCTATTAGGCCTCTACAAGTCTATCGTTTATTGACAGTATACAATGTACTAGGTTTTATTGTGCCTGATCTCTTATCACTGATAAGACTAATGACTGAGACAAATCTTACGTTTATGTCTTAAGTTAATGGCCATATGGAAAAGTTTTGACCCCATTTTGCAAAAGGAGACAAAATTTGCTGACAGGAAATTGTCTCCCTAGTATTTGAACCCTTTCAAAAATGGGAGCTACACTTGAAGGAAAGAATTTGGTCTTTCCTTTAAGAGCAGTTCCCAGTGAGAAGGGCGGTAAATATTCCATTGTCAGAGTTATTTCTCTTGGAATGTATCCATCGAATGTGTCGTCAAAAGGTGTCTTTCAGTACATCATGAATGTAAAGATTCACTCCATCCTTGACAGCACAGTCTCATTATGGACTTAAGTCTCTTACAGTATACATTTATATTAACACAACTATGTGAAAGGTTTAGTTCTAAGTCTTCAATCTTGGGTTGGGTTGGAGTTTAACGGCCCAGTCAACACTATTAAGGTCATGTATTGAGGGTCATGTCGACCCGGTCATTTTGCTAAACACACTTTATCTGGGTAGGCTATGTCCTCTAAGCAGTTAACCAGTACTTGTTCACATTATTTCGCCAGAAACTAATACCTGCCCTTCTTGAACTAGCGGAAGAGAGAGAATAACCGTAGAATATATTTCACGGTCAATATCCATGAAAGAATGTAGCTGGACCCGGCGAGGAGCTGCCCACGACCTCCTGATCACTAGTCAGACGCGCATCCGACTGAGCCACCGAGGCATCGATCTAGATAAGACATTTTTCAAATATACTGTATTGGCATTTTTCTTATTTCTCCACAAAAAAAAAACTTTTGTGGATGCCCATCTGAAGCGCCTACGTCAGCAGAAATAGGAAAAACATATTTATCTGGACATCTCTCTTTTTTACAGCTATCAGGGGCATGACATTTTCATTTTATGAGCAAGTGCATGACAAAACCAACAAAATGGCATGTGCTCCCAGCGAAGACTCAGATCAGCCTGGGCATCCGCCCAGTCTGATCAGAGTCTTCGCTGCATGCTCAATGAGTAGGTAAGGAATCAAGCTTTCTTCGTGCGGACAGCGAAGACTCTGATCAGACTGGCCGGATGCCCAGGCTGATCTGAGTCTTTCGTTGGGCGCACATGCTATTTTGTTGGTTCATAAAAATCTTCCACATAGCTCTAGATAAGGTGTTTTTTTTCATCCGAAAAGTATAGATAGTTTTCATATTTCTGAACGAAAACATGTATTGTGGGCACTCATTATAAGCGCCTCAGTTTTCGTTGAGAAATAAGGAAAAATATTGTGTGGATATTCTCTCTTATCTGGAGCTATGTTTCAGTGAATAATATAAACATGAGCATCAAAATGTAAAATGTAAAGATGAAACTGTATAAACTAATGGATATATACATTTAAAAACGTATCAAAAATACATCATCTCAGTAACTTTGTAGATATTAACACTTCCACCTGAGATCTTGTTACATTAAAATTCATTTACGTCTTTCGTTCACCAACCTTTCCTTCATTTTATATCATTTGAGATGGGACACAACATTTCCCACAAGACTGCTTGTGCACCCAGAAAACTCCGATTAGCTTGTGCATCCAATTAAAATCCCAGTCGTCCGTGTAATTAAAGTTTGTATATTTGGGTATTCATACAGTGCAAAGCAATGACTGGTCAGCCTGCATAATTCATTGCTTAACCCTTAAAGCGCCAAGAAAAACTGCATCTGAAAATGTCATCTGTTTATGTCGTCTGCTGAATATTCTTGCAGACTTTTCAAACCTATTTTTGCGTACAAGCAAACAGTGTGGACCCTGATCAGACTGCTCCTAAAGGAGCAGGAGCAGTCTGATCAGGGTCCACACTGTTTGCAAAAATGACTTTTAAAATCACAAGCAGATGACAAAGCAGACGACAATAGTTGTGATTGGCAGTTTAAGGGTTAATGGACATTCGATATTATAGGAAATGCTGTGTCCGGCCCATTTTGACAGTGTGTATATTGTACAATACACTTATGGCTCCAGGCCATGCGACCATTCACGCGTTTGAAGACATAAAAGGAAATCTCAAAACAACAATAACTGTAGACTCAACACAACAAAGTAGCATGACGCTGCCCGATGTTTCGGACACTTGCACGCCACCTGTCAACATCCTAACGGTTGTTGGAAGACCTATCTGGCGCCTGACGTAGGGCGATCATATTTTCAAGTTAGAAGTAACTTGGTAATTACCCGGTCAGCCCGCACAGAGACAAACCAACCAACAAAAAAAAAGTAAAAAAAAACAACAAAAAAAAAAAACGACGTTTTAAAAGCTGCTGATGAAGACGGTTGAGATGGTAAAACAAAACAATGGACACCAAGGTGGCGGAATTCCATCACGAAGACAGGCCTATTCAAATATATTGAGAATTTTACCTCCAAAAAATGAAAATTTTTAGATAAAAAATTCTGATATTTTTCATATTTCTGCTCTAAACATAGATTGTGGATACTCGTTAGAACCGCCTCAGCGAGGCGGTTCTAACGAGTACTCACAATCTATGGTTTTGAGTAGAAACAAGAAAATAATGTATACTCCTGTAAACCCCAGTTTTACTATATAAAAGTAGGGCTTAAGGGTGTCAAAATTATATAGGCATGTTTTCGTGATGCAAGATGGTGGATCCCAACATGGTGGGATCCGAGATGGCAGACACTACCACGTGGCCGCGACAACCCGCCGAGGCATAGCGGGATTTCAACAAGAAGGACAACCGAGCCGCCACCCGTGGAAGAATGGAAAGTTGTCACCCCCACAAAAAATAAGAAACACCGAAAGTCACCACCATTACAACCTACGGGAGATGCTACGCGAGAGGCCGCTGTCCACACCGCAAACAGCATCCATTCTAGCTCTGACTAAAAAATCAAAGAAAGAAGAAACAACTGATACACTCATCAACACCGAAGACTCTACAACCAATCAAGTGTAAGTTTACGGGGTCTGCTCAAGAAGAGAAGAATACCGCAGCAGAAAGATGGATATCGGCGGATCGTGATGCTATAAAGAAGGCACGATCCGCCGATAGCCATCTTTCACCAAACAGCGCCGCAGGATGCATACCCTACAGAATATCAAAGTCTTCAGTTTAAGCGGAATCCAATTCTACAGAGATAAGCTCCATGCCTTCCAGTTAGAGACTACCATGACCAGGCCAGATGACGAACACCGAATCACCAAGTTACCTTATCTCCAGTGCTAACTGGCCAGGGTTATGGAATTATCAAACTTTATTACTTGTCCATCGACAAGTAAATGGTCGAAATCCACTTGCCCAACCAAGATTTACTTGCCCGAAAACTGACTTTTTTTATTTCCTGAAGAAAACATATGTTGTGGGTACTCATTTGAAGCGCCGTGCTAAGGCTGAGGCGCTTCTAAAGAGTATCACAACATATGTTTTCTATGCAAAAAGAAAAGAAAAACTAGAGCTGTCAGAGGATCTGACTATAGACCCGCTGCAGCGCTATCAGAGGAAAAATACCTATAGTGTTGAAATATTTTTAATTCATGCTTACCAGATACATCACTGTAGGACATGGTAGCATCGAAACGTAAAACCCATCAAAGGATTTAACTGCATGAGTTATGGGCCCTTGGCACTAATACCGGTATACACGATACATTAACCCACTCTCCGTGTGTATCCCAGGATTCAACTAAAATTAAATTGATCTTTCTTACTGCATATCGAGGGTTGAGCACAAGACTGTATTAAGTCAAATGGTTGTTTTTCCCCAAACTTAATCCCCTCACCATGAAGGTGTTATGAAGATTACAACATTTCTTTCTATAGACAATGAACATTTAGGTGCCATTGCTCGTATGAGCAATGGCACCTAAATTTGCATTGTTTACAAAGGGGTCAAAGCTGCCCCTAAACAAGGGTTTCAAAAATAAGTTTGAGTTATACTACAGTCTTGTGCTCAACCCTTGATTTGTCCTCAGGGAAATGGGACAAGATGGACAAGTTGGTATTTCCGCAGCCTTGTTACAGACCATCAGATGAGGTAACTCATGTCAGACCGGTACATTCACATCAAGGGACCCCCGGTAAATACCAAAAATGAATTCTTGTGGAATGTCTTCGACAGCCATGCCAAGCAGTGTCAGCCCCTTCTATGTACTAAGGAAATGATCCGCCACGTGCAACCATTGAGAGATGGGAAGACCCTGAAGACCAGATCTATCACCAAGCAGCCCTGTTCTTCAAAATTGCTCCTCAGCCTCCATCCTGAACAAGTGACTTCCCGGCGCTATTCAGGGCCGGTGGCACGATTTGAGCGGAGGTTAACAACATCGTGCTTTAGTAGTACACTCGGATTGAAGCTTTTTTTTCGGGACTCATTCAAAAGTCTGTAACTTACAGACCGATTCCATAGCATCATGAACAAGCATTATTTGAAGCTAGTGGAGTTGGTAAAACTAATGTAGATTTTTCTGGCGATGTCCTATGTGTATACGTTGCCCAGCTGCGTTAAAATCTAATTCCAATTCATTACGAAAACACACCTATTCAAATACACTGAAAAATTTACCACCAAAAAATGGCAATTTTTCACATAAAAAATTCTGATATTTTTCATGTTTCTGCTCAAAACATAGATTGTGGGTACTCGTTAGAACCGCCTCTTCGAGGCGGTTCTAACGAGTACCCACAATCTATGTTTTTAGAGGTGGTTCTAACGAGTACCCACAATCTATGTTTTGAGCAGAAATAACAAAAATAATGTATACACCTGTAAACCCCAGTTTTACTATATAAAAGTCGGGTTTAAGGGGGTCAAAATTATATAGGTATGTTTTCGTGATGCCATTTCAAACAATAACAGTTGAGCCAGCGCAATAAGACCTGTGTGACTAGCAAGGACTCAGATCAGCCTGTACATCCACTCAGTATGGCAAGTGTTCTCGTTCATCCTCTTTGGATACCCGAGAGGCTGTAGAAGGTAAATGCGATCAGCGAAGACTCTGATCAGACTGCGCGGATGCGCAGGCTGATCTGAGTCTTCGCTGATCGCACAAGTCTTATTGTAGGTTTTGTCGAGCACTGACTCAGTAGTACTGTGCAACTTGGATATCAGTAACCAGCGGCAAAGACTGACAACACCAAGTGCAATATTTCCAAACAACAATTTTCCCATTCACATGGCAAAATATTGCAATTGCACTTTTCCTCCAACTGTCATAAAATAATGTAGTTATTAGCATAACATACACCAAAAACAAACTGATTCTTTCCCCTATTAATTATATTTCTGTCCATATCAACAGACATCAAATCCAATGAATAAAAAGTAAAAAGATCGCATTTAATTTTCTTGCTCTGATGAAAATTTTACCGGTTTATAGAGAAAATGCGTTCTGGCCCTTGGTCGTACATACCGCATTAAACATGAGTATTGGGACAGACAGACCTGGGCAAACAGTGTAGAAACAGATCAGACGCTACAAAATGTAGCGTCTGATCTGGGTCTTCACTGTCTTCCATTCATTCAACAAATCTAGCAATCAACAGGTAGTGAAATAAATTTGTTCAAATTTAACCCATTTATGCATTGCGTCCCATAAAAGGGACATTGGCAAACATTGAAGACCCAAATCAGACGCCACGTCTGATCAGGGTCTACACTATTTGTATTAAAGTTCATAAATTTTCTACAAAACATATAACAAGAGGGCTCGGCGGGCCCTAATTTGCTCACCTGAGTATCATTGTCTCTAGTATATTCTAAAAGACTATGATTTCTCTTCATAGGACTATGTATGTTTAAAATTTGTTGAAAATGAATGTTTTCGAAAGACAGGCTGGGGGGTGCTTGACAGAAGCATGATCGCAGGGTGCCTTATTGTTGAATAGGCATGTGAACTAGATGAAGCTATGTAACCAAATATCAAAGGCCAAGGCCTCCTGGTTTCAGACAAAAAGATTTTTAAAGGTATATAAGTATATATAAAACAAGATGGCGGCCATCTTGGATTGTTTCAGACAAAAAGATTTTTAAAGGTATATAAGTATATATAAAACAAGATGGCGGCCATGGCGGCCATCTTGGATAGGGACGATTTTAGCTACATGTATTACCCCGACGCTTCCTACCAAGTTTAAAATCAATAAGCCTCGATTCAGGAGATGAAGCGAAAAATAGATTTTCAAGATGGCCGCTATGGCAGACATCTTGGATTTCCGATCAGAAAGATTTTAGCTGTTTTTGACCCATAAGTCAACCCGATACTTCCTACCAAGTTTCGAGTCAATTGGCTTTTTCAGTTTAGCAGAAGAAGCGAAAAATAGATTTTCAAGATAGCCGCCAAGGCAGCCATCTTGGATTTCCGATCGGGACGATTTTAGCTATTTTTCATCTACAAGTCATCCCAATGCTTCCTGCTAAGTTTCGTCAGTTGGCTTTTCAGTTCAGAAGAAGAAGCGAAAAATTGATTTTCAAGATGGCCACCATGGCTTGGAGTTCCGATCAGCACGATTTTTGCTATTTTTGATCTATAAGTCACCCCAATGCTTCCTACGAAGTTTGGAATCAATTGGCTTTTGGGTTTAGGAGAACACGTGAAAAACAGATTTTCAAGATGGCTGCCATGGCGGCCATCTTGGATTTCCAATCAGCATGATTTTAGCTACTTCTGATCTACAAGCCATCTCGATGCTTCCTACCTAGTTTAAAGTCAATAAGCCTTTCGGTGTTGGAGAAGAAGCAAAAATAGATTTTCAAGATGGCCGCCATGGCGGCCATCTATGATTCCCAATCAGCATGATTTTAGCTATTTTTGATCTATAAGTCACCCCAATGCTTCCTACCCACTTTGGAGTCAATTGGCTTTTGGGTTTAGGAGAAGAAGCGAAAAATAGATTTTCAAGATGACCATGGCGGCCATCTTGGATTTCCGATCAGCACGATTTTAGCTATTTTTGATCTACAAGTCACCCCTATGCTTCCAACCAAGTTTGGAGTCAATAAGCCTTTCGGTTCAGGAGAAGAAGCGAAAATGGATTTTCCAGATGGCTACCACCTTCGGATTTCAGATCGGAACGATTTTAGCTATTTTTGATCTATAAATAACCCCAATGCTTCCTACCCAGTTTGGAGTCAATTGGCTTTTGGGTTTAGGAGAAGAAGCGAAAAATATATTTCAAGATGGCTGCCATGGCGGCCATCTGGGATTTCTGATCGTTACGAGTTTAGCTATTTTTTATCTACAAGTCACCCCGATGCTTCCTACCAAGTTTGGAGTCAGTTGGCCTTTCGGTTCAGGAGAAGAAGCGAAAAATAGATTTTCAAGATGGCGGCCATCTTGGATTTCCGATCGGCACGATTTTAGCTATTTTGATCTACAAGTCACTCCGATGCTTCCTACCGAGTTTGGAGTCAATTGGCATTTCGGTTCAGGAGAAGAAGCGAAAAATAGATTTTCAAGTTGGCCGCCATGGCGGCCATTTTGGATTTCCGATCGGAACGATTTTAGCTATTTTTGATCTACAAGTCACCCCGATACTTCCTACCAAGTATCAAGTCGATTGGCCCAGGGGTGTAGGAGGAGCAGGCTTTTAAATCAATTGTTGACGCACGACGGACATTGACTGACCATAATAGCTCACCATGAGCACTTCGTGCTCAGGTGAGCTAATAAAAGCTAATAAGACACCCCTTATATAGGAAATGGACCTGTCCAAAACCTTAAGGTAGAAGAGTTCACTAAGCATACATGGATTAAGGACAGATATGGTAAGGATTTAAGCTGTCCCAGTATTCAGGGTAATATGGTATTTCTAGTCAATGAGTGCTGACTTATGCTAATGTTGTTCACAGACAACACTTGCTGCCACTTGATAACAAACAATAATATTAACTGCCTCGAATCTACAAAAAGCAATCAAATCCTACCCAACCTTTACCACTCTCTGGGCTAATTCAGCAGACAAAAGATTGATGATATTTTCTTTTTTTTCCCAGAAAAAAAAATTTGATATTTCATGCAAATTGTATACATTGCAGACAATTTCCATGACATGTCAAATACTGTTTTCTGAGAAGTATTGCAAAAAATATATCAATATGTCGTCTGCTGAAAATTTTACCAGAGTGCTGAGCGTTAATTGCACTGAATCTACAAACATATTTAACCCTTAAAACGCCAAGAAAATCTGCATCTGAAAATGTCGTCTGTTTTTGTCGTCTGCTGAAATTTTCATGCAAATTTTTCAAACCTATTTTTGCATACAGGCAAACAGTGTGGACCCAGATCAGACTGCTCCTAGAGGAGCAGTCTGATCTGGGTCCACACTGTTTGCAAAAATGACTTTTAAAATCACAACCAGATGAGAAAGCAGACGACAATATTTGTGATTGGCAAGTTAAGAGTTAAATACAGTAAAACCTCGATAGCTTGATCAACGATGCCTCGTTTGCTATGACATTCGAACTCGATTTTGAGTCCGTACAAAAGTCTTCTGATAGCTCTAGAAAACAAATATTTATAGAAATTTTCTTATTTCATGATAAAATTGTATGTTGTGCGTACTCATTAAAATCGCCTTGAGGCGATTCTAATGTGTACACACAACATATATTATTGTATAGAAAATAGAAAAGGAGCGCTGTGGTGCAGTGGTAAAGCGTCGGACTCGAGATCGAGAGGTACCGGGTTCGATCCCCACTAACTGCAAGTGTTGTTTCCTTGAGCAAGAGACTTTATCCACATTGTTTAGTACTGGTTTCTACCCAGGAAAAAAGAGGGCCACATGGAAGATTAGTACTAGATTACTAAATGTGCTACCCTCTATAAATAAAGTCGATTATTATTATTATTATTATTATTATTATTAAATTATCGCCATTTGCTTCCTGACCTGGCACCAAGATCAAACCTCAGTGACTCGAACTACATATATTTCGATCCCGTTTAAATGGTCCTAAAGATGTCGAGCCATCCAGGTTTTACTGTACTATTTAACCCATTGTAGACTGAATGAACTCACCCACACTGTATATTGGAAGAGTCCAATTTCAAGTTTAGGTAGGTGAGGCTATGAGATTTAGACATTCCTAGAGAAAAATGGCTGAACTATTTGCAAACAGTGAAGACCCTGATCAAACGCCGCAGAACGCGGCGTCTGATCTAGGACTGCACTGTTTGCTAATTATCCTTTTAGGGGTCTCCCGACTACGATGGGTTAAGAAATGTGTGGCCTTCCGAACAATATTCTCTCATCTATACCTCCATATTATCAGCAGAGACGTTGTTATTTTGAGCATCGCCACATTCGCACTTCCTTATTTTATCAAAATGAAACAAATGGCCCCTTGTCTTGTGTGAATATTTGGCATAAAAAAGCCATCCTAGCAAAATAAATCCGAATGAAATGAGAATCAGGATACCAAATGTTTCAGGCTTGGGAGCAACAATGACCATAATACACTTTAAGATGTCCATGAGTTGGTTCAACGATGTCTGGACGCCATTTACTATCCCTCTCTGCGTCTCTTCAACATTCTCCAGGAATAACTGTGTTATTGTCAAATCTGCGATCCATAGACCTATTAGTATTAGAAAATTATTACTTCCAAGAATAATGTGCAAAAAGCGAATACCTATAGAATGATTCAGAGTCATAGTTGACACAAGCAGAATGCTGTATCTAAAAAAAGCAAAAAAAAAAAAAGAAACAAAAAACAACAACAACAACAACAACAACAACAACAAAAAACCAAAACGTGTTCTATATGTGTTTTATATGAATAAACTATTTCCAAGTAACTACTGTCCTTTCTACATCACTCGGAAAGGCGCTTTTCTTTCTTTTTGCTTGGCGTTTTATTTTAAATGAACAAATTTTTTTCTGATTGACCATATCTTATCAGAAACCATTTGTCGTTTTCGTTTCTGTGTTTTGTTCCCAAATGTTAACCCTAAAATTAAATTTACGGTCAAAAATTGGTCTGACCTATGCAATTTCTATAATTAAGTGATTCTTTGAAATTTTTGTCAAAGAAAATATTTTTAACTTTTCTCTGCTGAGATTGAATTGATGTTTCACAACAATATTGTAAAATTTCAAAAAAATTTGAACAAGCGTAACTTGTTGAAAATCAGCCTCCAAGTTACCTACCCTATAGATTTCTTCATAATTTGCATTCATTTTTTCAATGGGAAAAAGAGAAAATATTTGAGTTTTTAACAAGACCTGTCGCCAGACAGGATAGCTCGCCTGAACTTGTGCTTGTCAATCAAATAAAAAAAAGTAAGACTATGACCTTAAAATCCAGATTATAGTGTGTGTGCTGTGTGTGTGTGTGTGCGTGTGTGTGTGTGGGGGGGGGGTAGGGGGTGGGGGGGGGGGGAGTGAGGGGAGATGGAGGGGTGAGGGGAGGATGGAGGGAGGGAGGAAGAAATGGTACTGGATATAATTTTGGATGTAGAACATCTCCCACAGCTGTTATTGGTATACCAAATACAAACAGTATGATTGAAAAGTAATTGAGTGACTAAAAGATCCTAGGAACTAAGGTAAAACTTTAACATACAATTTCAAAGCCCATAACCTTGATACCTAGGCCATAGGGCGGGGATAGTGCAGAATACAATTTTGGACCAATATCTATTATCATGCCAAATATAAAGTAATTCAATGCAAGGATTTAGAAATTAAGAGATCTTAAAAACTTTGATGCAAAACTTTAACATAAAATTTCTAAGTCCGTGACCTTTACATATATGTGATCAGCAGGGGTGCGGATAGTGCTCAATAAAATTTTGGACCAACATCTATTATTATACCAAATATAAACTCAATCCATCTGAGGATTTTGAAAATATAAGGTCTTAAAAACTTTGACATAAAAGTTTAACATTTTTGTTAACGCCGACGCCGACGCCTAACCACTCTTTTAGGGCAACAAAGACCCTCATGAATCTAGTTGATCTGGCCCTTAGGGCATATGACAAGAGCCCTTGCTTTGCGATGCACCACAACTGTCTTAAAACATCTGAAGGTATAGGTTATGAGAAATGGATATAATTTTAGGGGTGGTAATTCTGTCAAATTTGGTTTTCCTCCTTTCTGAGAATGGGTCTAATCTGGAAGGGAAAACTGGCTTCCCTGTTGTTGTCTGTGGGCGGGCCTATCATGGTCTAACTTAAGGTTTACTTTTGCGCTGGCCTCAACCCCACCTACCTTACCCATGCCCAAACGCGACAGTTGTTGTTTCTGTTGACCGTTCAAAGGCTGGTCTTCCGTCGTAATTCTTAATTCTTCTTTGTTTGTTTGTCCTCTTTTTTTTTTTTTTGGGGGGGGGGGGGGGGGCGGGTTTACATCCCCTTCAAGAATATTTCACTCATATCGAGACAATCGTTCAACAAAGGTGGGCGAAAACCGGGAAACCGGGGAAAAAACACCTGACCATCTATAAGCAGAACTTGGCTTTCCAACATGTGACCCGAGCAAGGCTCGAACCACAACGCTGAGAAACCTAATGGATTATCAACTAGGCTACGAGGGCCCCCTGTTTGTATCAATAATTGGAACTGTACAGTTATTAGTGTTGCCACTGATTATCGATTATAATCGATCATCGGTCATTTTTGCCACTTGTGACTGATGAAATCATATGTTGTGGGTACTGATTAGAAGCACCAGATGCCCTTCTGAAGAGTACCCACAACATATGTTTGCATAGAGAAACAGAGCTCTAGATAAGAGGGCGTAAAGGGTATTTCAGCATTGATTTTTTGAAAATCAGCATTGAAATTGAAGTTAAGGGGATAAAAATACTCAATGAAATTTTGTGTTTCAGCATTGACATCAAATTTAGGGATTACCATTGTCAGTGAACTTTACAGCTTCTATACAAAAAGGAATTTCCCTTAAATTGATCCTTTTGTAGGCAGTAGCAGTACAATAGATCAGAAAGGATTTAACTCTTAAAGCACTGATGCCAAATACATTTCTAGGTGTTTGTTTGTGTTGAGGTTTTACGGCCCAGTCAACCCAATGGGGTCATGTCGAGCGCGGTCAGTTTACCTAACCACACGTTTACTGGGCAAGCTTAGTCCTCTAAGCGGTTAACCAGTACTGTGCACATTCTTTCGCCAGAAATTGACAACTGCCCCTCTTGAATCAGCGGAAAGGAGAGAATGACCGTAGAAAATATTTCATGATCAATCTCCACGAAAGAATGTTGCCGACCTCGGCGGGGGTTGAACCCGCGACCTCCTGGTCTCCAGTCGGACGGCGCATCCAACTGAGCCACCGAGGCCGCATTTCTAGGTGTTTTCCCTTTTTTTTAGAGAAAATAAAGCTTGGCATTTGATGTGAATTGTCTGCATAGTAGACAATTCACATCAAATGCCAAGCTTTATTTTCTTATGCAGACAATTCACATCAAATGCCAAGCTTTATTTTCTCTGAAAAGGTTAGGATTTTGTATGATACACGGCTTTGCTTTAAGAGCTAAGCATTGCAAATGGGCGTTTAAGCATTGACCTGAAAAGCAGGGGGTAAAATACTCTTTGCACCAAACCTTTATCTAGAGCACTGAAGAAATAAGAAAAATATTATCAGAATACCCCTCTTATTGATCTGAAGCAATGAATAAGTACCTGGAAGCGGGCTAAATTAAGAGTGAATATATTTTTTTACAAATCGATTATTAATCGATGATCAGTCGGTTTCACAGAACCGATAATCGACTATGTAATTCTGGCCGATTCCCAACACTAACAGTGTTGTCTTATTGATACTCGTCGCTTCTTCTTTCGTTGAATCGCGAGTAGTTTACTCGTACTTCGAGATTGTGCCTTTTCGGGTTAACTTCATTCATATGCCTTTTACAAATTCTCGACAGACCCTCGCAATGTGTGTTTCTTTAATATCGGGCTTCGATGGGCAACTAGCTTGAACCTTGGGTGAATATTTTGTGCCAGTAGAATCGAGTCAAAGCCTCCAGTAGATTTTACTACTGAACGTTCTAAGGCGGTGGTTCTGGTGTTGTTTGTTTGCGTTGAGATTTTACGGCCCAATCAACCCAATGGGGTCACGTTGAGTGCGATCAGTTTACCTAACCACATTTTTACTGGGCAGGCTTAGTTCTGCAAGCGGTTGTGCGTTCTTTGTAGCTGCTTGCTGCAGTTCTTTTGTTTTTTGTTTTTTTTTTTAACTTTGCTTTTCCTGGGTTTATGACATCTGTACTGTCTGTCATACAGTCGAACTTCAATGGCTCGAACACCGGCAGGACCATGGAAATTTGTTCGAGATATGGGTAGTTCGAGTCACTGAGGGTTAATTATGGTGCCAGATCAGGAAGCAAATGGCGATAAGGGAAGTCTTTTCCATCTTTTATACAATAATGGTATGTTGAGTGTACACACAACATATAATTTCATTATAAAATAAGAAAATCTACTTATATATTTGTTTGATGGAGCTATCGGAAGAATTTCGTAGGGACTCAAAAACAAGTTCGAATCAGCCATGGTCCTAGTCTTTGACGGTCGTATGTGTGGGTATTTATATAGCGTTTTATTGCACAAATGATCCCATCTTAATACATACGAAACAAAGTGCAGCAGTTCCTCGTATGCAAATAAGCAAACAGATTTCTTATGCATATTATAGTACTGTAAACCCAATGTGTTGGGACAAATAGGCCTGAGCAAACTATATAGACCCAGATCAGACGCCACAGAACGTCTAATTAGGGTCTATATTGTTTGACACTCAGTCCAACAGGTTTAAGATATGTCAACAGGTAGTAAGAGAGACTTTTTTTTTCAAATTTTAGTACAAATACAGTCGAATCTCAATAGCTCGAACACCGATGGCTCGTTCAACATGGCAAATTCGAACTCGGTTTTGAGTCCCTATGAAATTCTTCCGATAGATCAAGAAAACAAATCTTTAAGGAAGCTTTCTTATTTCGTTATGAAATTGTATGTTGTGTGTACTCATTAGAATCGCCTCTTCGAGGTGATTCTAATGATTACACTCAACGTACAATTAGTGTGTAGAAGATCGACAGATTTCCCAGAATTAGCGATATTTGCTTCCCGACCTGGCGCCATGATTAACCTTCAATGGCTCGAACTACCCATGGCTCAAACACTTTTCCATGGTCCCATAGGTGGTCGAGCCATTGAAGTTCGACTGTATTGTAAGGAGTTAAGGTGTCCCAAAAATTAAAGTAAACACAGTTAGTTAAGTACTTACCGCATCTTGCCCCTACAATTCCTGCCATTAGCAACCATACTGAGATGTTGGTGACTGACGTAGAGCTTTCAGACTTATCATGTGGAAATGTTGTTACATTTGTTTGTGTCAGATTGGTAAAAGTTGTTATATTTATATGCAATGTATCATTCCTGTAAGGCACAGATTCTTGCATCTGATTTCTAAATAGTGGGTCAAATGGCGACCCTGGGGCCCAGACGGAAGCAACACAAAGGCAAAGAAATGATACTTCTAGGAAGAAGCCAAACAGTCCAGTTCTTTCTATTCCAAGTCGTCGGCGAAATTTTGGATACAGGAAGGCACCAAAAATACCTGACAGTCCTCCAGCGGCCATCAATATTCCCATTATAGATTCAGTTATACCTTGTGAATAGGAATAACCTACAAATAAACTTTAAACTTTTACCACTCTCTTGGCTAATTCAGCAGAAGATAAAATTATGACATTTTCTTATTTTCACGGGAAACAGGATTTAACATTCCATGCAAATTGTCTCCATTGGATCAAATGTCAAATCCTGTTTTCTGATAAAAATATGAAAAAAAAAAACATTTTTAAATGTCGTCTGCTGAAATTTTACCAGAGTGTTAAGTGTTAAGACATATGCTTGAACCGACGCTTTTGTTCATCAACCGAAACACAAGAATATTTTTTTTCTTTTTTCTCTGCATAAGCACAGAGATCATTCCAGTTAGTATCCAAAATATATCATAATGAAAACACGTCTATTCAAATATATCGAAAATTTTACCACCCCCCAAAAAATGAAAATTTCAGATAAAATTTTTTTTTTTTTTTTTATCTTTTTTTCATATTTCTGCTCAAAACATAGATTGTGCATCACGAAAACACGCCTATTCAAATAAATAGAAAATTTAACCTCCAAAAACTGTAAATTTTCACATAAAAAACTCTAATATTTCTTACATTTCAGCTCAAAACATAGATTGTGGGTGCTCGTTAGAACCGCCTCGGCGAGGCGGTTCTAACGAGTATAAGAAAAATAATGTATACCCCCGCAAACCCCAGTTTTACTATATAAAAGTGGGGTTTAAGGAGGTCAACATTATATAGGCGTGTTTTCGTGATGGGGTATTCGTTAGAACCGCCTCGACGAGGCGGTTCTATCGAGTACCCACAATCTATGTTTTCGAGCAGAAAACGAGAACCCACAATCTATTTTTTTAACAGAAACAAGAAAATGTATACACCTGCAACCCCCAGTTTTACTAAATAAAAGTGGGGTTTAAGGGGGTGTGGGTCAAAATTAGATAGGCATGTTTTCGTGATGTGATTTCATGGAGATAAAAGAAAACTAGGTTATTGGATACACTTTGGTAAAAGTACAATGTGAAAGAAGATACAGATTTAAAGCTTAGCATGCTGGGTAAAATAGAAGCCTAAAAGATTGCCTTTCGAAACAATGAACACATTACAGATAGAAAATGGGAGTCTCGGCGTTACTGAGGCTCCTCATTAGCAGTGATGAAGTTTGCAACACTGCTTACGCCCTCTAGCGTATACATGAGCAGCCCTCCATTTTCAAAGATACCACAATAGGCCGAATGATCCCGAAGGAAATGAAAATATAATCTGCATTATGGTGGAGTACGGGGAGACGTTCTACGGCCGCCACACGGCACTAAACATTATGAAAACACGCCTATTCAAATATACTGAAAATTTTACCACCAAAAAGTGAAGAAAAAAATCAGATAAAAATTCGGATATTTTTCACATTTCTGCTCAAAACATAGATTATGGGTACTCGTTAGAACCGCCTCCGTGAGGCGGTTCTAACGAGTACCCACAATCTATGTTTTAAGAAGAAATAAGAAAAATAATGTATACCCCTGTAAACCCCAGTTTTACTATATAAAAGTGGGGTTTAAGGGGGTCAAAATATATAGGCATGTTTTCGTGATGACAAGCTGCAGTGAGGTAAAATAAAAGTCTAAAAGCCTTCTAAAAGCCTAAACCTTTCAACAGACTACATTTTGGGATATATTTGTCCAGAAGAAAGGACTAGACATTTCATGCAAATTGTCTCTTTAGGAATGTCACATCCTATGTTCAGAGGAAAAAAGAACAGAAAAATATCATTTTGTCATCTGCTGAAATTGCCCATAGCGTTTTAAGTTTTAAGCAACGGCTTCTACAAGAATAAACTGTGCAAATTGGTTTTGTAAATCTGAGCAGCAGACGTTAAAATGGCACGCAACATTCGGTGTTACATGGGGATGCGTCTCACTTAACAGTGTTTTATAGAAATCTTTTTGTCTTAAAGGCAGTTTTATTATGCCGGATTTGGGTCTGGTTCCCATACAAAAACTGCACAGGAAACCAGACGTGCGCAGTTGGCGAAGCTTATCTTATATGAAAAAAAAAAAATGCTTGGTGATGTCATACACTCTGATAAAGCAATCTTAATCAGAGGTATGGTCAACTTCTTCAACGGCTGCCTACATTGCTTTCTGCTTTCCTTCCGTTAACACGTTCATTTATTTGTAGTATTTTGTTAATGCCTAGAACGGCTTCAGGAGATAAGTGTGAGGTTTCGATCCAAAAGAAATATTTCAAACCCTCCAATAGTTGTTTCTGCTTACCGGTACAAGGCAGTTCTGTTGCAGGTATTCGGTTTGTATGTCAGTTATTGCAACTACAGTCGCGCTTCAATGGCTCGAACATCATTGGGACCATAGAAATTTGATCGAGATATGGGTAGTTCGAGCCATCGAGGGTTAATTATGGCGCAAGGTCAGGAAGCAAATGGTGATAAATTAGGGGTTTTTTTTCGATCTTCTATACAGTTCCATGATAAAATCAGAACATTTACCTAAATATTTGTTTTCTGGACCTATCGGAAGAATTTCATAGGGACTCAAGAAGGAGTTCGAATAATCCATGGTAAACGAGCCAACGAAGTTCGAGCTATTGAGGTTTTACTGTATGTCACTGTGTTTTTTCACAGTGTTTTTCTCATCTCATTTTTTTTTTTTTTTTTGATTTGGTTTTACGGCCCTTTCAAGAATATTTCACTTATATCGAGCCGATCGTTCATCAAAGGTGGGCGAAAACCGAAGAATCCGGGGAAAACCACCTGACCATCCGTAAGTAGAACTTGGCTTTCCCACATGTGACCTGAGCAAGGCTCGAACCACACAGGTGAAGAACCTAATGAGAAGATGAAAACATGCCTATATGATGTTGACCCCTTTAACCCCCATTTTTACCTTTTATATAGAAAAAAAGGGTTTACAAGAGTATACATTACTGGTCTTATTTCTGCTCAAAAGCATAGACTGTGGTTACTCGTTAGAACCGTCTCGCAGAGGCGGTTCTAACGAGTACCCATACTCTATGTTTTTTAGCAGAAATATGATAAATATCCGAATTTTTATCTGTTTTTTTTTTTTTTTTTTTTTTGTTGTTTTTTTTTTATTTTTTGGTGGTAAAATTTTCAGTATACATTGTATTTGAATAAACACGTTTTCGTACTGACTAAGCTAAGGGGGCCCGCCAGTCCTAATCTCTCATTCTTTTTGTGTCTTGGTAGGACTCTGCTTCATGACCGTGACCTTTCCTGGTCCCAAGGTTATAATATAAGGATCTATCATTGGTGTGTGCGGTAAATAGAAAAATTCGTTGCAGGATCACTCTCTGGCATCACGAGGTTTGCCTCGTGATGCCAGACTGTGATCGCGAGGGACGGATTTTCTATTTATCCCTCACACTCATGACAGATTCTTGTTCTTGCACATCTTTCATTTCTGAAAGTAGATTTTTTGATAATGCAGCCACTTCGATTGCTGACGTCCACCATATTGTGATGACATAACTGTGGCGTTTAGTGACGTCAGTACATTGGGACTTCCCTGGTTCCAAGGTTATAAAACTGTTTTCATGCTCAACTCAGCTGAGCATGAAATCTGTCCTGCTATAAAACTCAAATTACTAACAATTGCAAATTCTGTCTTGCGAAATATACATAAGCATGAACATTTCTCTAGCAATAAATATGAAAATTCCAACTATTGTTGGCATTTTTCATATGAACATTGTATTAGGAAAGAAAATTCACGCTCTACTGAGTTGAGCATGAAAAAAGATTTATTACCTCAGGGCCAGGGTAACCTTACTTATCGTCTCACTCCTGTCTGATCGAATTAAAGAAAGGTTAATACTCAGACCGTCATCCAGACACCTGCTTGATATACATTGGTACATTCAATTGATTCAGACGAACAAATATGGGCTCTGTAAAAGGTGAGGAAGGTGCCCGGCATAGTTAAATTTTCCAGCCTAGTACACATCACCAGCATGCAAATCCATCTATATCGTTGGAGAACACTTAAATAAGGTTTAAATACAGCTGACTCTTGTTATCTCGAATTCCAAGGGACTCTCTAAAGTACTTTGAGATATCCGTACTTTGACATATCAGATTTGCAGACTTAAGGTAAAAAATCAAACAACCGCATTTAACAAATGTTTATGTAATTGGACTCTTGTAGTTAGAGATATGTTGAAAATATTGTGGAAAAGAGGAGAAATTGCTCCTTAGGAGCAATTTCTCCTCTTTTCCACAATATTTTGTTACCTGTTATTAGATTTTCATGTTTAGACAGGGACCAGATTTTCACTTCCAGATAAGCGGTTATTCGAGATAAGCGAGGTCTAGATAACGAGGGTCAACTGTAGTTCGAATAGAAAGTAAATATATGTGTTGTCTTTGAATCTGGACATTAGTCAAACATAACAATAATTAAAAAACATATTTAAACAACAATTGGCGTGCAACAATGCATTGTTAGTAATTGTATTTGTCCACTCTAAAACAGATGAGATTGGGTGCAATAATTTAATATAAATAAGCTGCTAATAGTTTTGTCAGTTACCCAGCAAATCCAGATTCATGGTTTCACATGTTGTTATTAAAGTTTTCAGAGAAGTTATTACTTACCAACAGTTATATTATCAAATCCAAGGACAGTCATGTAGAGAAACGCCAGTCCTATTCCAGCATAAGCAACACTGTATTTCATGTATGTCTTCCATCCCCTTACCAAAATAAATAAACCTGAAAATGTTTTCTTCAGGCAAGCAGAACAGTCACCCATCTCTTTTTGTACATCAGAAGATCGTCTCCTTATTTCCTTATCAATAGGACTGCTTGTATCGTCTTCACCTTGAACTTTAATAATTTCAGCGGTGGCATCTTTCGTTGCTGTGGCTTCTACATCATTTGCTAGAGACCTGTCGTTAGGATCTATTGTCTTTAGTTCCATGGGAGTCTGCTCGGTATCAAGTTCAAAAGGCTCTGAAACGAATTGTAGCACAAAATCATGAAAGAAGTCTTCTAATTGTTATTTTGGGTGCGTGCCAACATTGAAGACCCCGCTCAGCTTGTACATATAGTCTATCATATAACAGCATTGGGCATTCAACATTACATTTAATAGTAAACAGTGAATCTATTAACGGACAGCTCTATTGTCTCAACTTGTAACCTGAATTCTTTACGCAAATACCATTAAAGCCATTGCTAATATTCTATATATACGCGTATGTGCGGAAAACATTCTAATAAATCAGGAAGGTATTCTTGAGTGCACTTTCATCCACATATCCTACTGTGATCTTCAGTCCATAAGTTAATGTTACAAGTCGAATGTTGAAGCCAAAGGTAAAATTCATTTGCTGGGTGGACCCTTTGCAATTGCTTTAAATCCAATCTGCTATTTTTGTTACACGTCATCTTCGTTTGTTCATTCTGTTTTGCTAGTGTTGTTTTGTTATGCCGTTTCGGGTCATTCAAGCTTTGTTATTTTTTTTTGTTTGAATTCTTGTTTAACTCCTTTCGGCGCCAAATTTCAGACGACATTTGTCCTCTGCTTTTCTTTTTTAACAAACTATTGCTTGAACAGAAGTTTATACGTGAAGCTGAAAGACTGAATGTCAAACAGCGTAGATCCAGATGAGACGGCTCATATGAGCCGTCTCATCTGGATCTATGCTGTTTGCAAAAACCTATTATATCGCCTGTGCCATCTCCCAGAGAAAAGAAGAAAAGGTATAGATGAGTAAGTAGATTGATTGTGTTGGAACTTCACAACACGTCAAGAATTATGGGCAACTATGTGTCGTCTCCCAGAGAAAGGGAGAAAACAGACAGAAGAGATATAAGAGAGGGACAGGGAAGAAAGAGGAACAGGAATGAAAGTAAAGAAACAGAAAAAACTAGAAATGTGTCAGTATGACACAGATGCCCCCGCCCAAGGCCATCCTCACCCACACGCAGGCATTTTGCAAAAAACGAAGTTGAAAAAAGGGCCATAACTCTCATAATAATTGGCAGATTTTACCCTAAATCGAACTTGACCATATTTTATGATTATATACCTGTGTATAAAATATGAATCCAATACACAAATCAATCTTTTTTTAAAAGAAATATCGGAAGGAAAACATCTTTTGAAGGTGAAAAAGGGCCATAACTCCCATAATAATGGGTTGATTTTACTCTATTTGGAACTTGACCTCTATTTTATGATTATATTCCTGTGTGTTTAAATATGAATTCAATACACTAATGTTTTTCAAAAGATATCAAACCTTAACTATTTTTCAACATTGAAAAAGGGCCGCAACTCCAAAAATAATTGGTCGATTTTACCCTAAATCAAACTTGACCTATATTTTATAATTATATGCTTGTGTATAAAATATGAATCCAATTCACTAATCTTTTCAAATATTATAGAACGAAAACCATATTTCAAAGTTAAAAAAGGGCCATAACTCCCAAAATAATTGGTGAATTTTACCCTAAATCAAACTTGACCTACATTTTAAGATTAAATACCTGTGTGTAAAATTTGAATCCAACACACTAATCTTTTAAAAAGATATCGAACGGAAACCATTTTTTAACTATTTTTCAACATTAAAAAAGGACCGTAATTCCAAAAATAATTGGTGGATTTACCCTAAATCGAACTTGACCTATATTTTATAATTATATGCTTGTGTATAAAATATGAATCGAATATACTAATCTTTTCAAAAGTTATGGAGCGGAAACCATTTTTCAAAGTTGAAAAAGGGCCATAACTACCAAAATAATATGTGGACTTCACTCTAAATCTAACTTGACCTATATTTTATGATTATATACCTATGTATGAAATTTCAATCCAATACACCAATCCTTTCAAAAGATATTCCTCGGAAACCATTTTTCAAAGCTAAAAATTTCCAAAGTTGAAAAAAAGCCATAACTCCCAAAATAATTGGTGGATTTTACCCTAAATTTTAGGGTAAAATCGAACTTGACCTACATGTTATGATTATATACCTGTGTATAAAATTTCAGTCCAATACACCAATCCTTTCAAAAGATATCGCACGGAAACCAATTGTGTTACGTACGGGACCGACGGACGGGACGGACGTACGGGCGGACAGTGGTGATACTATATGCCTCCCCCCCCCCCCCCACCACCACCACATTGAAAATGGCGGGGGCATAATGAAAACATTCCCCTCTCTACCCTGCCCTGCTACAAGGATAGCAAAAAAAGGTAAGAGAAAAGTCCAGGGAGTGCCACAGTCATACACCGCAAGCCTTACCTAACTGCTGTAAGCCTGTATCAGTTGGACGCCCCGGTGACGCAAGATACACGATACCTTCGCCATACCCAACCAACCCAAAATGAATAAGTAGAGGAGAGGAAAAAGAGAAATTAAAGAGGACGAAAGAAAAAGGATAGGTAAGTGTAGAAACAGAAGAAATACTAAAATAAATAGACGAGTCCGTATATAATAAAAAAACAACCCAGCTAGCATTCTACGTAAATCTACATCGGGCCGTCATCGGGCCGTCAGCTACCCTGACGGCCCGATGACGGCCCGATATAGCTTTACGTAGAATGCTGACTGGGAATTTACCTTTGTCAGCTCTTCTCTTATATCTTTTTGCTTTCAGTGCTGGTACAATGTCATAAACCTTCCACAGTAGATAGTACTCCACGAAGACTGACACCAGATTCCAACCCCCAATAAACAAAGCACCAGTCCGGGTAGAAGCATACGTCATAATCTGACCGGTGAGTATGGGAGCGACTGTCAAAGTCACGAGGTCGATCGCCCTCATAATGGCACTCATACCTGTAAAGATTCGTTGGTACTCAGTCATTTCAGATTCCAAACACAGGAGCGCCGTCGGTGCAAGTAGGTTTGGCGTTCACTTGGTCTGGAGATTCACAGTTCGAATTCTATTCGGGTCAGAATCCCGTGATCTACCATATGTTATATTAGCTTTACGCCTTAATATCATTCTGATATGACACACATACCACTGATATTATCAAAAAAAAACAAAAAAACATTGTCACCAACCCTCCCCGTAAGGAAATATACCACATCTGATAAGCTAATAATGAAGAGTCAGGCAATCTTCCCGTGTTAATAACTAACAGAATGTATCTAGCAAACACCAAAGTCCCCGAGCCCAAAGTGTACACTGTTCCCATATAAGGTACGTGAGAGTGTACTCATAGCTTGCGTCAGTAAATACAGTCGAACCTCAATAACTCGAACATCTTTGGAACTACAGTCGAACTTCAATGGCTCGAACATCTTTGGGACCGTGGAAATTTGTTCGAGATATGGGTAGTTCAAGCCACTGAGGGTTAATCATGACACTAGGTCAGGAAGCAAATGACGATACTTAGGGAAATCTTTTCGATTTTCTGCACAATAATTATATGTTGAGTGTACTCATTAGAATCGCCTCGATGAGGTGATTCTAATGAGTACACGCAACAAACAATTTCTTGCTAAAATAAGAAAATTTCCTTAAATATTTGTTTTCTTAAGCTATCGGAAAAATTTCGTGGGGACTCAAAAACAAGTTCGAGTAAGCCATGTTAAACGAGCCATCGGTGTTCGAGCTATCGAGATTTGACTGTACCTAAATTTGCCCTCTACATGTGTAGTTTGAGTCACTGAGGGTTAATAATAACGCCAGTAGATCAGGAGGCAAATGGACATAATTTAGGGATGTCTTTTCGATCTTCTTTATAATAATTTGTATGTTGATTGTACTCATTAGAATCACCTCGATGAAACGATTCTAATGAGTGTACATAACATACATTTCATGATATGCTTCTGTCTGTATATAATTTATCTCATAAACAATGGCAAGTGTAAATGTGTTCTTTAAGCATACGCCGGAAGCAGAGGCCTAAATCTACATGTCGTCCGAGCAATCGGCACAGGGTCTTTCATTACGAAACGATGCCTGTTCAAATATATTGAAAATTTCACCACGAAAAAATTGAAAGTTTTAAGATGAAAATTCTGATATTTGTTTTCAATTTTCTGCTCAAAACATAGATTGTAGGTACTCGTTAGAACCGCATCGCTGAGGCGGTTCTAATGAGTACCCACAATCTATGTTTTGAGCAGAAATAAGAAAAACAATGTAACCCCAGTTTTACTATATAAAAGTGGGGTTTAAGGGGGTCAAAATTATGTAGGTATGTTTTCGTGATGGATGTACTCAAACAAAACTCAATACTGTAGAATACTGTATTATGTATCAACAGAGCACAAAGATCTTGTTAAGAATGCTGATGCGCAGGACGATCTGTTCGCATATACGTGAAGACATACCGCATTCGACCTAATTACCACACATAACCCTATAAGTGCACAGTCAGGCAATTTAGTATTCTTATAGTAGATTACAGATCGTGTACTTCTGTTTTTTGTTTATAAAACCATGCTTGTAGGTACTTATTGGAATTGCCTCGACCAGTCGAGGCAATTCAAATGAGCACCAACAACATATACTTTTATATAGAGAATCTCAGAAAATAAATTCTATAAGCATCGTTAAATACGCCCTCATAAATTCCTCTGCTGATCTTTCTTTGAAGTATGTTCTCATTAGGTGGATAACTTACTACAAAAATTTTTCCAAAGATTCTGAAAACCCTGAAAGCGATCAATGCGGCAATAAAATTAAATATGGTGTTTTGACATGGTGCAATTCAATTATAGACAACCCTCTTTATACTGACACTCGATACAACGACAAAATTTGTTATAATGACAATTTAACTGTCAAGAAACCTTCGCTTAAGCTGTAACAATTATTCACAAATTATGCAAGAATATTGCATTTAATACTTTAAAGAAACATATGTATTGGATATTTGTTAGAATCGCCTCAGTGAGACGATTTTAACAAATATCCAAAACATAAATTATATGAGGAAATTAGAACCTTTCTTATATATCGATTTCTTCATTAAATATTCATTTTAATGGCAACGTCTTTGGGAACACATGCTGTCGTTGTAACAAGGGTTCACTGTATCTAGAGTCATATAACATACTAGCCAATGCATCTTTATCCCTGCCACATATCTCGACGATCCAATCCCGCTGCAATGCTATCTTGGTTCCCATGCTGGCAAGGTTAGACATAACAGCTATCACAATAATCCCAGCATAGCAGAGGATGAGGAGACCCTGGTTGGGCCAGTAGGTGTCTATCTGAGATTTGAAGGTGATAACAACAAAGATACACAGAGCACATATCAACACACTCATGTTCTGTATAACCAGAGTTGTTCTTGCAGCTGAAAATATGAGTCGAAATACATCTTAATATTTTGTAATTGCAGCACCTGTTGTTAAATGCCAGTTTAGAGGCCGTAAATTGTTGCCCTGGTCCCAAAGTTATACAACTTTTTTCAATGCAACTCTGAAAATGAAATTTTCTCTGCTGATAAATATGAAAATGCCAACATTTTCATATTTACAAGCAGAGAAATGTTCATGCTCAGCTATGTTTAGCAAGCTAGAATTTGCAGTTGTTAAATAATTTGGACCAATTTCATGCTCAGCTTTGTTAAGCACGAACAAAATTTATAACCCCGGAGTCAGTACTTCGGTATAGTACTGATATTATTTGATAACCTGATTTTGTGGATCTATTGGGCTCATACATTATATGTGAAAATAGAAAAATCCACCGCAACGGGCTAACTGACATGCGGGATGTTTAATTATTTCATTATTTCTCAATACCAAATTCAACCAAATAGGATTACGTTTGATATGTCCTGTATTTCCAAAATATGACCATTTTAGAATATTCTGTGATAACAAGAGCTGTCATTATCTTCTCGTACTTCGATATATTACAGATATTATTTTCTGGGCCTTTGGGACTATTGGCTCATACATAATACCCCCCCCCACACACACACACACACACACACACACACACGTACGTGTAAACAAAATTCTGCTTAAAACAAATGAGGGCAGTGAGGGATATTACATTATTCCATTCTGGGTCTCACTAATAAGCGTCAAGAAATGACAAGAAATGTCTAGAAGCGTCATGAAATTACTGAACCTTTCTTGGAAATAAGAAAGAAATAAAGAAAAATCGTCAACGAATATCATAAATACTACAACAGTATTAAAATGACATGTCACTCAACTCAAATTATATGCCACGGTCAGTTAAGCCGTTGTACCGCCCTACTGAAATGACTCAAAAGTACGGGATCCAGTTGTTTGTTTGAAAAGTTTTGTGGGCTTTTAATTGATTTTATGATTAAAAAACTGGTGCATGGAACCTTCTAAATGCAATATTTGTATAGATCTAATTCAACTCTAGACAAATAAATCATTAAAATGTTTCTTCACGCTTCTTGTCGTTTCTTGGCGCTTAATTGTGAGACCGTTCTATTCCTACTGAATCAAACCCAGACTGCCATTTTCTGCTGCTGTTTTTTTTTTCTCTCTACGTTACTAAACGACGTGATGGAAATGACATGTATGCATATCGAAAATCATCCCGAAGCTTCAATGAACCGTCAGTAGCAGACTGGATTTCTACTGGAGTTCGTTCATGATTATTAATAAAAACATGCAAAACTGTTCACGGTTTATGCCATGTACAAACAGTCAACATCGTTATAATCTATAGTAAGCACCGAATCTGCAATTGGGCAACAAAGACCCTTATAGGTCTAGGCGAATGCGCTGGTTGACACTGGCTTTTGTTCCCTGCATATACCATGAGTGCCATTTTCTCGCGTTGAGGACAAAATTAATTTTGAATTCTTGAAACATACCTCAGTGAGGTTTTAAAGCGCATGTACGAGGTATGCTTACAGGGAATATTGACTAATGAACCGGGGAACAGTATTTCCCACAATATTGCATGTGTCCCCAGCGAAGACTCAGATCAGCCTGCGCATCCGCGCAGTCTGATCAGGGTCTTCGCAGGGCATTCTGTGGATAGCCAAGGATCCAAAGTGCTTCAGGCAGACAGCGAAGACTCTGCAGGCTGATCTGAGTCTTCGATGGACGCACATGCAATCTTGTAGGAATTTAATTTGGACACAACTCCTTTCAATACCCGTGCTAAAAACTTCACAATCCATTGTACTACCTGTGATGTGTCTAAATATTGCTATATGAGCGGCAAACAATGTAGACCCTGCTCAAATAGTAATATCACTGAATCAAAAAGCATCCGATCTTGCGAAGTCTCTCTGATGAATTTACCCACCCTTCAGTCTTGGTGTTCTGTCGATCCAGTCGCCAACAAGCGCACCCAGCAACAGAATAGCGCAGCTACCAGATAGTCCATATATCGCTGTCAGTCGGAGAGAGTCGGGAGAGATTATAATCATGAATAAACCCACACCAAACGCCCACATACGATCTCCCTAAAGTATAAATGTCGAATCGTACCAGCTAGCATTCTTTATAAATTTATACGGGCCGCTATCGGCCCGTCTGCTACCCTGACGGGCCAATAACGGCCCGCTATAGATTTATAAAAAATGCTTACTGGGGAAATAAAAGGATAAGCAGCTGTAAAAGTATATGTAAGATATCCAGGAAATGCCACAGCACAAAGCATAGCCTTCCCAAGGTACCAAAACAAGAAGAGATGAGGAACAAAGAAGGAAACAATATGACACAGATGACCCCGCTCTGGGGCCATCCTCACCCGCACGCAGGCATTTTGCAAAAACATGAAGTTGAAAAAATGGCCATAACTCCCATAATAATTGGCAGATTGTACCCTAAATCAAACTTGACCTATATTTTATGATTATGCACCTGTGTATAAAATATGAGTCCAATACAGCAATCTTTTAAAAAAATATCGAAAGGAAAATATTTTTGAAGGTGAAAAAAGGGCCATAACTCCCATAACAGTGGGTGGATTTTACTCTAAATCGAACTTGACATCTATTTTATGACTATATACCTGTGTATTAAATATGAGTCCAATACACTAATGTTTTCAAAAGATATCGACAGGAAATTATTTTTCAACGTTAAAAAAGGGCCGTAACTCCAAAAATAATTAGTGGCTTTACCCTAAACCGAACCTGACCTATAGTTTATAATTATATACCCGTGTATGAAATATGAATCCAATACACTAATCTTTTCAAAAGTTATGGAACGGAAACCATTTCTCAAAGTTGAGAAAGGGCCATAACTCCCAAAATAATTGGTGGATTTTACCCTAAATCGAACTTGATCTACATTTTATGATTATATACCTGTGTATAAAATTTAAATCCAATACACTAATCTTTTAAAAAAATATCGAACGGAAACCTTTTTTTTTTCAAAATGAAACCATTTTTTCAAAGTTGATAAAGGGCCATAACTCCCAAAATAATTGGTGGATTTTACCCTAAATCGAATTTGATATACATTTTATGATTATATACTTGTGTATAAAATTTCAATCCAATACACTAATCTTTTCAAAATATATCAAACGGAAACCATTTGTGTTATGCACGGGACGGACAGGGCGGACAGGACGGGACGGACGTACGTACGGACAGCGGTGATACTGTATGCCTCCCATCCCCGACCCCAATTGAAAATAGCTGGGGCATAAAAACAAACACCATCTATGAAATCGCCGACGCACGAACAAAGGAACACAGGGGAATTCTTTTGTAAATTGGTATATTGACGAGCAGTTCTTGATGCTAACTGTATATCGAGGGTTGAGCGCAAGACTATTGTAACTCAAACATATTTTTGAAACCCTTGTTTAGGGGCAACTTGGACCCCTTTGTAAACAATGCAAATTTAGGTGCCATTGCTCATACGAGCAATGGCACCTAAATTTTCATTGTTTACAGAAAGAAATGTTGTAATCTTCATAACGCCTTCATGGTGAGGAGATTAGGTTTGGGGAAAAACAACCATATGACTTACGCCAGTCTTGCGCTCAACCCTCGATATATGATCATGCGAACAGTGAAGGCCTTGGTGATACCTCACATCAGCAGTCTTTCGCCGTCTGACAGAAAGCACTGGATATAACAAGAAGGGTAAATGCAATGATGGAACTCCACGGATTCGCAGCATTGCCGCTTCACACGAACGATTGTTGGTATTATCGTATATCCCAGTAAGCATTCTACATAAATCTATAGTGGGCCGTTATCGGCCCGTCAGGGTAGCTGACGGGCCGATAACGGCCTGCTGTAGATTTATAAAGAATGCTAGCTGGGATACTCCTTGCACTACTTGTCATGAAATTTGTACGTCCATTTTCATTCCTTTTGATGTGTCAAAGGCTGTATGCTGAGTGGCAAACAGTGAAGATCCTGATCAGACACAACGTATGATCTGGGTCTACACTGTTTGCTCATGCATTACCATATCCACTCTAAATATACAATTCTTGTCCTAAAATTTGAAAGTCCATTTTACTATCAGTCTATATGTCTAAAACTGCTGAAGAGTGGCAATAGAGCAGACGCTAACTTTGTGTAGTATCTATATTACAATTATTGACTACTGTGGTATATTACAATTATTGACTACTGTGGTACTGAATATGATGTGATATCCACCAGAGAATACCAATATTGGCCGAGGCGTAAGCCGAAGTCAATACTGGTATTCGACGGTGGATATCAACGTCATAGCCAATAATTCAGTAATCAACAGTTGTTTTGTTATATAGTTTGTCTTTTCTCTTGATAACCGTGGCAATAACAGTCAACACCAGACCCCATTAATATAAAAAGTGCGCGTATACGTCGGAGTCACTTCTGGCGACGTCACTAAAAGTTGGTATCTATTTTTAGAAACTAATATACACTGGAATGTGCGCGCAAGCCAGTGTATATCACGATCTATGGACTGAGCTATAGGCGGTTCTGAGCTAATGAAAATCAATCTATTTATAACATGTACAATAATAAATGTTAAAACAAAATCATATGCTCGTAAAAAATCGCTTCCCTATAACGTGTTTTATGAATAAACAACAAAAGTTAACAAACTTTGTCATGAAAACCACGTCTAATCTAGAATCTCGCATTTATTCATATTATGAAAAAAAATCAATAAGCGAGTCAATAAAATTTGGTTTTAATATAGACAAAAAGTTCGACAGCCGTGTTTTCTAAAGCATAAATATAAGAACAGATAGCAATAATACCCAAGAAGAGAGGGTGTGGCTGAGGTACACGAAGAACCGTGTCTTACGAGGCAATGGACTCTCACCAGATCCTGAAATTGAAAAAAAAAAGTTTACTTTACTACTAAACACACTACTTTTTGGGACTTCCTGTTGGCTATTCTGATGAAAAGTCCCTTTGAAAAGAGGTCTGCTTTAAAGAAAGAATTTGCTCCCAAAGGAAGCGAACTCTTTCCTTTTAGAGTAGACTCCGTCAGAAGGAAGGCAAACAATTTGGGAAGAGTTATCTCCCCCGAAAATATATCAATTCTCCGTAGAATCTAAAACATTATCAAAGAGCCGGCTAAAGCGGTATTCGATTTTCAAAATAACCAGGATGGGCTCAATGATCCCCAAGGAAATAAAATATAACCTGTACTATGATGATGTACGGGGATACTTTTTACGACCGCCACACGGCACAATACCAGTTACAGTAGAGTAAAATTAAAATCAAAAAGGAAGAAAATATGAACTAAACACATTAAAATTAGGTAAATCCTCAGAGCCCGACGGCATTAACAACTGAATACTCAAAGAACTGCCCACCGAACTTGCAAAACCGTTATGAGCATTGCTTTTCCCTGTCCAAAATTACTCATTACGAAAACTCCTATTCAAATATACTGAAACTTTTACAACCAAAAAATGAAAAATTTCAGATAAAAATTTGGATATTTATCATATGGCTGCTCAAAACATAGATTGCGGATACTCGTTAGAACCGCCTCGGCAAGGCGGTTCTAACGAGTACCCACAATCCATGTTTTTGAGCAGAAATAAGAAAAATAATAGATACCCCAGTAAACCCCAGTTTTACTGTATAAAAGTGGGGTTTAAGGGGGGTGAACATTATATAGGCATGTTTTCGTGATGTGATTCATTCAGGAAGTCGAATCTCATAAACATCTTGGGTTGGTATTTTCAAAAGACGGGACGTGGCATGATCATATTGATTAATTACAAATAAAACTTCAGGAAGAAGAAAATGTTATGCGTAAGTTAAAATTGGTCCTGGATTGGAATGCATTGTAAATTATATATTATACATTTATTAGACCAATATTAGAATTATTCTCTGATAATGTCTGGGACAATTGTACACGATACGGATAAAACACACACACACACACACACACACACACACACACACACACACACACACACAAATGAATTGGACAAACCGCTAGATTGTTACTGGTGCCATCAAATTAGTCATTAGTCTCCTCTTTATCTTTACATCGAGAACTGTGCTGGGAAGGCGCAAGCATAAACTAAATCTTTTTTACAAAATGATGAATGGACTTGGTCCAGATCATCTCAACCAGTTAATACCGCCTCAAGTTAGTCAAGCTTCTTCTTATAACCTTGGAAACTCTAAAGATTATCTTACAGTCTGCACTAACACTCTTTCGTTGTCTTTTCACTCATTTCTGCCTTCAGTGGTGAGAGAATGGAATAACTTGCCGCAATCGAGCAGAAGTGCGGCCACACTTGCTTCGTCCAAAATGTCTCTTAACAAACAACCACAATACTATTTCATTGGTAAACGTCTAGGCCAAATATACCGTGCGAGGCTCCGGACCAAGTCTAACTCATTAACCCTTGTCATGTTGAATAAATTAAGATGTCAGGCCCACTTCTAATTTCTAGCCAATCAGATTACTTGATCCGGGTGTTTGATAGAAATTCACATATTTAATGACAAACAGTGCAGATCCAGATCAGTTGGATCTGGATCTTCACCGTTTGCTAAGACAGGGCATGTCGTGTTCAGCAAGAGAAGGGTTAAATGAACATCTATTTCGAAAGGGTGTAACTACTGACCCCAACTGCGCACGTGGAGTAATAGAAACTATGAAAAAAAATCTTTAGGAAAAAAATCTTTAGAGTGCAATGCCTTCAATGAAATTAGACAAGAAATCTACAATGAAATTCGTTCATATTCTACACCCATATCTGATATATTACTCTATGATTCGGATGCACCTTGTGAACTCAAGACATATTTAAATCGTTACAGAAGTTTATAATAGGAGTAAGCGATTCAGTTCAGCCAATTAGTATGTACCAATCAAACACGTCCAATTAGTAAATGATATTGATAACAATTCATGTTACTTACACCGGTTGTTCTCATTTTGTATAGTGTATTTCTGTAATCAGTAATCATCATTTCACTGCAAATCGTCAAAACAGCGAATCATTAAAAAAAAAAAAAAAAAAAAATACAGTTTTACAGCTCCAGTAACTTAGTGTGCTTAAATCAAGTTTCAAAGTCTAAAGTTTAATTTTATTATTTTGCTGCAGTTATGCGGAATTCATTGTGTATTTTATTCTTTACACTATTTCGTAATTTCCTTGCTAAATTCGTTAGCTTTCTCTCGTCTTCCCTTTCATTCCTTTTTCTTACAAACATTCACCGCGATAATTATTTAATCAGTTATTTCTTCTATATATCTTATACTCTTCACCGTTACTGTTAAACTACAGTTTTGCTGCAATCAGTTCTTTAATATTTGCAGCATTTTGTGCAATGTACATTGATCTAATGTACTGACTCATGATCACGAATCTATGACACGTTGAAATATTATGCAAGCTGAATTCATATAAGCTGAATGCTTTTTTTTCTTCAAATCCCTTTATTTTATACAATACTAATACCAATATGTTATGTAATGGCTTGTCATTTTGTACATGTTATACAAATAAACTACAGTTATAATCAATACTTAGATTATATGTATACGGTATACATGCACGGGCCAAAGGTCTTTATGTGCAGGTGCTCCAATGATCTGACGGCCCTTCATCAGTACAGTCGACTCCCGTTATCTCGAAGTCCAAGGGACTCTCTGAAACACTTCGAAATATCCGTACCTCGACATATCAGATTTGCTGAACTGAGGAAAACATTAAATCGAACAACCACATTTAACAAAATGAATATGTAATTTAACTCCTGAGTTAGAGATATATTGAAAATATTGTGGAAAAGAGGAGAAATTGCTCCTTAGGAGCAATTTCTCCTCTTTTCCACAATATTTTGTTACCTGTTGTTAGATTTCCATGTTAAAACAGGGACCAGATTTTCACTTCGAGATAAGCGGTTATTCGAGATAAGCGAGATCGAGATAACGAGAGTCGACTGTATTTCAGTCATGACATGGTGATAATTTGACGCAAATTCTGTGCAACAGGATCATTGTATATTAATGCGAAAAAATAAAACCAAATGGTTTAACAAGACGGCCAAATGGTCCTAAATACAGTCGACTCGTTATCTTGAATTCCAAGGGACTCTCTGAAATACTTCGAGATATCCGTACCTCGACATATCAGATTTGCAGAATTGAGGAAAAAATAATTCGATTAACCACATGTAACATTAATATACGAGGGATGTTCGAAATGAATTGCTTATTGTCATCTAGCTCGATATCCACGTGAGGCACGATACAAACCAATACATACCTGTATAGGGCTATTCAATATCTACACAGTGGTGTATAAATGTACATATTAGACTAAGTGTAAGACATAAAATTTGCCATTTGAATACACGCAGTCATTGACCACTGCAGTAAAAATGGTTGGTAGAAGCGTCGACAAAAAAGATGAAATACGGGCTTACATCAAAGCTCGCTCAAAACTTGGTTGTTCTTTGAAGAAGCTGATGACTGAAATTTCTACTGCTTTTGGACCTTCTTGTGTGTCTTATGACACAGTTCGGCGGTGGAAAAAGAAATTTGAGTCTGGTGTAGAGTCCATCAAAAATGCACCGAAATCAGATAGGCCAAAATCTGCATCTCGTAAAGAAATCGTTTCCAAAATAAAGGAAATCATTGAAGGAGATGCCAGATTTACAGTTCGTGATATTGCACGAAAGGTAGGCATATCACTATCAACGGTTCATCTTATTTTGAAGAAGCATTTGAAAGTCAGAAAGATTTCTGCTAGATGGGTGCCACATCTGTTGACTGACGAGCAAAAGAGGCAACGGGTTAAAGTGGCCAAAAAGCTGCTTCAAATGTTTCCAAAATATGACAAAAAGCAGTTTGCCAATGTCGTCACAGGTGATGAAACCTGGGTCCATTATTTTGAGCCCGTCAGAAAGGTTAGCAATAAGATCTGGGCCACTAAACACAGCAAACGCCCAAAAATTGTCAAACGTCTTTTGAGTACAAAGAAGGTTTTGTATGCAATCTTCTTCTCTGATGAAGGAGTCGCAATAAAAGTGCCAGTGAAAAAGGGCAAAAGCATCACCGGAAACTACAAAGACGTAGTACTGAAGAAACTGAAAAAGTATCATCAGAAACGACACCCTGCCACTGGTTTTAAACATGTCCGTCTTCTACATGACAATGCCCCAGCTCATACCTCCGCAATAGTTACGGCGTTTTTGAAGAAAGAAAAAGTAACTGTTTTGCCTCACCCCCCCCCCGTATTCCCCAGACCTTGCCCAATGTGATTTCTTTTTGTTTCCGAAATTGAAAGCATTCCTTGCTGGGCGGAAATACCAGTCCCGACAGGCACTTGGATCTGCCATTCATCAGTACCTTATTACTGTGCCCAAATCAGCGTACCATGACGCCTTCAAGAAGTGGATACATCGGCTGAAACTTTGCATTTCTAGCCACGGGGAGTACTTCGAGGGCATAAAATGAGTACTTTTGGGCTAACTTAAAATTTGAAGTCTCCAGATAGAAATAAGCAATTCATTTCGAACATCCCTCGTACATATATATGTAACTGGACTCTTGAAGTTAGAGATATATTGAAAATATTGTGGAAAAGAGGAGAAATTGCTCCTCAGGAGCAATTTCTCCTCTTTTTCGCAATATTTTGCTACCTGTTGTTAGATTTTCATGTTTAGACAGGGACCAGATTTTCACTTAGATAAGCGGTTATTCGAGACAAGCGAGTTCGAGATAGCGAGAGTCAACGGTACAAGGCAGAAACTGACAAATGACTTCTTGAATCAGTGAAAGTGGTAAAAATGGCTGTAGAAGTTATTTCATGATCAATATCAATGAAAGTATGTAGCCTTGCTATGTTTCTGGCTTGAACAATCCTGCTAGAGGTCACCAAAGGAGTATTTCGACCAAGTTTTATTGAATCTATCCAAATGGAGTCTAGCAAGTAAACTTTTAAAGTTTTCAATATAGGTATATAGGGCAAATAAGCATTGTCTCTGGTGGCCATGATTTTTTTTAGTTTTTTTTTTTATTTAAATTGGTCCAATAGTTTCTGTCAGGAAGACTTTTGTTTTTAAAGTTTTTCATATAGACGGATAGGGGTAATTATGCCCAGCCCATTAGCGCCCATTTTTTTACCGAATCATGTTAGCTTGGAAGTCTTGACATAGGGTGACCAAAGTAATGTTTCCACCGATTTTTTATACTGAAATCAGTTTAGTGGTTTCTGACAAGGTTTTTTTTTTTTTAGTTTTCTTTATAGTTATATAGGGAAAATACACCCTACCCCATGTGTTTCGACGAATCATCAAAGCTTGAACAATCTCGGTATTGGCCGCCACCAAGTGAACATTTCTGCCAAATTATATTGAAATCAGTCTACTGGTTTCTGACAAGATTTTTATTTTTTTTTTATATAGATACATAAGGAAAATAAGCCCCGGCCCCTGGCGGCCATAGTTTCGACAAATCACCGCGGCCTGAACAATCTTGCTATAGGGTCACCAAAGGAACATTTCTGCTAAACAATATTGAAATCCGTCCATTGGTTTATGATAAGAACATAACACACACACACACACACACACACACACACACACACACATATATATATATATATATATATATATATATATATATATATATATATATATATATAGCCCCGCCCCATGGCGGCAATGTTTTTGACGAATCATCACACCTTGAACAATCGTGGTAGAGGGTCACCAAAGGAACATTCTGCCATATTGTATTGAAATCGGTCCAGCGATTTCTGAGAAGATTTTTAAAGTTTTCTATATAGATATGTTAGGGAAAATAAGCCCCGCCCCCTTGCGTCCATGTCTTTTGACAAGTCAAAGTGGCTTGAACAATCTTGGTAGAGGGTCATCCAAGGAACATTTCTCCTAAATTATATTAAAATCATCGGCCCAATAGTTCCTGACAAGAAGATTTTTAAAGTTTTTTTTTTCTTTTGGTTTCCAAGGCAAACGCAATCCTGCAATGATTCCAAATCTTTGAACAATTTTCAGTCAGTGTCGCCCAAAGCTCACTCCTGTGAAATTTGGTTAAAATTGGCTAAGTGGTTTAGGAAGAGATGTCAAAGTTTAACAGACGACGGACGCCGGATAACTGGCCTATCAAAATAGCTCACCTTGGGCACCATGTGCTCAGATGAGATAAACATCCGCGATCTAAGCGGGGTCCTAGCTAATGATTAAGTTCATTGCAAAGGCCTTCATGACACGATACATGCACAAGTTGTTTTAAATAACAAGGTTTGACAAATAGTTATTAAGCCATACTATACTACACAGTAATTTTTAAGGGTGTTTACCTTTAGGGACGGGCTTAATCACACTAGTTCCCGATTTAATACCGTCTGCACATCCTTCGCCGTGTTTGTCTCTGAACTGAAGCGCTTGCACAAGTCTCAACGTCTCGTCAACAGACTGATCAATTGGAAGATCACTAATAGTTATGTGTCTCAAAATACTCTTGTCATCAATAATAAACAGTCCTCTAGAGGTAACACTTTCATCCTCTTTAAGAACATCATATTGTCTTGAAATTTCGCGATTTTTATCTGCCAGCAACGTGACATGTACGCTTCCCAATCCACCTTTCTCTCTAGTGGTACTGACCCAAGCTAAGTGTGAAAAGTGGCTGTCTGTAGAACAGGCCACAATGTCACAATTCATAGCTTTAAATTCCTCTGCCTTTTCATTGAATGCTAAAATCTCTGTTAGACATTGAAATGTAAAATCGACTGGGTAGAAGAAAAATACCAAGTATGTCCCTGCATATTCAGTTAACGACTTTTCTACCACTTCTCCGTTCACTACTGCATTCCCTCTCCACACTGGAGCAGACTTCCTTAACTTAATCTGAGTCATTTTTGCAGGAATTCTGTCGGGACGATAACAGTCTAGTATAGATTTAAGTAGAATGCAAGCTGTGTTATTAGTACTGTATTCTATTCAAAGCGTAAGCTTATTTCTGCTTTTATTTACTTTTTTAATTCCTAAATGTTGAATCCCAAGTCAATATCTTTCATAAAGAAAACTTGCCTATATAATTTTGACCCCCTTAAACCCTACTTTTATATAGTAAAACTGGGGTTTACAGGAGTATACATTATTTTTTTTATTTCTGCTCAAAAACATAGATTGTGGGTACGGTACCCGTTAGAATCGCCTCGCCGAGGTGGTTCTAACGAGTACCCACAATCTATGTTTTGAGCAGAAATATGGAAAATGTCAGAGATTTATCTGAAAATTTTCAGTTTTAGGAAGTGACGTTTTCTATATATTTGAATAGGCGTGTTTTCGTAATGAATTTATGCTAGGCACGAAGTACAACCAGAACATTTAACGGTTTGATACCTTAGCTAATCTAGATAAATCCTTACTTTTTGTAATCAGAAAATACATGTACACCACTCTCTTTATAACACTATTGTTAGGGTCCACAGCATAAACCGTGTAACTCAGCAACCGTGTTATATCCAAACAAAAAATGTATAGATTATATTGAAAATGGGTCATTTTTCAATATAATCTATACATTTTTGGGATCCATCTTTAAACCGTGTTATATCCAAAACCGTGTTATAATGAAACCGTGTTATAAAGAGGTTGTCGTGTACTGTTTCCAAATAAATGAGTCGCGTCCAAGGCCCAGTTGCTCAAAGCATCATTAGCTTAACGAGCTCGTGAATGACAAACTCGTTAACCGTTGTAGCTAAGATATTTTCATATATATTGGTATTCTTGCTGCAAAAATGTGAATGCAAAAGCTACTCACATCTTTTCAGCAAAAACTATCTATGTGTTGCAATATTTCAAGGTAGAAATTTTAACGTCACGTTAGCTAACAACTTCGTTAAGTTTTGAACAAATGGGCCCAGGTTGCTATAAAATGCTACAGCGGGTGGATGATAAAGCATGATGTGAGAAAATGTGTCTATCAAGGTAGTTTGCTGACTAGCAGAGCCTAGTTTGCTCACGGGAGATAATTATGTTATCAATAAACAGCGATTCAAATCTAAGTGAACTCAGGAAACGATACAATCAAATCCATATTAAGTTCTCAACAGCAAAGGGAAAGAGACAAATACAATTAAATAGCTACAAAAAAAGACGGCAAACAGAGATGGTTGCAACTTTTTACCGAAACTTAACTGAACATGTATTTAATACGTTTAACAGAAGGTAGTATTGGATTACTAGGATTACTAGGGGTGGGGGATCGATCTTACGCTAACTTTACGGGATCTCAGCCCTCGCCCTCAGCTTCCATTGTGGTAAAAATCTCGGGTGAGGGTGGGGGGAGGGTAACTTACTATATATGGCATAGTACGGATGTGCGTGCCGAAATGGTCCCCTTTTCCAGCGCTGCCAGGTATATGACTGATCCCTTTTTTTTCAACAAAAAGTATATGAATGATCCAATTTTTCTGGATTCCTATGTGAAAGGCCCCATTTTTTTCTGACATCCTGGTATATGCACATATCTTTCGCTCAGAGATTTTTCGAGGCTACTTGTTCTCTTGGTATTCAATGAATTGACTGATATTTGTCTATAAACCAGCAATAAATGGGTACAAAATATCAAAGGGCAGTATATGAATAGGTCAACATTTTGGATGAGCAAGTATATGAATGGGTCCGTTTTTCAAAGGCCAGGTATATGAATGGCATTATGAAAACACGCCTATTCAAATGTATAGAAGATTTCACCTCCAAAAGCTCAAAAAAATTTCAGATAAAAACTCCGATATTTTTCGTATTTCTGCTCAAAACATCGATTGTGAGTACTCGTTAGAACTGTCTCGGCGAGGCGGTTCTAGCGAGTACCCACAATCTATGTTATTTAGCAAAATAAGAAAAATAATGAATACAACTTTAAACCCCAGTTTTACTATATAAAAGTGGGGTTGAAGGGGGTCAAAATTATATAGGCATGTTTTCGTGATAGGGTAGGTTTTGAAATACCGGCTCATACACCCGTACCAAAATTACCCATAAGTTACACCCCCCCCCCCCCCACCCACACACACACACACACGAGGTAAAAACGTGCACGTGTATTTGTTCAGTACGCGTGGAGGTCTTCAAGGCTTGAGGTATAGTTGTACTTTTACATACTTTTTTTTATGATCAGTGTGTATATTAAATCGTCACCGAGTGTGAAGAAATCGTCACAAGAGTGTGAAGAATCGTCAGAACCACATTGAGAGCACAAATCATTTTCGTGAATTTCTTTGTATTAGAACACTTCTCCTGTGCCCAGTTGTTCAAAACTAAAGATGTCGTTAGTTACATGTAACGTATCGTAAAACTTTGATCATTAAATGTGGCATATACGCTAATATTTTCGCAAATGCAAAAGCTACTCACATTTTTTTCGGCAAATACCTGTGAATTAGATATTGTACTAACTAGAACAATTAACATTTGACCACTAACGAGCTAATTAAGCTAACGATGCTTTGAACAAGTGGGCTCTGATTAATTTAAGGACAATATAATTATCCCAACAAGAGTCTGCGAAAATCAGCTTGGGACAAAAATGAAGCTCCTCTGATATTTTTTTATATCTGAAATAGCTCAGGTATCAGTCTTTAATCCTAGATGGTTGTATGCTAATAAAAGGACCGCAGCACAATAATAAAAAAAAAAAAAAAAAAACACGCCTATTCAAATATATTGAAAATTTCACCACTAAACACTGAAACTTTTCAGATAAAAATTCTGATATTTTTTTCACATTTCTGCTCAAAACATAGATTGTGGTTGCTCGTTAGAACCGCCTCGCCGAGGCGGTTCTAACAAGTACCCACAATCTACGCTTTTGAGCAGAAATAAGAAAAATAATGAATACCCCTGTAAACCCCAGTTTTACTATATAAAAGTGGGGTTTAAGGGGATCAAAATAATTTAGGTATAATTTCGTGATGATGGAAACCTTAATCAAGTACGCCTGCAATGACGGACCAGATCAGTTGGTACATTCGTGCAGTCTTATCAGGACCTTCTTGTACGCTTACAGAATCAAGTGATACTACAGAATTTATGCATAGTTTCAGATAAGACGTGTGTTGTTGGTACTCATTAGTAGATGAGACGCTTAAAAGGAGCACCAACAGCATATGTTTTCGATGAGGCGTTTCTAATGAGTACCCAAGGTATGTGTCTTCGAGGAGAGGCAAACCGCTTCTACTGAGAACACAACATGTTTTCGTGATGAAATAAAACGAAACTATAAAGATGTATCACCTTAAAAAGATGTCCTATCTGGAGCTTTGATTTATGATCCTGATTAGACTGTTCCCAGCGGACACATGTCGTTTATACAACGTCGGCTCAACGTCGATGCAACGTCATGACGTTGCATCGATGTTGAGGCGACGTTGTATTAACGTCATGTGCCCACTGGGTTCTTAGACGTCACTGTCCACAAATAGCTAGAACCCTTTCTGGGGCTACACATCACTTATATTTTATATGTCCTTGAAACAGAACAGAACTCTTAATCCCCGATAGACGGATATCCAACTCGATTACAATTCTCAGTTACACGTTGTTTTGCCCTTTTAATCCTTAGAAATTTGATAATGATGCAGCAACAACGCACGAGTGATATTTTAATCCTTCAAGAAAAAAGACTTGACATTTTAAGTGAAATATCTCTTTAAGGAGACCATTCAAAAGAAATATTATTTCCTATTTCCATGGGAACAATGAGATATTATTTAGAGATGTTCACAGGCAATGTGAAAATTCCGCTTATCTTCGACTTTTTAACTATTTATTTGTATTAATAAGTCTACTGACTGCTCCCTTTTCCTAACGCTAAGCATGCTGGTTAAAACAATTACAACAATTCAGCAGACGATATTCTGAAATACGTTTCTTATTTTTTCCCAGACAATAGACTTTGACATTTCATGCATATTTTCTCCCAAAGGACACAATTTTCATAAAATGCTAAAGTTTATTTTCTGGGAAAATAAGAAAAATGTCATCATGACTTACCCAAAGAGTGGTACCAGTACCCGGACTATATGAAAAAATTAAATTATCCTTAACTCTCTCGGTGCCAAATTCCAGACGACATTTGTCGTCTGCTTTTTTTTTTATTTTAACAAACTATCGTTTAGAAAGACGTTTATATGTAAAGTTGATAGACTGAATGTCAAACAGCGTAGATCCAGATGATTGAGCCGTCTCATCTGGCTCTAATCTGTTTGCAAAAGCCTATTATTATCGCCTGTGGCAGTGAAAGAGTTAAGTTATGCAATCGCATGGAACGCCTTGTTAACGCTTAGCACTCTGAGTGAAATTTTCAGCAGACGATAAATTGAAACAGTTTCTTATTTTTCCCAGAAAACAAGTTTCGATATTTCATGCAATGGAGACAATTTGCATGAAGTTTCAAATCCTATTTTCTGGGAAGCCCAATATAAGTATCACCAATTGGTCGTCTGCTGAATTAGCCAAGAGAGTGGTAAAGGGTAAAGGTCGGTGTAATATGATTCTGCATTTAGTTTTTTTTATAAACAACACGTAGGCTATAAACTTCATCGACCTGCTTTCAGTTCACAGTTATATATTTGTTTAACGCTTAGCACTCTGGGTAAAATTTTCGGCAGACGACATTTTGAAATATTTCTCTTATTTTTCCCAGAAAACAGGATTTGACATTTCATGCAAATGTCCTAAGGAGACAATTTGCATGAAATGTCAAATCCTGTTTTCTGGGAAAAATAAGAAAAATATCATCAATATGTCGTCTGCTGAAAATGCCCAGAGAGTGGTAAAGGTTAATAAGCCAAACTAACATGGAAGGATCTACAAAAAGTGCAGTAAATTGCAAAGTAAGACTCTCTCTCTCTCTCTCTCTCTCTCTCTCTCTCTCTCTCTCTCTCATTTAGTTTAGTCGGTTTTAGGTTCAGACGTATACATCACGAAAACGTGCTATTCAAATATAATGATAATTTTACCACCAAAAAATGAAATTTTTCAGGTAAAAAATTCTGATATTTTTCATATTTCTGCTCAAAACATAGATTGTGGGTACTCGTTTGAGGCGGTTCTAATGAGAACCGCCTCGACGAGGCGGATCTAACGAGTATCCACAATCTATGTTTTTGAGCAGAAATATGAAAAATAATGTATACCCCTGTTAACCCCAGTTTTACTATATAATAGTGGGGTTTAAGGGGATCAAAATTATAGGCATCTTTTCGTTATGCATTGTAATTTTCAAACTCATTCATTATGGCTGTTGTCGAACCAGGAGCCTAAGCTTATAGTGGCACGTCAGTCCGGTATTCAGATGCTTACGAATGTGACATGTAACGATGATATTCGGTTGTGCTGACGAATGTGGCAAGTATTGTCACAATGTGGACCATTAGTGAATGTTCTTACTCACACTGGGAAAAGTTATGGTATCCCAGCGGGCAAATGACGCTTATACAACGTCCGCTCAACGTCGATGCAACGTCATGACGTTGCATCGACGTTGAGGGGACGTTGTATTAACGTCATATACCTGCTGGGATGGTACAAATTGTACAGGCTTAAAACGAATATTGAAAAGCTTGGATAAAATTTCACTGGCATCTTTACTTGGGAAAAATATACTAATTCTGTATCTAATGTCATGTTGCCATGTTTCTCATTTATAATTTAGCAACCAGTTCTGTTTATCATATTTACCCCAAGTATTTGGATAGCAAACAGTGCAGACACAGATCAGACAAACAGTACAGTCGCTGATCATTTGTTTCTGTTGCGGTTTAACGGCCCAGTCAACCCATTAAGGTCATGCCGTGCGCGGTCACTTTACCTAACCACACTTCTACTGGGCAGGCTTAGTCCTCTAAACGGTTAGCCAGTATTGTGCGCCTTCTTTCGCCAGAAACTGACAACTGCCTTTCTTGAATCAGAGGAAGGGAGAGAATGACTGGAAAAAAACATTTCATGATCAGTCTCCACGGAAGAATGTTGCCGACTCGGCAGGTTCGAACCCTATTACGAAAACACGCCTATTCAAATATATTGAAAATTTCACAACCAAAAACTGAAAATTTTCAGATAAAAATTTGATATTTTTCATATTTTTGCTCAAAACATAGATTCTGGATACTCGTTAGAACCGCCTCGACGAGGCGGTTCTAACGAGTACCCACAATCTATGTTTTTAATAGAAATAAGAAAAATAGTGTATACCCATGTAAACCCCAGTTTTATTGTATAAAAGTGGGGTTTTAGGGGGTCAAAATTATATAGGTATGTTTTCGTGATGCGCAACCTCCTATCACCAATCGAACAGCAGACGCTGATCAGTAGCCACCTGTTTGCCCCCAAGTATTTAGACACATTTGAATGCAGTAAAAAATGACTTGGTCAGTTGTTTTAGAACAGGCATGGTAAGAAGCCACGGTAAATATAGTATTAGTGCCCATTGAAAATGACAAGCCTCACTTAGAGCCTGTGTATTATAGAATATCCATCTACAGTCGACTCTCGGTATCTCGAATTCCAAGGGACTCTATGAAACACATCGAGATATCCGTACTCGACATATCAGATTTGCAGAAATGAGGAAAAAACTACGTGTGTAATTGGACCCTTGAAGTTAGCGATATATTGAAAATATTGTGGAAAAGAGGAGAAATTGCTCTTTTCCACAATATTTTTACCTGTTGTTAGATTTTCATGTTTAGGAGGGACCAGGTATTCACTTCGATATAAGCGGTTACTCGAGATAAGCGAGGTCGAGATAGCAAGAATCAACCGTATCTGTAGCTTTTAACCTGCGGACTCTTAATGCAGCAAATGACACTTTAACACGTTTTCTCTGTTTTCTTTTGGCAGTAAAGTCCCCTTTCCAGAGAGCGTATGGTGTGCTGTAACGTAAACAGGAAGTCACAAAAGTTGTATCCCTTATAACAATGAAGAAAAATATACCAGCAGTATCCAGTCTCTGAACTCCAGTAAACGATCAACAATGTGACCTTGTAGAAGCTGTGAATCTTCCATAAAGCTATCGCGTGACCAAAACATATACAGACCAATTTGTGCACCCACGCACTCTGATCTCAGTACTGATACATCCTATTTTGGTTCAAATATTGAGAACAGTCATTTAACCCGACAAAGGTAAGACAGAAACTATAAATAATTGAAATATCATAGGACTTGATAACCCTTCTCTTGCTGAATACGTCATGCACTGTCTTAGCAAACAGTGTAGATCCAGATCAAGCCAACTGATCTGGATCTGCACTGTTTGTCATTAAGCATGTGAATTTATATCAATAGTCTGGATCAAGTAATCTGAGTGGCTGAAAATTAGAAATGGGCGTGGCATCTTAATTTATTCAGCATGATAATAGTTCTGGAATATGTTTACTTATCAGTCCACAAAATCATATGTTGTGAGTAATCATTAGAAACGATATTTTTCTTATTTCTCCATAAAACATGTTGTGGGTACTCATCAGAACCGCATCGGTGAGGCGCCTCTAATGAGCACCCACAACATACGTTTGTACGGAAAAAGCGGAAGAAAATTATCCCAGAACTCTCATCAAATACACCTCTTTAACAAGTCGTTTCCAACAGACATAACCATGAAAGCTTACCCATCTTGTCACGAAGCTTTCTCTCCCTTTACACAGACCTTTCAGTTGTCAAACTTGAGAACCATCCGAATCTGAAAACAAAAGACGATTAAATTAAAGGAAATTATAAATTATAATTAATATCTTTATTGTTCATTCAATTCTAGGAACGTTTCGGCCTTGCGGCCTTCATCAGCCCGGAAACCTCTACATCCTATATCACTTTGTATAAAGCTCCTTATCCACTTGCAGTTCTCTGATGTTACTATACTTAGTATTTTATGTCATTATACATGCATGCGACGTTGTTATGATCACATAACCAAATTATAAAACAGTGCTGCCGCGCGTGGTCTTTGAGTAAAGTACCATACTTACACTAAGTATTGGGACAGGGAGGGCACGTCCAGATCAGACGCCAAAGAACGCGGCATCTGATCAGGGTCTACACTGTTGTCACTCATCCAACCCGGTTTAGACATTTCAACAGGTAGTAAAAGTTATTTGTTTAAATTTTAGGACAAAGATAGAAAAGAATTAAGATGAACGAATATTTCGGCTAAATATGGTGGCTGAGAATTGGAAACGCCATATCTCAAAAGCCACCATACGCTCATTGCCAACATCTGATTTAGAGGTTTTATCTGATAAACAGTTTCGTCAAAATTACCGCAACTCAGATCGCCCACGGGGAATGTTAAAATTTGATATAGGTTCACTGGTATCATGACATCTAACAAACACTCTAAATTCAGAAAAAAGAATCTTGTACCCAACTTTTCTGGAAGTCCCACAACCAATGTTCTTGTTAGCATAATAAACTGTCTTAAGATAGTTTCTGTAAATATGCTTTGTTGGCAATGACACCCTCAATATTTCATGAAGCAATATCTATAGTCTTGGAAGATTCTGCTGAGTTCCTTCTCGAGACTTCCTTTGTCTGCATCACGAAAATGTGCCTACAAAATTTTGACCCCTTAAACCCTTCTTGTGTATAGTAAAACTGGGGTTTACAGGAGTATACACTATTTTTCTTATTTCTGCCGAAAAACATATATTGTGGGTACTCTTTAGAACCGCCTCGACGAGGCATTTTTATCGAGTGCCCACAACCTATGTTTAAGCAGAAATATGAAAATATCAGATTTTTATCTGAACACTTTCTGTTTTTGGTGGTGAAATTTTCAACATATTTGAATAGGCGTGTTTTCGTAATATGGGGGATTTTATTTCAGGTTTGGAATCTGCATTTTTTTTTTTTTTTTTTTTTTTTTTTTTTTGTACTGGCGTAATATTTCCAGAATTACTGGAGTTTTGCTTGGTAGTAGGTGGTGACCTTGAGATGAGTTGATGATCTAAATTTGATTTGATATTCTGCATATCTTCCACTACACCATAAATCCCATTAAATATATTTCATCAATCGCTGGTCGTAAGTGTCGAGGGCGCACCCGTATCAACAGTCAAATCCACAGTTTCGGAAGAACTTCCTTTCTGGGTGTTATTGAAATCCACTCCTGTAACATTTTTATCACTGGCGCGAGATAGTGGAGGCTCTGTACCTTGAGCCTTGACATTCAGACTGCGCCGAATTCTGCACCTGCACTTCTTCTGATTGGGGTGGTCGTCTCGCAGTTTAGTCACCAGCAATCCCTGACAGTCATTCCATACCTCTGTCTGACACCTTGAAATTGGAGTTCACCACTACCTATATCTGCTGTCTGTACTGAGTTTGCTCCCAGGTTAAGGTTGGCACTGCCTGCTTGCATCCCTCTATAACATTACGAAAACATGCCTATTCAAATATACTGAAAATTTCAACACCGAAAAATGAAAATTTTCAGATAAAAAAAAAATCTGAAATTTTTCATATTTCTGCTCAAAAACATAGATTGTGGGAACTCGTTGGAACCGCCTCAACGAGGCGGTTCCAACGAGTTCCCACAATATATGTTTTTGAGCAGAAATAAGAAAAATTATATAAACCCCTGTAAACCCCAGTTTTACTATAAAAAATGGGGTTTAAGGGGGTCAAAATTATATAGGCATGTTTTCGTGATGAGCCAAATGCTTATCATGCCGAGGCACACCAACAACTGGAAGCCCTGGATACTCCACTGCCATAGGTTGTTCGAGAAGATTGAAACCAGGAGTATAAGTAGACGGACCTATCGCATTTTGATACATGTATGGAACCTGTGGACAAAATACACCCTGGGGGTGGGGGCGAGAACCACCTTACCCATTCCAAGCCATACAGTCGAGTCTAGGGTTGTATAGGAGGTGTGATATTATGGGAGAATTACTACCTCCGGGATTGGCATACAATGTATTTCATTACTAAGATGCATCTGATTTTGCATATGAAGATTGTTTCGAACTGATTTTCAAGCAAATGTATTCGGTTGACCCGAATTTGGTCTCCTCAGAACAACTGCAACGAATATCTCTAAGTGACGAAAAACTGTTGCTATGTAAATGAGCAGGAACCGAGTCCTGACTATGTAATACACTGTCAGAGGTTTGATTTGTTAAATTGTTTTGAAATAAATTAAGTGTAGACTTTAGATGATTTTACTCTCAAGACTGCTAATATTATATTTCCGAGCCAATAGGTTCCCTGGTTATCCACACACATTTTTTCTGCTGTACATTACGAAAACATGCCTATTCAAATATACTGAAAATTTAACCACCAAAAATTGAAAATTTTCAGATAAAAAATTCTGATATTTTTCATTTTTCTGCCCAAAACATAGATTGTAGGTACCCGTTAGAACCGCCTCGCCGAGGCGGTTCTAACGAATACCCACAATCTATGTTTGTGAGCAGAAATAAGAAAAGTAGTGTATACCCCTTTAATACCCAGTTTTACTATATAAAAGTGGGGTCTAAGGGGGTCAAAATTATATAGGTATGTTTTCGTGATGAATTAGATCTTTTAGATTTAGCTGTGCCTGTTTGATAATTCTTCGAACTAGTCTTTCGACTGTTTGAAAGGTTGCATTCCGACTTGAAGGCCCTCCATTGATATTTTCACAAATACTCTTTCCAGAATCGGCATGATTTATACCAAACCTATTTCAGTAGTTTCTTGACAACTAATATGTGCTTCTTCGTCAATAGATGACTTATCTTATTTAACACTTTCCTGACTATCAGCATATAAAACATTTCCATTACAGTAAACACAGATAAGAAGGACTTCCTGCTCCCTTCCATAGCCTTATCTTTGAATCCAACACAATGGAAGTGATACCATTCACTACATTTCTCACACGCTATGGTATTCCCAAGCGCCTGCTCTCCACAAAATGGACAGTGATATACATTTTAGAGGACATCAGACTCTGATTGACAAAATTCATTTAACTTCTGACTCGGAGCGTAACTGACAGTGGGTGGTCACAATAGCTCACCCTGAGCATTCGCTCAGTTGAGCTAAATATCGTGAGCGTGACAAAAAGACGTCCTTCACCGACCAGTGCCATATATTTTACTGGTCAAATGGGACGTCAAATTTAAACTACAGTCGTAATTTGCAGCTATTTTCTTCTCGGCCTGTTCGCGCTCAAATGTAATATTCTTTACTTTAGTAGAAAAAGACATTAAGTCTTCTTTAATAAGAAAATATGTCTAGTTTATTTCTCAGTCTAAACAATGCGCCAGCGCGATGAGCTAGTGATTGGTGTAATGATTGATGCTATCGATCATTAATGTTCGCTGGTGAGCTATAGTATTGCAATATGTAAGCGTTTACATCGTATCTTGAGGGAAAACACAGGCAAATAATCAACAACTAGAAAAAAAATGAGCCTGTTAAGCAGAACAGTTTCGTAAAAATGGAATTCGGTTGACAAATAAGGTTTTGAAGATCTAGAAAACGGTGTCGCCGAAGCGGCCATTTTTGTGAGTTACTGACGTCACAACCACCTAATTAAATATGCAAAAATGAAACAAATCACATGGTAAACAATATTTTCTTGTGTGGTACCCATATACGTGTCCATTTACTTAAAGATATAAACTAGCGAACATAGGCAGCCAATTCCAGTCAACAGGTTGCTTTTTCTTTGTGTCTTTAAAATATTCAATATCTAATTAAATATTCGAAATGGCGGCGCCCATGCTCATAGTTATAAAATATGGAAACTATCATATCATTAATAAAAAATCAATTAGAGTCATGAAATATGTTCTAAGTAAGAAAGGTAAGAGAAAAGTCCAGGGAGTGCCACATTCACAAGCCCCCGCCCATCTCAGACACGAAGAGGAAGAGGAAATGTACGCAGCATGCACCTCTGAGTACATGGACTGACACATTGGCATGTTGGTGTGGATAGGTCATATCACTTGCCAGTCGCAGTCACTCTATGTCCTCAGACTGTGAAATCAGGTTATGATTAACCCTTAAAGCGCCAAGAAAATCTGCATCTGAAAATGACGTCTGCTTATGTCGTCTGCTGCATCTTCTTGCAAACTTTTCAAACTTACATTTTTGCATATAGGCAAACAGTGTGGACCCAGATCAGACTGATCTGGGTCCACACTGTTTGCAACAATGACTTTTAAAGTAACCGGCAGAAGACAAAGCAGACGACAATAGTTGTGACTGGCGCTTTAAGGGTTAAAACAAAAAAGAACATTGTTGCTATTAATACATTTTATGTACATGTTTGAACTGAGATATATGCGCCTATTACTTATGTGTCAGATAACTATTGCTAGTACTGGATTGTGTCCATTTTAGTTCAAGACGAGTCTTGCATAAGGAGGAAGGAATGAAGGGACATGCTGGCTGGTCCGCTACACGTTCCCCGCATCATTCGATTCTTAAAGATAAGTTTGGCAAGACACGGCTAGTGCAGCTGGGTTTGGTCACAACCTACTGTTCTGACATGAAGATTAACATAGTTTTGTGAGATATCACCTTCTCCACATAATGTTAACTATATCCACAATTTTACCATGATTTTGTATTATTCTAACATGACGTTAACGTTTTCCTATAGCGCCTAAAGGAAACGTTACCGTGATCAAACTACAATATTTCACGTCGTCAACGTAGTGTGTGCAAAATGGTGCGTTTGGTGACATCGCGTGTAAACATTTACTTCTGTCGACGTCCGCTGCAAAAGAGTTCCTTGGAAAACATTGCAACGATTGCTTATGTATCATGTTAGAATCGAAATGATTTTCTCTGCTGTGAATTATCGTGGAATAACGCATGGTTTTTCGGGGAGATGCGAATATTAATTCACTCCGGCTTCGCCGTCGTGAATTAATACTTCACAATCTGCCCTCCAACACCATGCGTTATATAAGGAATAGATTAGCTCTAGCAGTGATTTGTTGAGTAATAAACCACTGTTTGGAGGTCAGTTGTAAAGCAGATCAAATCACGAGCGCGGAGCGCGAGTGATGTATCTTCTTACAACTGACCGACAAACTGATATATTACTCAACAAATCACGCACAAGAGCTGATCTATTTCGATTCTAACATATAAAAACTCCGAAAAAGTAACTGTATTCTTCAGAGTCTTCCAACTCTTCGCCATGGAATAAAGAAATCCCGCCAACTGTTGACTGTAACGCTGTCGTTTACTAGCATGTCTTATGTTGTTGACGCGAGAAAAACGACATTACACCGTCTAACGTCGTGGAAACGAAGACTGACATAAGCAAAGTGTCAAAATGACGTCGGAACGACGCCAGATAGCGTCGCGCGCTTCCGTTTAGTGATTTGTTGCAAAATAAATCACTGAATTTTAACCATTGGCTATATAGGCGAGGAGTGTTAAAAATCGACGATAATTCACAATATAGACAAACTATTTCTTAAACAAAACATGTTTTCATGTAATACAAGGAATGATTTTGTATGTCATATCGAGGGTTGAGCGCAAGACTATGGTAACTCAAACATATTTTTGAAACCCTTGTTTAGGGGCAACTTGGACCCCTTTGTAAACAATGCAAATTTAGGTGCCATTGCTCATACGAGCAATGGCACCTAAATTTTCATTGTTTACAGAAAGAAATGTTGTAATCTTCATAACACCTTCATGGTGAGGAGATTAGGTTTGGGGAAAAACAACCATCTGACTTACGCTAGTCTTGCGCTCAAACCTCGATATGCCATCTTATATGTCTGCATTATATCCTCATGGGCTTCAATGCCTACTGGAATTTTTAAATAATATCTATTCTATTACATCTTTCTTACTTCTCAACCGATTTTGATCAAATTTGCGTCAAGATGCTTGTTTTTAAAGCTGAATATTTTCACACAAACACTGCATTTAGTGAGCCTTTCCCGAGTCAGGTTTACTCAATACGCACTCAAACGTAACGATAAGCATAACGATTAGGTCATAGACAATAGGGTTGAAATCTCTGTACAATGCCCCGCCCCCCCACCCCTCCCCCTGTAAATAACAAACTTCTGGCTAGCATTCTAGTTAAAACTACATTGGAACGTTATCTGCACGACAGGATTCCTGTCGGGTCGATAACGGTTCGATATATATATATTTATGTAGAATTCTAACATGACGTTAACGTTTTCCCATAGCGCCTTATCGAAACGTTATCGTGATCAAGCTACTATAATTCACGTCGTCAAAAGGGCGCGTTTATTGACGTCGCATGTAAACATTTACTTCTGTCGACGTCCGCTGCAAAATAGTTCTTTGGAAAATATTGCAACGATGTCGATTTTCCTTTATGTATCATGTTAGAATCGTAATAACTTTTCTCTGCTGTGAATTATCGTCGAATAACGCAGGGTGTTGTCGGGCATATGCGACTATTAATTCACTGGCTTCGCCGTCGTGATTTAATACTAAACAATCTTTCCACCAACACCGTGCGTTATTCGACAATAATTCACAGAAGAGAAAAAATACTTCTTAATTTTAGCTGACCTGCGCAAATAATCATGATAACTACAACTTACCTTTAAGTTTCCAGTTATTCACAGTGTAACTATTCTGAACATCTGTACCGTATTGATTGTGCGCACAGAAACATATTGATCTGTGTCACACATTTCAAAACATTCCTCCATTTAATCTGAGCCGATTAACTTTTTCAAAAGCCATTTCTTGTTATATATAGCCAATACAAACTTACTACATAAATAAAAATGAAAAAAAAAAGTTTTATTTAAATAAATTTATAACTACATAACTTTTATATATATATATATATATATATATATATATATATAATGTTTTTATTGTCCTTTGATATATATATATATATATATATATATATATATATATATATATATATATATATATATATATATATATATATATATATATATATATATATATATATATATATATATATATATATATATATATATAATTTTTTATTGTCCTTTGATATATATATATATATATATATATATATATATATATATATATATATATATATAAAAGCACTAAAATTAGCTCTCTCTCTTCCCAAGCAAGTTAGTGTGGAATTACAAAAGTTTGCGCTAACACTTTTGTTGCAATTACTTTTGAGTTGACTGCGCCATGTTTCTCGAGTGGCCGAAATCTCTCGTCTGTCCCCAGTTAAAAACTTGATAGGCACAAAACATGTTCATTGATTGACCTTTGCTCATTGGCGAACGTAAGTAAAACGCAGACTCAGAAAATGATGCCACTTTCAAAAAAATCTAAGACCTAGAAAGCCTGTTGACTTAAAAAAATGAATTAAGAAGATAGCACTATCTAATCAGCGTCTTGGATAGACGATCTCTTAGGAAACTGAGATTTAGCGAATGCGCATGCTGATCTGGAATTTTCTATTTGCATATAGGCTAGACAATACAAACTTACTACATAAATAAAAATGAAAAAAAAAAAGTTTTATTTAAATAAATTTATAACTACATAACTTTTATAAATACAATGAGTAAATGTTTGCTGCTAATACATATTTAAATTCAGCAGGTTCAGTTTTGTATGGCGTTTTGGCACATTTATCAGATGTGATAACAGGGTGTTATAATCCCAATAATGACACCTACTGACCTAATCCCCTATTAACACCTTTGCTAAAGCATCTTTAAAGTGTGTCAGAAACACACCAGTTTATTTAGGGCTTCAGGCCCTTGTCAGTCTATCCCTATGAGAGAAACGTGTCCCCTTGCTAACCTCGATTTTTCAAATTGGCTTTTCGCGATAACTTATATGACTTTTATGAAAAGGTCCATCCCATTACGAAAACATACCTATATAATTTTGACCCCCTTCAACACCACTTTTATATAGTAAAACTGGGGTTTACAAGGGTATACATTATTTTTCTTATTTCTGCTCCAAGACATAGCCGAAGCGGTTCTAACGAATACCCACAATCTATATTTTGAGCAGAAATATGAAAAATATCAGAATTTTTTATCTGAAATGTTTCATTTTTTGGTGGTAAAATTTTCAGTATATTTGAATAGTCATGTTTTCGTAATGAACCATACAGACCTGGCCAAATAAAAATATCATAGGAGTATTCAGATGACAGAGATTTGAAATATGAAGTGTTAATCATATACATTGTAGTTCAAAAGACACTTGCAGATCAGTACCAGTAAAATATTACGGTTTAACTGAAAAAAAGCAAAATAGCAACGTAAAAACAAAATCCTAATTGACAGAAGAAAACGCAGCGCGCCGGAAAGGGCTGATCGGATAAGAACAATCTTTCAATATTAAAGATTAAATGTAGAGCTTTAACATAGCTGTAAATAACAGAATATGACCTGACTTTGATGTCCGAAGAATGTCAAACTGAGGGATGGGGTATATGCCATTGAAACATCTTCCCTTAGGTTGGTGTGGACAAAATATGAAAGCTATATCTTACATGCTGAATCCCTTAGGATGGTGTGGACGAAATATGAAAGCTATACCTTACATACTTCAGCAGTCATGTACACTTTTCAAAACTTAAACACAGCTGTAAATGACAAAATATGACCTGACCTTGACCTAGGCAGAAGTTCAAACTTTGGAAGGGGTGTGTACTATTGAAAGGTCTTACCCTAAGGTAGGTGTGGGCCAAATATTAAAGCGGCATCTGGAATACTTCAGCAGTTATGAAAACTTTTCAAAACTTAAATGCAGAACTCAAACATGGGCTTAAATGACAAAGTATGACCTGACCTTGACCTAGGCAGAAGGTCAGACAGAGGAAGGGGTGTGTGCTATTGAAAGGTCTTACCCTAACGTTGGTGTGGGCCAAATATTAAAGCTCTATCTTGAATACTTCAGCAGTTATATACACTTTTCATAACTTAAACGCCAAACTTAAACATAGGAGTAAATGACAAGGTAAGAACTGACCTTGACCTACATAAAGGGTCTAACTCAGGAATGGGGGTGTACGCTATTGAAAGATCTTACCCTAAGGTAGGTGCAGACCAAATATGAAAGCAGTACCTTAAACAATTAAAAAAAACTATGCACACCTTTGGAAACTTAAACATTGTGCTAACGCGGACGCGGACACAGACGCGGACGCCGACAGACGCCGACGCCAACGACTAGGTGACGACATAAGCTCGGCGAGCTAATTATTGGGGATGAAACATCATATTGCTTCATAAGTACAGCAGTACGACAGTTTGTTTTAAATTTCAATTTTAACCCTTATCCTGCTGAACCCGGATATACCCTGCCTTTGCAAACAGTGTAGATCCAGATCAGTTGGCTTCTGAAGAAGCCAACTGATCTGGACCTGCACTTCTTGCCTTTAAATATGTGAATTTATATCAACAATCTGGATCAAAGAATCTGATTGGCTGAAAATTAGAAGTGGGTGTGGCATCTTAGTTTATTCAGCACGACAAGGGTTAAATGACCTCGGACAGAGCAACATCTCTTTCTCGCTCTCTCTTTCTCTCTCTCTCTCTCTCACACGCACGCACGAACGCACACACAAAAAACGGAACATAACAGAACAATACTTTACTGGTAAATAAAATCTGAGGCCACTCGTAGGTGGCGTAAGAGAAAACAGTGACGTCATCAACGTCCAGGGGGGGCTACGTAATAAAGTTAGCTACAGGAGTGTACAAACAATATAATATAGTATCAATGAAACCCTCAGAGCTCCAGATGTCGTTAAAAGTCTGGACCAGTCTGAGCATCCAGACACCGCAATCAAGACCTTCAACGTCCGCCTGCAAAACTTTTTGACTATGTGGATATGGAAAGTCACTACGACCTAGACCAGACCGTGTCCGATGGCACAGGCTGATCCAGATCGAAGTTATATATATATATATATATATATATATATATATATATATATATATATATATATATATATATACTCATTTCATTAAAATTATTTTCAACAAAATACACATTGACGGAATTATCAGTAGATAACAACAAAATGATAAATTTGCATTTTTCTTGATAATGTTTTCTACGGAAGCGTATACGTCTCATTAGATCACGACTTATATGTAGTCATCTCAGGAAATTGTATATTGAGAAAGATATTAATTTGTATGGAAATAAAGTAAAATATCTTCAGTTTTTAACTTGTTTCTGTATATTTGATGTAAGAATTTCTCGATCTGTGTATTTATTATAAGTATGTATGAATACTACAATTTTACATGGTATTTATTGCATTTCAAATTAAGAAACACACTACATAGTTCAATAAAAGATGCTAAGATATACTAATATGTGGCCTTCTTCCAAATATATATTTGAATATGCCTTTATATTTCTGAAGAACTTTTAATAGAAAATTAGTAATTTTATATTGTGTTATCTATATATAAGTGGTCATTTTAAAAAAAGACATACCCGTTATCATGAAACTTTGAAGAAATGTAAAGCACCATTACGCGATGTACAGAAGACAGGCGCCATAACTCTGGCTTTACTACCTTTGGAATTATGGCCCTTTGAACAATAAAAACGATGGCGTTAGTTCTTCCTTTTGTTTGAAAATCGTTTGATATATTTTCATGAAACTGAAACTTTACAACTTTTGGAATTATGGTCCAGTAAACATTGAAAATAGTGGTTTTGTTTATTTCTTGTGTCTGTCATGTAACTTGAAAGCATTTGGAGTTATTTTCATGACACTTTAGAGAAATGTAAAGCACCTAAATACGATATGCAGAATTCACGAACCATAACTGATTTACCTACGATTGAAGTTATGGGCCTTTGAACATTCTAATGGTTATTTTTGTCATTTATCTGTGCTGTTCTGTAACTTGAAATTTTCATATCAAAAATAGTAAAGTCAGAGTTATAGTTCTTGACTTCTTCATATCCACTAATGGCGCTATACATTTCAGTAAAGTTTTACGAAAACATCTCAAATTGTTTTCCAGTTACAGGGCGGACATAGGTTAATGACAAAAGTCATTAGTTTTAATATTCAAAAGGACATAATTCCTAAACTAAGTAAACCAGTGTTATTGTTCTTGTCTTCTACTCGTCGCCTTATAGTGCTTTTCATTTCTGTAAAGGTTTCATGAAAATATGTCAAAAGATTTTCAAGTTATATAACAGACTCAATGGATAACTAATACCAATGCTTTCATTGTTCAAAGGGCCATAAGTAGCAAAGGCAGAGTTCTGCTTACCGCCTGATGTGCTTTACATTTCTGTAAAATTTCATGATAGCGGGCTCGTCTTCTTGGTTTTGGACTTTGGTTTTAAGGCCCTGTCAAGATTATGTCACTTATAATGAGCCGATAATTAGTCAGAGATGAGGGAGAAACGGAGTACTCGGAGAAAAACTACCTGACCTTCCGATGCAGAACTTGGCGTCTCACATGTGACCCAAGCGAGGCTCGAACCACAGCGGTGAGAGACCTAATGATTAAGAGTCAGCGCTCTTATCCAGTAGGCCATGCATGGAGGCCCGTTGAACGCGTCTTTTTTATGCCCCTGACTTTGGAAAAGCTGGCGGGGCATATTTGTTTGCCTTCGTTCGTCCGTTCGTCACGCTTTTTGATGCATCCATAGAATAACTTAGGAACCATGCATGCTAGGGTTTTGAAATTTTATGTATGGATTCCTCATGAGAAAGTAGGTGACACATATTTTTTTCATCACGATTATGTCCCTTTTCCGAGTAATGGCCCTTTGCAAAAAATAAGGATGAAATCTTCTCAGCAAAATATCTCAAAAAAGTATTGAAGCTAGAGCCTTGAAACTTGGTGACTGGTTTGGTAGTGAGGAGTAGATGATCTGATTAACGTTTAAATAAATGTAGAAAAATAGTACATGAGTTATTGCCCTTTGTAAATTTGGGCATGTTTACCTTCTCAGCAAAATATCTAAAAAAAACTGTTGGAACTAGACCCTTGAAACTTAATAAATAGATTGTTAGTGATAAGCAGATGACTTGATCACTTTTTGAATAAACTCTGAAAAATACTTCACGAGTTATGGCCGTTTGTAAAAATGGCAGTTTTTTTTTTTACCTTTCAGCAAAGTATCTCAAAAACCATTGGAGCTAGAGTCTTGATATTTGGTGATAAGATTGGTAGCGATAAGTAGATGACCTGGATTAAATAATGAATAAATTCTGAAAAATACTTAATGAGTTATGGCCCTTTGTAAATTTGGGCATTTTTATCTTGTCAGCATAATATCTCAAAAACGGTTACAGCTACAGCCTTGCTGTTTGGTGATGATTGCTAGTGATGAGTAAATAACCAGATTAACTTTTGAATAATTTTTGAAAAACAGTTCATGAGTTATGGTCCTTTGTAAATTTGGGCAGTTTTGCGTAGTCAGCAATATATCTCAAAACTCATTGCAGCTAGAGCCTTGATATTTGGTGATAAGACTGGTAGTGATGAGTAGATGACTTGAAAAACTTTTGAATAAATTATGAAATATACTTCATGATTGTCAGCAAAATATCTTAAAAACCATTAGAGCTAGAGCCTTCATTTTTATGCCCCCCAAAAAGTTGGTGGGGCATACTGGTTGTCATTGTTTGTCTGTTGGTTCGTCCGTCCGCTCGTCACGCTTTCCGACGCCTGCCATATCTTCAAAACCATGTATATTAGGGTTTTGAAATTTTATATATAGGTTCCTTATGACATATTTTTTCTCGTTTCTTGACTTATGGCCCTTTGAAAAATTCAGCATTTTATATTGTAAGCACGATATCTCAAAAACTGTTTAAGCTATTGCCTTGAAACTTGATAGGCTGATAGGGAATGATGAGTAGATGACCTCATTAATTTTTGACAAAAATCTGAAAATTTTTCTTCAGTTATGGCCCTTTGAAAATTTCAGCATAAAGGGACAAGCATATGGTTGGGGCATAGTGTTTTACAAACACAATTTCTAGTTTAAATGTCCACTTGACACTTAATCACGAGTGTCTCAACGCCGTGCTTCGCGTCTCGCTCGGGCCACATGTGAGACGCCGTTCTGCAACGGAACGTCAGGTGGTTTTTCTCCGGGTACTCCGGTTTTCGCCCACCTTTGATTAACGATCGGCTCGAAATAAGTGAAATAACTTTGAAAAGACCGTAAAACAAAAAAAAAAAAAAAAAAAAAAAAAAAAAAAAAATGACCACTTATATATAGATAACATTTTATAAAGTTTCAAAAGATCTTCAGAAACATAATGGCATGTCCAAATATACATTTGGAAGAAGACGACATATAAGTTTATCTTTGCATCTTTTATTAAACTATAAAATGTCTTTCTTACTTCGAAAAGCAATAAATACTATGTTAAATTGTAGTTTTCATACATACTTATAATGAATACACAGATCGAGAATTTCTTACATCAAATACACAAAAAACAAGTTAAGAAGTGAAGATATTTTCTTCATTTCCAGACAAATTAATTACTTTCTCAATATACAATTTCCTGAGATGATGAGATATTTTTAAATTTTCATGAACATGCGTAAAAGCGTAAAAACTAAAAATGTGGCAAATTACCTAATCAAAGAAAAAATCTAATAGATCTAACTTTTGTGTTATTTAACTTGACAACAAAAATTGCGCATTTTTTTTTTTTTTTATAATTTTGAGCAAAACTGTATTTTTTATTCATAAATTAAAGTTTACATTATAGTAATACATTTGCGTATTGTCTGGTCAAATTTGACTATCAACTTGTTTTTAACACGCGTTACAGAACGGCTTCAACATTTAATGACGTCAATAATGTCACTTAAAATATAATCACATTATGCGGAATTACGAACGCATTTTGTGTTTAAGATTTGAAGAATTTACCTTGTATATTCTGCAAAACAACTTATTTTGAAATCAAACTTGCAATTTATTACGCGTTTCATTGGAAAAAAAAGACGTACACGATGGTCAGACACTCAGTTTTTAGTTACTTTTTACTTGACGCAGCTAAACTAAAATAGAAGGAAAGTATTCGGCGATTTTCTCTCATTTTGGGCCCGAGATTTTTGCTCAAATACAATGTACACTCATTCATTTTTCTTTAAACCGTTTGTATTATATGATACTCTTGTATGACAGATTATTGACTATAGTTCATCTACAGTCGACTCTCGTTATCTCGAACTCAAAGGGACTGTCTGAAATACTTCGAGATATCCGTAGTTCGACATATCAGGTTTGCAGAATTGAGGAAAAAATAATTTGATTAACCACATTTAACAAACTGATAGGTAATTGGACTTTTGAAGTTAGAGATATATTGAAAATATTGTGGAAAAGAGGAGAAATTGCTCCTTAGGAGCAATTTCTCCTCTTTTCTACAATATTTTCCATCTGTTGTTAGGTTTTCATGTATAGGCAGGGACCAGATTTTCACTTCGAGATAAGCGGTTATTCGAGATAAGCGAGGTCGAGATAACGAGAGTCAACTGTATATGGGGCCTTTTCTAGGTCTTGCATAGAAGCGGTTCAAAATAGAGCCTGACAATTTTATGTCAGAAGGGAAACATACACCTAACTTAGCTGTACAGAGTGATATAGGTTAGACCTCGGTGCAGGTTAAAATATGGAAGTACGTCGGAAGGTGTTGGGACAGATTTTAAGGCCTGTCGATCGCCTCAATAAAAGAGTTTTCAACTAGTGTGAAGCAAATGGTAATAGTAGATGTAAAAATTAGCACTTTCAGTTTAAAAAGGCATCTATCAGCCTTAAATTTGGAGATTAAAATGCTATCCATTCAAAAAGGTTTACACTAGAGTACAGGAAAAGGAATTTGCTGCTTATAAGCGAATTTGGGCTGATATTTAATAAAATAAACAGACCAAATGGAACAAGCAGTAGATTCCATCAAGAAAACATGCCTATATAATTTTGACCCCCTTAAAGCCCACTTTTATACAGTAAAACTGGGGTTTACAGGGGTATACATTCATTTTCTTATCTCTGCTCAAAACATAGATTGTGGGTACTTGTTAGAACCGCCGCGCCGAGGCGGTTCTAAAGAGTACCCACAATCTATGTTTTGAGCAGAAATATGAAAATATCAGAATTTTTTATCTGAAAATTTTATTTTTTTGGTGGTAAAATTTTCAGTATATTTGAATAGGCGTGTTTTCGTAATGTTTCTTTTTAAAACAGAGAACAAGAGTGAGCGCTGTCCTCTGTATGAGCTACAAAGAAACCATAGAAGTGCCTTAGCTAAATTCAGATGTGGGGTAGCTCCTATAAGACTTCGGGCCTCAGACTCAAAGGCGGCCTCTTCGTAAAACTTTAACTGGTGGGTTGGGGCTTGACGATATGTCTTTGGCTTGGCCGTCATGGTTCAAATATTGTTTTTCATTTACTCTGGCACACAGTAGAATTAGCCATGAGTACTTATCTTTGTTTATCATAAAGGTTAATCAGATTTTTTTATGTTTTCGCTTTGATGCACTGACTGAGTTGGGAGCCCGTGAGAACCGAATTTTTATGTATTCTGTATTAAGAGTAGCACAGGGACCCAGTGTGAAGTTGGCCGGCTGTAAAAGTGCTTTTAACACCTCCATCCCCAACCCAATGGTTCATTCTACTGACAGTTCTAAGACGGTGGTCCCGATGTTAGTCTTACTTTTGTTTCTCTGTGGTTTATTCCACGAGGCGATTTGTTTTGCCTTGTGTTATTTGTTCTTGTACTTTCCAGTCCTTTTAGCATTGCGATTACCTTGCTTGGGGAAGAGTGAGCTAATCTTAGTGCTTTTCGTTCGTTTGTTCGATTTGCGCTTGTCACAAGTTGGTTTTGTCTATTTCCTCTTCCTCTTCCTCTTGGTGTCTGGGAAGGGCTGCGGCTTGTGATTGTGGTACCCACTAGATTTTTCTCTTACCTTTTTTCGAAACTGGGTGGTATGAGAGATTAGGCCCCGAAGTTATAAAACTTTTTTCATGCTCAACTGAGCTGAGCATAAAATTTTCTCTGGTAATAAATATGAAAAAGTCAACAATAGTTGGCATTTTCATATTTATTAGCAGAGAAATTTTCATGCTCACCTATTTTTAGCAAGAAAGAATTTGCAATTGTTAGTAATTTGAGATTTATTAGCATGAAAAATTTCATGCTCAGCTGAGTTGAGCATGGAAAAAAATTTATAACATCGGGGCCAGATTTATCAGACAGAACATGCACTGTATGTGCATGTCATGTAGTGTGTGAGTGCCCCCTATATCAAGATTTACGAAACAATCTATTTAACAAAGCTAAATCTGTAATATTAAACTTTGATAATCCTGGGTCTGAGGAAGAAACTGTGCAATACTTTCAAATAGTGAATTGTCAAAGTTTCAGCCAAACTCCTCTGTGACATGCTTGCTTGTAAGCGATCACTTACTTATAATTAATTAATCCGTTATATGTGTATTTTAATGGCGCTTAATTATTTTCACCTCTTATTTTTTACATGTATAAGGGCAAAATCGTTTTAAGTTATCATTTTGAACATGTTTCATCTCTGATTTTGTGATGATTAATATTTGTAAACGTATTAATAACAAAGGGAGTTGTAACTGCTTACATGATAGCTTTATCGAATTTTAGGTGTCTCGAGTTTTTAGCGTGCATATGTTTACAGACTGGGGCGCATATTTATATAGTTTTCGTAGGTTCCGTCCGTCCGTTCGGCTATCCGTCCTTCCGCCCTTGGTCTTTTTTGCTCATATTCTGTTGTCCAAATATGACCTTTAACCATATTAACAATGGAGTACATGGTCAAAGAGGTAATGGCTTTCAAGGCAGAAAGGCCAATTTTTCTTACGCGACTTTTGTTATCGATTTACAAAAATCAACTTAAAAACAAATCTACGAGGGGTGATCAGAAAGAACGTGGACCAGTGCATGTATCGATTATTGTTATAAAAACCAACTTGGTTAACCAAATGCATACTGTTTTTCAAAGTAACCTCCTTTGTATTCTATGCACCTTTTCATTCTTGATTCCCATGCGCGAAACACGTGCGCGAGCCCGTCACGTGACATTACTCTCAACGACCCGGTCATAGCTTGGGTTAGCTCCTCTGTTCTCGTAGCGCGTGTCTCGTAGAGAATCTTTCAAAACAGGAAATAGCCAGAAGTCACAAGGGGCCAGGTCTGGACTATAGGGAGGGTGGGCCAGTGTTTCTATGTTTAGTTTTTGCAAAATTTCCTATAAAAGTTTGGCTTTGTGAGCTGGGTCGTTATCTTGGTGTAAAATGACGCCTCTCTGTAGAAGATCTGGCTGTTTCTTTCGTATTGCCTTTATTAAATTTATTTGAATAATGCGGGCATAATACTCAGCATTGACTGAGGTATGTATAGGTACAACATGATTTAGAAGAAAACATTTAGAAGAGAAAGACATTGATGGACGGCCAGATTTAGGGCCATTTTTAACGGTATCGCGCCCTTCTCTAAATCATCCGATCCATTTACAAATACCAGATTTCTTGAGTGCAGAATCCCCATAAACTTTCTCTGAATCGGCTTTAATTTCCGATAAAGACTTTCCGAGTTTAACGTAAAAAATTATGATTACTCTTTGCTCAAATAAAACGCCGTCTGACATTGTGTACCACTAACGCAGTATGTGACGTCATTAAATGAAACACTTTGCTTACTTGAATATGACGTCATCTGAAAGTTTGAGACAGTTTACAAGTAATTAATGTTCATCTATGCAAATTTTTGTTATCTTACGTGAAATAGTTTTCAAAATAACGAGGCTCGTTCGTTCGCTCGCTCGTTCACTCGCTTGTTCATTCGTTCATTCCCTCTCTCCCTCGTTCATTCATTCATTCATTCCCTCCCTCGCCCGCCCGTTCGTTCATTCATTCATTCATTCACTCGCTCACTCACTCACTCACTCACTCTCACTTTCTGTTGAAAATCATACGATGGGAAAATAAGTAAATAAATAAATAAGCAAACTTTCTCATGATATTGACACAAGTTGCTGGTGTCAAGTATACGATCGCATGCTTAGAATGTCTTAAGGAATTATATACAGAACTTAGAAAATTTTCGGCCATGCTAATAGTTCGATGTTTCGGATTAAAAGTACATGCGTAAGCAAAATTAGGCGTATATGGAAGAAACTTCCCGTTTAGCTATATGTGAATAAATTACATCATTATAATCAATGGAATACTAACTTTCTGCTCATACGTTATAATAGATTAGCAAAAGCTAATTTATGTATGTTTTTAGGTCCAAAAACGAAAATTCGCGTAATTTGAATAAAATTCTATAAGAGAAATAGGATAAGAAGGAAGAATACTTTGGGCTCAGATGGAAGAAACTTCTCATTGACGCATTTCTGTGATTTTTATACCAGATTAAAAAGCTTGAAATACTCTTTCAACCCAGACGTTATAATTTAATGTCGGAAAATATATTAAATTAGGAAAGAAATTTATTTGTGTACTTCTATACATTTTCCTATTAAACTGAGGACCAAATACAGGTAACAGCTTATCCCCGGAGCGCTTGGAGATTGTCGGAAAGTCCCGTGACTATAGCGATAATTCTGCCCTATGGCCAAAAATACCTAGAATTTGATAGACACCCCCCATTCAAAATTCTACCCCCCCCCCCCCCACCAAATTAGACCTAGTCTGTTTAACAGGCAAAGTTCAGAGTACCCCACCCCCCCTCCCACACACACACACCCCACCCCCACACGTGTTTTTTTTTTTTTTTTTTTTTTTTTTTTTTTCATACTTAGGGCCTATTAAATTTAATATTTTTATATGTTTGTTCCTCTAGATATGAATTTTTATACGTTTAAATTAGCTTTTTAAGACAAGCGTTTAATTTGAGGTCACTGCTAATATAAATTTATCTTAAGTGGCATTGACAGCCTAAGGGTGCATGAACAGAGCATATACACTGACATAAATCAATACATCAATATGTTGACACAATAACTGCATATATAAGAGGATAGAAGAATAATTAATATCATAGTAATTAGAACAGATATGTACACACTGCAGTTAAAGTAATTAACTTGAAACAATGTATATTTAAAGAAAATTTTGTCTATGAAACAGTTACCTGGCACCACATCATTATTTACATTTTCAAAGATATAAGCGACATTTATATCTGCACCCTTGCATCGATAAAAAAGGGGAAAAGACTGGTCCCCTGCTCCTATTGATTGCTAAGACTGGTATAAAAGATGATACTATCCCAGTTTTTTTGTTTGGCTTTTTTTTTTTTTTTTATTCGTCCATTTCCGTACCGGTTCATTTAAATATACTTGTTCTGAAACTCGATACTAACGAATGTTTTAAAATCAAATTTTTATGTCTTGATGAACTCAACTATAGTACTTTTAATACAAAACTTGTTAATAAAGTTATTCAGAAGGCATTGCCGATTGGAATTAAGGTAGTATAGATCTACTATTTGCTTTCTCGTGTGTATTCTGTTTAATGTTCATATTTATATGTGTTTCATTTGAATGGAGAACACGTGTGTATGTAGGTTTTCCAATAAATGCTATTCTAATCTATTCTATAAAGAAACATAAATAAATAAAAAGTTTTGCTTCTCGTTCCTTGCCCGAAATAAAGGATCAGTTTAACCTGTTTTATTTGTTTCGTTTGTACTTTTTTGTCCAAATAATATGAATACGCTGGGCGTTTGCTGACATATATGTCTAGAAAGAACTGTACTTTTCCCAATGGCAACATAGGTAACAACGGCAAAATTAACATGATTAAATGAGTTGCACTTTAAGGTAGGATTTTCGGACAGAACAGAATAGAATAATATTGAATGGAATACCTACATACTACAGTTCTCAATTCACATGAAACATTCATAAACATTTAAATGTATTTACTGGCATTGGGTTAAAGAAAAATAGGGTACCCGTCCTTTATTTTTGACTGTCATTTTTTTTTTTTTTTTTTTTTTTGTCAAACATATACTTCTGTTTTTGTCGGAATTGTCACTCGATTGCTAAGTGATGAGTGCATATAGGCAGGCAGTTGAGATGAATTATTCTGGACATTTTTTTAATGATTTCAAAGAGTTTTTGCGATATGCTATATGCACAGATTATCAGCTACACAACTCCCACTAATAAATATCAACATTTACTATTGTCTCGTTTCTTTGGTTGTAAATAATTTCTGTGCTTTCAGACTGAAAGGAATTTAGCGTAGAACAGAATACACATTAGAACAACAAACACGACAATCTACTACTTTAATTCCAATTACAATTTAGTTTTGTACCTACTGCACAAATTTGATTCTTCAAGTTAGAAAACAATTTAAAATATTAATCAGTATTGGGTGTCAGATCTTGTATCTTTAAGCGCAATTCAATTAACAGTGCAGTCCTTAATTATGTATAGTTATTACAAAATAGGAAACAATTTCTCCATCCTCTGTCTGAATGCATTGCACACAAATTTGCTACTTGCGTGGAATTCTTGGTCTATCAAGTAGCGACCACATTCAGTTAATAAATCATGAGCACTTATTCTAATAAAAAAAGTTTGCAATCAGAAACTGCCATATATCTTTTGGTATCTATGCAGCCTATTGTCATTTATTTGACGAATAAATAAATTTAAATCATCATTATACGTGTATGTTTGAAAGTACTTGTTCAAAATCTCATGTGATACATCCTGGCAATTCAGGCTGGTCTCACTGACATTCAATCTAGTCATAGAATTTTGGATAAAAGAATGCCAGCTTCTGTCACTTCATGATGAAGAGATTTTTCAAAAACATAAAACTATCTACCAGTGCGTCAAGACAACGTAGAGCGAAATAGAAAGTATTGCTCTTTTCCAAGCGGTGTATTTTCTGTTACCCTAAGCAGCAGAAGTAATAAGGGCAATGTGAAATGGGTTGTACTTTCAGGCCAGATGGAAATATCAGCCAATGTGTCAAATCAACGAGAAGCGAAATTTATGTATTACCCAGTTACCAACTCCTCACAACAAATACGCGTTTCCGTTCTTGATTCTTTCCCTGGCAGTGAATAGGCGTTACCGGGCTACCTGATGTCACTTTAGGGTAACAAACACAGGCTGCTAAGAAAGGAAAAGTATTTTAGGACATAGCTATTGGCTTATGGTGGGACAACTGGCAGCACTCTGTATGGACAGAATGGTACAGATGCACATACTGTTACGAGTCTTCACACTCCAAAGTACTATTTCGCGAGTTATGTTGCAGCCCGCCTAGAATGAGTTTCCGATGTTTATTACGTTCCTTGTTATAGTGTCTTTGATGCATTTCCATTTATAATTAGCTAGCTAAATCAAATTGTGGCTCACTTGAGTTGTGACGGCTGTTTATTGCTGTTGCAAAATATATCTGAGCTGTAAGATATGATCTTTGTATACTAATGGAACAGTGGATGTCTTTTGCAGTCTACAAATACGCACAATCTGACCAGGGCTTTCTTTCTTCATTACATTAATCGTTACATTCACTACAACTCAAATGGATCTGTAAGTGGACAACAGAACATTACGAAAACGCGCATATTTAAATATATAGAAAATTTCGCTCCAAAAACTGAAATTTTTCAGATAAAAAAAAATGATATTTTTCATATTTCTTCTCAAAACATAGATTGTGGATTCTCGTTAGAACCGCCTCGCCGAGGCGGTTCTAATGAGTACCCACAATCTATGTTTTTGAGAAGAACTAAGGATAATAATGTATACTCCCGTAAACCCCAGTTTTACTATATAAAGTGGGGTTTAAGGGGGTCAACATTATACGGGCATGTTTTCATGATGAGCCCTGGTAATACCGCGTGTATATGCAGGGTTTTGTCCGTATATGCGATGAGGACCATTTTTATAGATGTGATATATAATCATTTTCTCATAAATGTACATGTGTGACGTCATATCATATTCTTCTAAAGCTGCAATATCAAAAATCATCTTGTCAGAGTGAAAAAGCGACATTAGAATATATGAAGAGAAGACAAATGCCAATCTGCACTGCCTGATCATCTGAGGCCTGATCACTATCTATCTATCTATCTATCTATCTATCTGCCCGACAGGGTGTCTGTCTATCTGCCTGTTCCAAGCGGTCTTTTCCGTACTTCACTTTGGTATCGGGTTGTACCCGTAAATTCAGAAGTCGGGTACCATAAATTGCGGTAAATTAACAAATCCAAAGAAAACCGGTGTAATAAAAGAAATTAGAGGATCAGTAAATATGAAATAAGAAAAATATTCATTTACAGTTGATGTATCTCACTTTTACCTTTCAATTTATAGATTATTAGTTTATATTTTGTGTTGTTTCAGATTATGTACACTGTAATGTGTTTTCGCGACTACAGTGTAGGCTTTGTAGACCTTTCGGATGTATTCATCCGGGCTGCTGACGATTACAGTGTTATGATCAAAAGTTGTGGCTGCAAAAACCGTTCCGGTCCCAGTTATACAATAGATTCGAAGCCAAATTTTACTTGAATAATAAATTTCTTCTGGTTAATATCAATATAAAATATAAATTTTATCTAGTGTTTTAAAATACAGCTTTAAGAAACAATCTGACGGGAATAGCTACACAGCGAAAGGAAGGTTCCTTTCGCGAAAGGAAGGTTCTTTTCGCGAAAGGAAGGTTTTATTCTACGAAAGGAAGGTATCAATGGGGCCCAGGGAGGTATTTTATGTATCTAGAGATACTATTGAGACAATTTAGTGAATATTGGGTACTTTTTCAAAAAGGTAGGTACACGGGGATTAAAGGGAGCGTGTCTTTCAAGGAACAAACTATCATTAAACAGGTTCCTTTTGCGAAAGGAATGTTTTATACGAAAGGAAGATAATTATGGGACCTTTGGTGGTACATTGATGTATTATAGGGATACTTATGAAACATTTAGTGGATATGGGATATTTTTTCCAAAAATCAGGTGTACTGGTATAAAAAGAACTGTGCGTTTCAACAAACAAAGGCTCCTTTCGCGAAAGGAAGGTTTCAGTTTACTGACTGTCTATATTGTTAATAGTTGTTAACAGTTGTAACTGTGATTTGATTTCTTTCCTTTGTGACATTGTGAGTGGGATTTAGGATCTGATTGTATCAGTTCTGGATCGTTTTATTTTTCAATTTTCCTACAGAAAGATTTTATAAATGAGACCCTGGAAGGTCATTCAGGTCCGTTACGAAAGGAAGATTTTTCTACCGTAAGAGCATTTTTATAACTTTATGTAAAAAAGGGATAAATTCTTTGCTATTTCTTCGAAACGGATGCTGTTTCTCTGACCTGTCATGTTAGCCTGTGGATAATATATTATCCCGTTTCCAGCTGGCACCGCACAGTTTTATACTTGTGACTCTTGGCGTATGACTAGGTCTTGTTGCTGAAACTGATGTAGCGTTATTGTCATACCAGCAACAAGTTTGCCAACTTTTTTTTTTTTTTTTGTATGGGGTATGTTGATACATGTGCATTAAGTTTCATTGCATTATTTAATGCTTTAAAACTTAAACACGGACCTCGAAAGAAACTGAGACATTATTTTTGCATTAACATGTATCAACAGGCTCCGAACATATTTCTAAGGCACAGCAAAACAATCTTTAATTAGTATGTACATGTAGTCTGCAACACTATTAATAATGGCAATTTCAAGTTGTTCATGATTGTTCGTTCGGGGCTAGAAGCCACAGCCTGGTCACTTCAGGTGGCCAGTTGTATCCCGAAACTTTATTTCTTCTGCAGAGTTCTCGGAAACGCCGAATCCGGCGTATTTTTACGCCTATTTTTGCTTTTGTACGCGTAAAATTTCCTTCCAAGGATTCTTATTTACGCCCTATTAATTGCCACCGGACGTCCAAACTGAACTTCAAAGACGTACCGCGGACTTCCGAAATTCTTTTGTCCGTCGAAATCGATACCCGAGATGTCCAAAAATGGTCAAAAAGCCCGCCCACTTTTAACGAGTTGTATGACGTTTGCCCCGCCTACTTATTGGAAATTCGCTACCTGTGTTGACTGAGCTTTAAGAACGTCCCACTTTCCGCTTGCGGAAGTTTTATTGACATCGGTGTCAAGCGTCGCGGCACCCTTTTAATGGCTGCGTGATCACTGTGTGTATTTGTCACGCGTGCTGAGTTGATTAATTGATGTTTGTATAATCAAACTTTCTTCTGCGACACCCGAAAATATTCGGTGAAATTATATGAAGTCATTATTATTATTAAATATTCACGTCTTAAAATCTTAAATTATTATTTTGCTAAGAACGTGTGTCGTCTGAAAACACCTCAACACTTCCGGGAGTTACCGAGTGAAATTAAATAAATAAATAACAATTATGCACAGGACGCAAATTTAAATCTATTCGAATTTAGAAGCTTATATTTGTCATGACAACAAAAGCAATTTTTCAAACGAGAAGAAAACATATTTTTCGTCAAAATTTTTGGAAAACCCGTTTCTAAATTCGTAGCCTTGTTCCGGCTGCGCTGTTTACCAGCGCGGAAAAGACGCAAAGTAAGTCTAATTATAGGCGAATTGCCATGGTTTTGCTTGCTATTCTCCGCGAACGAACGTATTGCTGTTGGTAACTCATCGAGAGCTGCCGTTAATTTGTTTGTTGTTGCACAAGTCGGCGCAGTTTTCCCGCAATTTTTGTCAAGTAAGCAACTCGCTCGCTCGTGTTGATCAGATTCAATCCGAGCAAATATTTCATTAAATACATTTCCGCAAAATAATTTCAGCATAGTTTGTTTTTAAGAAAACATGTTTTGGGTGTTTTCTCTTATGTATTTTCTTTTCTTTTTTTCTTTCTCTGGGCTTTGAAACGAACGCGAAGTTGGACCAATGTTGATGCGTTCTCTAAGGTCCGACATACAAGTACAGTCTTTCCAAAAAGATGCGATTGAATTTTAATAAGCGATAAGGATATGTTTAAAACACATCTAGGAGAAGTGTATATCATGATGATTCTGTGTGACACTGAATTAAGAACCTCTGATCTACTAAAGGCAGACTGCCGCAGCAGGGAAAAAAGTGGGACTTCTAGATTTTCCTGTGGGACATCCAAATTTGAGGGGTAGGAAGTCTGGACTTCCTGAGTCTGGAAGTTAATGGAAGTCCTGTCACTATTTCCTAAGCCCCAAGAGCTTTTGGATCCTTACCAGACACTCAGTGGTCAAGGTTAACTATGTTGAAAAATGAAGTTGTCCAGACAATGTCCTTAAATATTAAGTTTTCATATTTAGCCGAAAACTCCAAGTTTTCTAGGTCAAACTCCTATTTTTCAATTTTAACTCCAACTTTTCTCAGAGATGGATTCTTAAACTCCTACTTTCAAAATCCTAGTGAGAACTCTGCTTCTGATTTTGTTTTCTTATATGGTGTATATTGTACTATGTTCGGTGCTAGTAGCCACAGCCTGGTCACTTGAGGTGGCCAGTTGTATACCGAATCTGTACATGTTATTCCTAAAATGTATATTTAACTGTACATGTTACTTCTTTCGGGACTAGAAGCCACAGCCAGGTCACTTCAGGTGGCCAGTTGTATCCCGAATTCTATATCTTAATACATTGTCCACAAACTTAAACCCAGATTGTTCTGCTCTGCGTTAGAAACATGACCTATAAATTATCTTTTATTTTATTCTTAATTCATATATAAGTACAATACTTGAAGAGCATGTCATGGAAAACGGTGTAAGATACCTACAAACAATTGAGTATAATGTCATAGTTATGAGGCTTATGGCATATGTGAACGTATAAGGCGCAGACGTGATTGCGCATCCGCGCAGTCCCGCCAGGGCCTTCACTATTCGTAAACATGTAATTTAGAACTAGTGAATGGTTCAGACTGAAAATCAATCATCTAGTCCCACTTGATTGCCGAGTATGCGTATTTGAAGAGTGTTTATACGTATAAGGCGCAGGTTTATACGTATAAGGCGCAGGCGCGACTGCACATCCGCGCAGTCCCGCCAGAGCCTTCACTGTTCGTAAACATGTAGTTTAGAACTAGTGAATGGTTCAGACTGAAAATCAAACATCTAGTCCCACTTGACTGCCGAGTATGCGTATTTGTAGAGTGTTTATACGGAGGACAAACAATGCCAAAATCTCTTGTGACGGCTCAAGTATGCTATAATACAATACAATAGATACTAAAAAACACATAGCCACATTTACTAGTTCTGCATTTTTACTGCAATTGACTGTATTGTTCATAGTCAAACTTTAGGGCTTTATCAATGCCCGCTTAGCGGAAGGGGTCGACTTTTCTGCCCGTTTCCTTTTGCCCTGATGTAGTTTTTTTGTTTCTCGGCAGACGGAGTGTAAAGATAGGATCTCGTTCCGTCTGTTGATATAATCATGTTAGGGTTGGATCTCCCTTTGTCAGAGAGGAATTTTTTCCTCCTTCTTCTCTTTGATCCTCGGATATGTTCGACCAGTGGTCGATGTCTATCAAATGGTGCCTGAATGCATTGGAGAGTTTGAAATTCCCTTTGTCTCTAATTGCGCGACCCCTTTCAGTTTGTTCCCCGTTCACAATGTCAAAAACATTTCGATAAATTTTGGGATGTCTCTCGCTTTCCACGAAATTGCTGACTTCAAGATATGGTTGGCACTTTCAGTTATTGTTTGTCCAATTTACTGGAACCTTTCCGCGCTGTATGGGTTTAATAACATGTGCCTCTAATAACAGCAACAATTTGTTGTCAAAATACGTTCTGAAACGCTTTTCACTGGTTGTGCTGTCTTTTTCATCAATCAACATTCGCATCCTTGCTAACCATTGTGACGAGCTCCATCGACATGGCGTGAGACGTGTATATGTGGCCAGCATTATAGAGCGCGGTTCCTTCCCGACGTTCACTGGTTTGACGCCAGAGAAATTCAACAAGATCCGACGCGCAGTAAACAAGGGTCTAAGAAAGAAATTTGGCTCTAGTTTCATCGACGTGGGGAAAAAGATCAAATACCCCAACCACTACGACGGCGATCTAGTTCACCCTCGGTTCAAGCAAGGTGGAATTCATCTACTCAAATGCATAATTGAGAGGTGTTTGTACAGCTACCTGACAGGTTAGGAGTTGTCTTAACCACACAAAGGCCCTTTTTAGGGCTATAATGTCATTCTGAGAGAAAACCTTTATGTCAAACATTAAATTGTTCTCGGCCCTAAAACAACCCCATGTGTCCAAATAACGCACTTAAAATCCAACACTGGTACTACAATATATATGAAAAACAACCTTCCTTTCGTAGATAAAACCTTCCTTTCGTAGACAAAAATCTTCCTTTCGTAGACAAAAAAACATTTCGTAATTTGTTCATTTCGTAACAAATGTATGCAAGTGCAAAGCTATATACGAAAATAAAACCTTCCTTTTGTAGACAAAATCTTCCTTTCTGAGACAATACCTTTTCATAGACCAAATCTTCCTTTCGTAGACCAAACCTTCCTTTCACGAAATGAACTTTCCTTCCACGAAATAAAAGTTTCATTCGGTCCCCATATACAAGGTACCATAGCATATACCCCGAATTTGACAAAATATCCGATTTTATTTATATCATTGAATATGGTACCCTTTTATATGAAAACTCACTATCTGTGCCCCACAAATATCTTCCTTTCGTAGAAAAACCTTCCTTTCGCGAAAGGAACGGTCCTTTCGCGAAATGAAGGTTCCTTTCGCTGTTTAGCCATACTGCAATCTGACTGCTTTCCCTAAGGCATCCTCGGTAACCCAGGTGTGATCCATTAGGTTACACTTCATTCATCACCCCTTGGACAACTGACTGACGAAACGTCATTTTCTATGAATATTCATAACACCGGGGAATACCTCAATAGCTAATCAAAATGTCACTAACATAGTGCTACTCTCTTCTGCGGAAGATTCATTTGTTCTTCTTCCATTACTAAAAATAACTCAGGAAAACCTGATAAACATTTTTCCTCAGCAATTAATACCATGCCTGGATTGCAACAAACGATATGATTGGATATTCGCAAAAGAAACGTAGAACGATGACGTTATTTTCGGAGGTCGCCAGATAAAAATAGATTAAAATTTCTCATGGAAAAACTGAGATCACCAATCAGATGCCCTCATTAATAATTCATGAGGATGAAGAAACGTAAGCGAGTTGTCCCAGGGGTGATGAATGAAGTGTAACGTAATGGGACACACCTGGGTTACCGAGGATGTCCCTAAGGCAAATATAAATGTTTCTGATATCAGCAGTCACATGCAGTCACTAGAAAGGTAATAAATACTTTAGAGGGCATTATGGGGACAAATAACCCAGTACAAACGCTTATTGGGCCTCTGACTGTCTGTTACTTATAGACAACCTTGCTCGTGCGGGAATTTTCCTGATATTTACCTTCGCAATAAAATAGGAGGTGAAAGCGGCAGCCATATTGTATTGTCGTCTGTTTGTTTTAAGCAAAAGAAGAACAATTATTTCTGTTATTTCTATCATCAAATAACTATTTATAACTCCTTTCTTTATGGTTGCACAAATATTAAATACAGATAGTGAAAGAAGCGTATGTTGTTGTTGCAGGTCTCTGAGTGTGTATAAACTATCTAGGAAGACCCTGGATGAACGAGCAGTTGTAAACAATAGCCAATCTCTATTACTCCTATAAACTTTAATTCCCTGTTCATAATTAGTCCTACAAATAACAAGAAAGAAAATACACTTAGGGTACTCTTTCAGGGTCAGCTTTTAAAATGAACTTTCATCTCGTCCTTTTAATAGGTTGGACATTTTGTTGACCTAATTCACACTTAGGATAATGGCGGTTATGTATGTGGAATAAATAGAAATTAAGAAATGAAAATCCGTAAGCATCCATCCAGTGAAAGCAAAAATTTACCGGCACCTATTAAAAAAAAATAAAATATCATAACAACAATATTGTGAATGCATATAAGGAAAATGAATACGTTTCTCCATTGAAAATAAGGTCATATGCAAACCTTAAAAGCAGCCTAAACTTGTATCAAAGCCACGGTGACTGACACTGCGAAAAGGTTTCAAAAAAAAAAAAAAAAAAAAAAGATCTTTTTTAGCAGAATACATTTTTTGTTTTGAGTTTTAAAATCTTAGTGAGTGGTGAACTTTCACAAAATTGACCAAATTGCTTACATATTTTTTTTCAACGGACTTTAGCTATCGCTCCATGCTCTTGAAGGCCAGTTATAAAAGAATGAAATTCAACTTCAATATCTGAACCAATTTACTCTGTGCTTTTAAAGAAAAGTTCCTTTTTGTTGATTATCCTCATATACTCGTATGTTTCAGCTTGAGTTTCGACTGTATAATATATATATAATAATTCTTGATAACTGTTGAAGGTTAAGCACTGTTCTCTTGATAAAAAAAAGTTCATTCAGGTGCAAAACATGGTGGACTTGTTATTGAATAAATGATCGTTGCCATCAAATATTTTCACCTCCAAAATGGTGACTATTTGGTTGCTATGGAGTGTGATGCTATGCCGAGATTGTCTATTGATAGTATACCAGGATTTATTGTGTCCAGTCTTTTATCATTGGTCAGACTAATGACCCAGACACATCTGATTGTGATGTTTTAAACATGGTAAACCTCAGGCTTTTTTTCAGCAATCAACATGATTTGCATAGCTTTCCACATGGTGTATTTGGGCTAATCAGAATGCAGTTTCCAAAACTCAGCATACAAAAGAGGCTCCTTGTGGGAACATAAGTCACAGAAATTTGCCAATTTGTGTGACTGCCAGTGGTGATTTCCAACTCAGTTTTAAAGATGAGCACAATTTTGTAAATATACTATCAGTTTCATATTTTATAAGATTCAGAGACATTATATAAATACTTTAAAGAAAAGTGTATTCTTATCCCAAGCCCAGTCAAAAAAAAAACAAATGTTATCTTTCAGAATGTAGTTGCTATCTCAAAGGAATCAACTACTAATTTACCTTTGATGGGATCTGAAAAAATGGCCTGTTTTAGAGAGGTGACTGCTTAATACAGTGCCCTTCCAGACAGGTTTCACACAGTTTTGAAGCATTTTTATACAAAAGTAAGGTGTTACTGATATTTTTCACAAAGTTTGGAATAAAAAAAAAAAAAAATATTTCACTGACAGACTCCTTTTGATATGATCTGGTAAGGGGAAACAAAAATATCTCTTAAGGTTGGCCTAGAGTGCAAACAAATACCATTTTAGTGTCGGTCTAGACTTTATAAACACAGTCTTGCTTTTGCTTACAGACTAAGACTTATTCAGAGCAAGTAGCTGTTTGGCATGGAGACATCCAATCCAACAGTTGGTCGTCAAGGTAACCCACTTGTTATCAAGGTAAAAGCCTTACTAATGCGTGCTTGGAGGGAGAGATGGAATGAGGTACAGTGGGGGATACAGTTGAAGCGGGTGATGACTTCTACACCTGGGGACAGCAAGGACCTGGCAGGTAATGTATTGACCAAAAATAAGAAATGCAACACCTTTGAACTCCAAAGAAAAGTTAGGCAGTTTCATTCTGAAATCTATGTTGAAGTGGGCAAAATTGACCATTTTTCACTTCAAAACAATTTGTATGTGTTAAACACATATCCCACACAGAGTGCTCAAAGCGTAAATACCAAAACAAGCTTGTTTCAAGACATTAAATATTCAAAAAATGGGCAAAGTGTATTTGAGCTCAGTTCCACCTGGATGCAGAACTGACTTGTGTGTGATTTCTATCCTCCTACAAATAAGTAATTGTGATTCCTGTCATACATAGTGACTATTATCATGAAGTGTTTTCCATTCTTTCCATAAATAGCAATAAAATTAAACAAGAAACAGTTTTCAACAATCCAACATACAATAATGCTATTAGCCTATTCACATAAATTTGTTGCAGATTTTGTGTTTTGGCAAAAACATAATTCAAAACCGCATGCTCTGACAAAAGTGTGATTCCTATTATGCAGTAACAAAAATTTCTGAGAGACATTTTAAGCAAACTGTTTTTGTTTAAAAAAGATCATGACCATATAACTGTTTTCAAAGCCAGGGTAAGCTGCACCAGCTGTCATGACTGAAACTAGCCTAAAGGAAAGAAAGAGATTGAAAAACATACCTCGAATCGACCAAAAAATATCCACAAAACTGTGAGATTACCAGTTGTGAATAATGTAATTGTCCACCTTGAATGAGTATAATGAGTAACAATAACAAATATTTTTAACCCTTGTCCTGCTGGTCTTGGATATGCCCTATGCAAACAGTGAAGATCCAGGTCAGTTGGTTTCTGAAGCCAGCTGATTTGATCTATGCTGTTTGCCATTAAGTATGTGAATTTATAGCAAAATCCGGATCAGGTAATCTGATTGGCTGAAAATTAGAAGTGGATCTGGCATCTTAATTTATTCAGCAGGACAAGGGTTAAGGAGATAGAAGAAAAGAGTATCATAGAATTATTACCAAATTCTCCTCATTAACAACCTCTGAATAATAAATAGGAAAATTTTCTCAGAGATTCCGAGAAAAAAATAGTACCTAGAAGATATGCTTATAGAGTACCAGAGAAAATTATCCCAGAATTGTACTCCTCCTAAACAACTCTCAAAATAGTTGAAAAGTCAGTTTAAAACGCAACCCTTTCATGGACATTAATATCACACAGTTCCGCAAAATGGGATTTTTTTCCCTCATATTTTATTTGTATGTGCCAGATCCTGCACTGGTAAAATATTTTTCAGGGTGAAATAAGAAACAGTTTAGTACCCTGTACACCCTAAGTAATAGGACAGACAGGCCTGAGTAAACAGTGTAGACCCAGATCATATACTGCAGCAAAACTTTGGCTCTGCATTTGATCAGTATCTACACTGCCGCTAATCCAGCAGTTTCTAGACACTTAAACAGGTATTATTGCATAAACAGCAGTGCCGCATGTTATTAATAGCCATGCATTAACCGGCAAAAAGCCGTGCATTAACAAGGCTATTTACGCGCTGTTAATGCACGGCTACACAACTTTCAATATGCCTGTACCGGGGCTACAGAATTGCTGCCATCACGAGATGTGTATTGCCAGGCCCTAGAGCGAGCATAGTCTGTGGAAAAATTTGTTCGCGGGACATCAGTGAAAAGGCGAACAAAATAGTGTAAGAAATATCGCGAAATGTAGCAAATGCTTTCACTTTTTATGCAATAATAGCAATCAACTTGGTTTTTCATGCATTAACATTCGCCAGGTCCCGAGGGAGGTGTACCACCTCCCTCGGGACCTGGCGAATGTTAATGCATGAAAAACCATGTTTGATACCTACATGTATAGTAAAACAAACTGGTTCAGATTTTAGGTAAGGAGACAAGGTGTCTGAAATATAATTGCCATAATAATCCTAAGTATTGGCACAGGTAGACCTTTGCATTTGGTGTAGACCCAGATCAGATGCCGCAGAATGTGGTGTCTGATAAGGTCTACTCTGTTTGCCATATACAGCAATATTTTAGACCTTTCAACAGGTAGTAGAATGGACTATTTCAAATTTTATGACAAGTATGATAAGAAGTTTAGGGGTCTGAATACTTAGGGTAAATGCCGGCCTCGGCGGCTCAGTTGGATGCGCCGTCCGACTGGAGACCAGGAGGTCGCGTGTTCAACCCCCGCCGAGGTCGGCAACATTCTTTCGTGGAGATTGATCATGAAATATTTTCTACGGTCATTCTCTCCCTTCCGCTGATTCAAGAAGGGCAGTTGTCAGTTTCTGGCGAAAGAATGTGCATAATACTGGTTAACCGCTTAGAGGACTAAGCCTGCCCAGTAAACGTGTGGTTAGGTAAACTGACCGCGCTCGACATGACCCCATTGGGTTGACTGGGCCGTAAAACCTCAGCACAAACAAACTTAGGGTAAATAAGGTACTTTATAGGCGAAATAATACGTAGAACTATGGGTCTCTTTTTACAGAATTACTTCTCCAGCAAGCCCTAGTGGGTACACATCCTAACAGTTTGATTCTCTCATATGTGAAACATGCCATCTTCTCACAGGTGAGTTTTATGTTGTTATACATTTCAACTATTCTGTCAGTTGTGCCAGGATTTTACATGCATATGCAACGTAGATCTCAGCCTTTGAATAAAACTTTTACACAGCAGTTTTACAGTTTAAATAAGACTCCCCCGACCTTCCCCCTCCTCCCCCCACCCCCCTCCCACTCCCCGATGGGGTCATGTCCAGTGGGGGGTCAGTTTACCTAACCACACTTTCACTTTTACTGGGCACACTTAGTCCTCTAAGCCGATAACCAGTCTTCTGCACATTCTTTCGTCAGAAACTGATAACTGCCTTTCTTGAATCAGTGAAAGGGAGAACTACCATAGAAAATATTTTATAAGGCTCCAAGGCCGGCATGGTACATACTTTAATCCTAATAAAGGCTCATCTATAATTCATAGCTATAGATGAGAGGGTATAGGCAAAAATATTTGAGCCAGTGCACAACAAAATCTACAATAAGACTTGCGCCACCAGCAAAGATAGAACAGCCTGCACATCTGTGCAGTCTGATCAGTGTCTTTGCTGATTGTATGTGCCTTTTACAGCCTCTGAGCTATCCAAAGAGGGATAAAAGAGAACCCTTGCCATACTGGATAGATGTACAGGCTGATCCTAGTCTTTGCTGGTCACTCGGGTCTTATTGTAGGTTTTGTCATGCACTGGCTCTTTATTCTTATTACATCAGAGGACTGGATAAGGAAGAGTATATATTCGAAGCTACATTTTCTGACATTGTGAGTCATGTGATTTATAATTGATTGAATTGTTCGGGTTAAATGGAAAATTTGTGTCATCTATGTCTGAAATTGGGTATCAGGTAAATATTTTCCTTATTTCTCCTCAAAAACAATTTGTCAAGGTGCTTCTAATGAGTACCCACAACATATGTTCCTGTTGAGAAATAAAAAAAATAGCAGTACTTTTGGACTGAAAAAAAAGCATCTTAATCTTGTATGATTAAACTTACACTATATTGTTACAGCATTATTGTTACAGCAGTTTGGTGAGCAAATCATTCACACCTAGCTTATTACTGAATTGATTTGCATGCAGTAAAGTGCAGAGGCCCTACACAAAATAAGAAATATAGTTATACCTGTCTGTTTCATGGCACTAGAACCATTTAGATTATTATCTGTTGATGTGAGCCCTGTCACAGCAAGTTTCCATGTAAGCCGTATTACTACAATGTTCATATGTTTGTGGTAACTTTCACAGGTGTATATTTGTCATAGCACTGGATGGTGTTTTTAACAGTTACAGTTTTCTACAAATACAAAGAGGTATCTACAAATTACTGCATCCAAATCAGTTCATTTCCGAACAAAATTTTAATAATTTATGCTTTCTCGTGTTGATACGAAATTTCCCACAAACATATTCAGAGTTTTTCCTCAGGCTTTGAAAATTAGGGTCCCAGAGATCCCCAGATGTGGAGATAATGGTCCTTAAGTAAGATTTTGGGGTTCATTGTTCTAAAGAGATTAACTATTGCCTAAATGCTGATAATTCTTGTCCTTTAGGTGACAGATATATTAAAATACTAAGTCACAAATAGATGAAATAAATTTTAGATTGATCATACTTGCATCATTCAGGACTCTTGCCCCTAACTTTTGAGGGTCCAGAGCATGATTCTTGGGGTAAAAACTGACAAAATGTGAGTCAGGGAAAACCCTGTATATAATAACATGAATCCTTCATAGCTGCAAGGTGTTTTTTTGCCCCCGCCTTCTAAAGGCAGCAGTGGGGCATATCATAGCATTTTGCTGTGATGTTAATCCGTACATGCATATGTCACAAATGTTTAAGTTTACATTCCACTTTACACTGGCATTGGCATACGTCCCTGTTTCTCTTTGAGGTCATAACAGGTACCTTTTATGCTAGAAAGTTGAAATTTGGTATGCTTCATTGTACTTACCAAGACCTAAACCTTCAACTCTGCTACAATTGCCCCTTGGTCATGCCTTGGGTGGGGGCATTTGTGTACTTTGAATAGATGTCTAGTTTTCAACTGAAAAGTACTGACAATTTTTCTTATTTCTCCACTTCTCTTCAAATTGTTTGTTTAGGAGTGATTTCTGGTCTACATTGTCACATACATTGTAAGCACGTATGATACCTGCCCTTGCATCAGTGTAAACCAGAAATCACTCATAGTACCGATATGCTCAAATGTTTAGTGTAAATTTTTAAATCTAGTAATATGTTGTTTGTTATTCCCTCTAACCAGGTTTTGTCGGCAAATGGAGCCTTTAGATACATCATTAACTTTGAGGACCACAGTCGACCCTTTTGTTTGCTGGGACTAATAGACCTGGCACAGGACTTTGTTGTCAACTTGAGGTATGTTTAGTGCAAGTAAGCAGCAAGAGTCTAGGAACAGAGCCCTTGCCGGTCTCGGTGGCTCAGTTGGATGCGCCGTCCGACTGGAGACCAGGAGGTCGCGAGTTCAACCCCCGCTGAGGTCGGCAACATTCTTTCGTGGAGATTGATCATGAAATAATTTTCTACGGTCATTCTCTCCCTTCCGCTGATTCAAGAAGGGCAGTTGTCAGTTTCTGGCGAAAGAATGTGCACAATACTGGTTAACCGCTTAGAGGACTAAGCCTGCTCAGTAAACGTGTGGTTAGGTAAACTGACCGCACTCGACATGACCCCATTGGGTTGACTGGGCCGTAAAACCTCAACACAAACAAAGGAACAGGGCCCAGTTGTTCGAAACTAACGATGTCGTTAGTTAACGTGCCGTTAAAACTTTTATCATTAAATATAGAACCCATGCTTATATTTTTGCTAAAAAAATGTGAGTAGCTTTTGCATTTGCAAAAGCTACTCACATTTTTTCAGCAAAAATAACTGTGAATTAGATATTGTACTTACTAGAACAGTTAACATTTTGACCACTAACGAGGTCATTAAACGAACGATGCTTTGAACAACTGGGCCCAATTCTTCTTTTTTTGGAGCTGTACAAGATAGAACCTTGAGTATTGTGACTAGTTCATTGGGATCTAAATTAGTATTTATTTGGAGATGAAACACCAAAGTTGTTATTTTCCTGGAAAGCCCAATTACATGTATTTAACTAAACTTTTATTTTCTTCACAAAAACATATGTTGTGGAGAACCATCATTCCCTAAAACAAGTACACATTTTTTTTTGGCACTAAAACTTGGAGACAACTTGCATGAAATGACAAAGCCTATTTTCTGTGAAAATGAGAAATGTATTTGAAAATGTTGTCTGCTGAAATTTCTACCCAACATGCTAAGCATTAGACAGTCAGTCCAAGATTAAAGAAAATTAGCATATGTAAATGAAGTGATGTGTGATCTTCTGTCTGTGAGTAAGAATTATTCCATTTTACCAAATGTTATAAGACACAAAACAACATTGTATACTGTCTAGTGCAAAGGGGCAGCTTGTGTGCAAATTCTGTCCGGCTGAGAGATATTCTTATGGTATACATGCCTTACTATATACTTTGTATAGCCAGATTTGAAGTGTTACATATATATATATATATATATATATATATATATATACAGTAAAATTCCGCTATTAAGACCACTTGAAAATAAGACGACCAGGGCCCAGTTGTTCAAAGCTAACGACGTTGTTAGTTAACGATTCGTTAAAATTTACATCGAGTGATACGCAAATATGCTGAAATTTTTTGCTGAAAAAATGTGAGTAGCTTTTGCAGTGCAAAAGCTACTCACATTTTTTCAGCAAAAAATATCAGAATATTGTATATTGAATCTGCTAAAACAGTTAACGAAATGACCCTTAACGAGCTCGTTAAGCTAACGACGCTTTGAACAACTGGGCCCAGCTTTTGCCAGTTCCAAATTTTTTTTTTTTTTTTTTTTTTTTGTTATTCTACATAGCTCTAGATAAGAGGGGATATCTGCATAATAATTTACATATTTCTCCCTAAAATTATGTTATGGTACTCATTAGAAGCTCCTTGGCGAGGTGCATCTAATAAGTACCAGTTTTAAGGATAAATAAGTAAAATATGAGTACTTTTTAGTTGAAAAAATCACCTTATCTGGAGCTATATTCTACATTCAATATTAAGACCGCCTCGCCAATAAAACCACTTTTAGACAGTACCATAGGTGGTCTCGACAGCAGAGTTTTACTTTATATAAATATATATCAAAGCTCCAGAAAAGAGGGGTAGCCTTGTGGATAGGAGAGTTGACTCTTAATCCATTAGGTTTCTCGTTGCTGTGGTTTGAGCCTCACTGGTGTTACATGTGGGAAAGATTAGTTCTGCTTACTGATGGTCAAGTGGTTTTTTTTCCCTGGGTTCTCTGGTTTTCGCCCACCTTTGATGAACGATTGGCTCGATGTTAAATATTCTTGAAAGGGCCGTACCCCCCCCCCCCCCCCCAAAAAAAAAAAAAAAAAAAGTGGGTTGGTGGGTAGCCACATAAATAATTTTGCTTTTCCACATAAACCTGTTGTGTATGCTAATTAGAAGTGCTTTGGTTTGCCCTTTTCCTGAAAATAATGTATCAATGCTCTTTCTTCAAGCTTGTCCCTTTTATGAAATCACTTCCCTTACCTACTTTGACATGCTACTGTTATGAATTAAGATAACAGAATGACTTCAGCTAGTTTCAGTGACATTACAGTAATGATCCTAAAATTTCATTTCCTGAAAATAATGTATCAATGCTCTTTCTTCAAGCTTGTCCCTTTTATGAAATCACTTCCCTTACCTACTTTGACATGCTGCTGTTATGAATTAAGATAACAGAATGACTTCAGCTAGTTTCAGTGACATTACAGTAATGATCCTAAAATTTCAAACACCAAATTGTCTGACATAATGGCATATGCAAACAGTGTAGACTTAGATCAGACTGCTCCTTCAGGAGCAGTTTGCTATGCCACTAAGTATTTTAAGAAACAACAGCATAAAAAGGATTAGGCCAACATAGTATGGAATAAGGTGTTCAATATTTTAGGATATTTACTATACTTTATATAGCATATGAATAAATAGACTGATAAAGCACAATCTTGCTGATCTCTATCAGTGCAAGTCTCAGAACTTTTCAGTCAACCCTCATATCTTAGCTCCAAATAGGATGTTTGTTTTTGTTCAAAAAAGTGTAGGTACTCATTAGTAGCCCCAAGCCAAGAAACTTTTGATGAATAACAATACTTTTGGGTTGAAAAAATACTTTATTTACATGTAGGAGCTATGAGAATTCCTATCTTACTGCCGATATGATGATAGATATCACAAAATACAAATACACAAATATTAACACATCACACAGTTGGTTAGGATTGGTCATTGTCAGTAATGACAGACGAACAAGAGATATTTACATAAAATGTAGCACCAGGTAAGGTACTTTTTTTTTCAACCCAAAAGTATTGATAGTTTTTTTATGTCGCTGTGTAAACATACAGTGAACCCTCGTTACAATGACAGCATTTGTTCACAAAAATGTTGCCATTATAATGAATTTGCTGTTGTAGAGAATACTTAATGAGCAGATTGATATGTAAGAAAGGACTTGTTTTGTTCTTATTTCCCCATAGAACATATGTTTTGGATATTTGTTAGAATTGCCTCACTGAGGCAATTCTAACAAATATTCAAAACATATGTTTCGTTAAATACAATATTTTTGCATAATTTTGACTAATTGTTTCCTCTTAAGCAAACATTTTGTGACAGTCAAATTGTCATTCTGACAAATTTTGTCATTGTATCGAGTGCCAGTATGAAGAGGGCTGTCTGTATATTGTAGGTATACATTGGAAATGCCTCATCAAGGGGCTTCTAATGAGTACCCACAACATATGTTTTCATTGAGAAATAAAGAAGTTATTATGTGGCTATCCCCACTTATCTGGAGCTATGATAAAGTTTCAGCAACTGGGGAGATGGTGGTATAACTTTGTGTAAGACAATGCAGAACCTCTTACATTGGTTGTTAAAAGTGATGTTGAAATCTGTCCAGAAGTTCCAAGATGCTGGACAACAAGACTATATAAATGTCCTTGATGCAGCGGCCACTGCGGTACTCCGAGTCACAGAGAGTAGTACTATTCGAGGTCTATTGTATATAGCAAGGAATGAAGAAACAGGTAAGAACTAAGGCTGGTATGATTAATGAGATAATCGATTAATTGATCGATAAATACCACAAAAAATGATTATCGTTACAGATTTGTTGATAATCAATCATTTTATTTCTGTGTCTATTACTTAAGCGTATTTACCCTTAGTATTCAAACATCTCAACAACTTACCATGCTTAATCTAAAATTTGAATTAGTACAATCTAATACCAAATGTTGTGTCTAAAAAAAGTTGAATGAGTGGCAAACAGTGTAGACCTTGATGAGATGCTGTGTTTGTGGCATCTCATCTGGGTTTACACTGTTTGCTCAGGCCTGTCTGACCAAATACATGCAGTAAAGTATAACATATGGTAAGGGTCATGCTATGGTAGACAGGTAAAATTATGGCCAAATCTTCAGTGATTACTAATTGATTATCGATCACAATGACATGACTGATAATCGATTATCTTTTCAGCTCTGATTGGCCAGCCTTAGTAAGAACTTTCATTATTTATAAATGTTTACAAAAGCTTTGATTTGTTCTAAAAAATCATGGCTGAATGATAGTACATACCTATAATTTAGATGAAGATCAGAATAAATATATCAAATTTGGTACTGAAGGGTGTACATTTCATCTTTTTTTAAAGCTACTCTCTCCAAATAGGGTCCGGCAACATTCTTTCCTTGAGATTCATCTTGAAATATTTTCTAAGGTCATTCTCTGCCTTCTGCTGCTTCAAGAAAAGTAGTTGTCAGTTTCTGGCAAAAGAATGTGCACAAGTACTGGTTAACTGCTTGGAGGACTAAGCCAGCCCAAGAAAATGTGTGGTTATGTAAACTGACTGCACTGACTGCACTGACATGACTCTAATCGGTTGACCAGGCTATAAAATCTCAACACGCACAAAAAAACTCTCCAAGTAAATGTTCTTTATGCCAGAATGTTTGTCATACCTGCTTTAGTAGTAAGTGTGATATAGTTTTAGTTTTTTAGTCTTTTATGTCATCCCTAGCAGTCAGCTCTATTTTTGGTTTTCTAGGAGAATCCTTGTCTTCTAATTTTGTATACACTTGCACCCTTAGAAGAACTCCAAGTATGCTTGAAAATTGTATTTTATGGATGGTCTTTTGCTTTGTCATATTATAATGATTAACCGAATTATAAGACTGACTGACCCTGATAGGCCAGGCCATCTTGCATCACCAAAGTCTGAATACACTTTTTTCGGTACCTTACCCTATTGAGTGGAATGTTATTAGCCAATCAAATTATCAATCTCCAAAATGGTGACTGCCATTGAGAGAACTTGTTACACCAGGGGAAGAATATTAAAGACAGACATGACAAAATATTTAGACGTAAATGTTTAAGTACCAGCACAAATTTTGTTCATGTTTACTTAGAGATATGGGACAAGGGTATACTGAAGTTTAATAAACTTTCAATGTAACAGGTAAAAAAGAACAACAATGTGATTCTTTAATGTATGCTTTTATTAAGCTTTATGAAATTTCTTGATTGAAATGAAAATAAAATAGACATTAATCTGTTTATAACACAGTTTGTTATAAGATTTTTTATATTTGCTAGGATCATAACACACAGATGAGCCCTGCAAATAAAAATATCCTTTGTGAGCTAATCAAATAATCAAATACTCTACCATATATAAAAATCCAAAGCTATATTAAGAGAGAGGCATGATTCCCAGGCAAAACGGTTTGACAGAGTTGCCTCCCCTGAAGATGTATCCATTCCCCTTAAAAGATATATGAGCCAACACACGAGAAAACCTACAATAAAACCTGTTTGACCAAAAGACACGGATGTACATCCACCCAGTGTGGCAAGGGTGCTTGTTTATCCCTCTTTGGAAAGCCAGGAGGTTGTAGAAGGCACATGGAATCAGTGAAGACTGATCAGACTGAGGTGATGTGCAGGCTGATCTGAGTCTTTCTTTGTTGCACAAGTTATTGTAGGTTTTTTAGTGTGCTGGCCTATTTTCCAGTGTGACAAACTTATCAGAATCAGCATTTTGTATGACAGTGTTAAAATAATTACTGAATTTTGTATGACAGTGTTAAAATAATTACTGAATTTTGTATGACAGTGTTAAAATAATTACTGTCACTACACTGTTGTGGGATGTTTTATTCTTCAGAAACCTACAGAGAGTTAGAACAGACAGAACTGAATGTTCGTGGGACAATGAGTCAACTAGCTACTGATGCCATTTCACCTCAGATACGTCAGAATGTTTCTACATCTCTCAAGGCTTTGTCCAGGTAGCGTTAAAGCCCCTTAAGGGACTGGATCACTTCATAGACTTTCTGCCACTTTTGTAAGGGATACAGCTTTGGTGACTTCCTCTTTGTTTTCCTGCACACTGATCCCCTTCTTAAAAGGGATCTACAGTTTACCCTCATTATCTTGAAGTTCAAGGGACTCTCTGAAATAATTTGAGATCTCGTTACCTTGACATATCAGATTTGCAGAATTCAGGATAAAATATATTAAACAACCACATTTAACAAATATTTTATTTTTCTCCTGCAGTTAGATATAATAAAAATATTGAGGAAAAGAGGAGAACTTGCTCCATAGGAGCAATTTCTCCTCTTTTCCACAATATTTTGTTACCTGTTGTTAGATTTCCATGTTAAAACAGGGACCGGATTTTCACTTCGAGATAAGCGGTTATTCAAGATAAGCGAAGGCGAGATATTCTAAAAGGAAAGATTTGCTAACAAGGGAAGTCAGTTGTTTCTTTTCAGAGAAGTCCTCTTTTCAATAGGTAGGAACATTTTTGACAGAGTAGCTTTCCAGCTGAATGTGTACATGTATTTCCCTTATTAAAGAATGCAGGCCTCCAGATAAGAAATATCAGACAGCTGAGCCTGAGATCAGGCCCCAAGGTTATAAAACTTTTTTCATGCTCAACTCAGCTGAGCATGAAATTTTTCCTGCTAATTAATTTCAAATTACTTACAATTGCAGATTCTTTCTTGCTAAACATAGCTGAGCATGAAAATTTCTCTGCTAATAAATATGAAAATGCCAACTATTGTTGGCATTATCATATTTATTAACAAAGAAAATTTCATGCTCAGCTGAGTTGAGCATGAAAAAAGTTTTATAACCTCGAGGCCAGATATCTAAATAGGTATTCCCCCTGCCACTGATTCAAGAAGGACAATTTTGTTGTTTTTTTTTTGTCAGGTTAACACTGACAAAAGTGCATGCACAAGTACCAATTAACCAGCTTAGAGGCTAAGCTTGCTCAGGAAAAATGTGAGTAGGTTAACTGACCGGCTCGATGTGATTTTAACAATGTTAACAGGGCCATCAAATTTCCTTTGTGAGCTGTACATGGTACACTTTGTAGATTCCACAGGTATTCAATTGGTTTGATAGATTTAATGATAAGTTTACTTCGGAGTTGTGATATCTGAAATTTAGGATAATGGGTATTCAGAGAAATCTTTTTACCATATTAATCTGAAGTCTTCGGATGTATGAAGGGCCTAGCAAGCAAATAGTATACATCCAGAGCAGACACAGCAGAATGTAACATCTGGTCAGGGTCTACACTGTTTTCAACTCATCTAGCAGTTTTTAGACACATTAAATAGTATTTAAATGGGCATTTTCATATTTTAGGACACATACATGTATTTTAACTCTTTCGGCGCCAAATTTCATACAACATTTGTCATCTGTTTTTTTATTGTAACAAACTGCCACTTGGAAAGACTATTTTATGTGCAGTTGAAAGACTGAATATCAAATAGCATAGATCCAGATGAGACGGCTCAATGAGCCATCTCATCTGGATCTATGCTGTTTGCAAAAGCCTATTAGTATCGCCTGTGGCAGTGAAAGAGTTAAGAAGTGAACCTGCCCTGATATTTATAGCTCAAGATAAGGTGCTTTTTTTTTTCCATTTGATAAGTATTAAATTTTTCCTATTTCTCTTATGCCCATTAGTTTTATATATAGGACAAAAATGCTTGCTGAAGAGTGTTTTTTTTTTGTTTTTTTTTTTTTTTTTTGCAGTAAAGTTCTTTAGAGAACATTTGTACAATTCTGTCAGAAGTAAGAACCCTACAGAAATAACCAACTCTAAGGTGTATACAGATCTTTCAAATATTTTTCTCCACAGCTCTTTGAATGGCTGTGCTCCATTGCACAGTAGGTAGCACATAAGGCTGGCTAATCGGAGCTGAAAAAATAATCGATTATCAGTGCTGCCATTGTGATTGATAATCGATTAGTAATCACTAATCATTTGCTAATAATTTTACCTATCTGATTGAGCATGACTCATACCATATGTTTACCGTGTGCATTTGGTCAGACAGACATGTGCAAACAGTGTAGACCCAGATGAGGTGCCGAAATGTGGCGCCTCATCTTGGTCTACACTGTTCGCCACTCATCCAGATATTTAAGACACTTAAGTTGTTAATAAATTGTATGTGTTCAAATTTTGGATAAAGTATGGTAAGAAGTTGAGATGTCTGAATAATAAGGGTAAATACGGTTAAGTAACAGACACAGGAATCAAATGATCGATTACTAGCAAATCTGTAATGATAATCATTTTTGTAGTATTTATCGATCAATTAATCGATTATCTGATTAATTGTGCCAGGCTTAGTAGGACATCTGACCACAGATCCAGGAGTCACAGGTTCAAATCCCAGTTCAGCCACATAACTCTTATTGAGATTGATCATGAAATCATTTCTATGTAGAGAAAGTATGAGCTTAAGTACTTGTTAAGCACTTAGAGGACAAAGCCTGCCCAGGAAAGTGTCAGAAAGTCCTGACCGGCTCAGCATGACCTTAATAGTATTAAGTGTGACATAAAATTCTATCTCAGACAAATAAAGCTCTTTGAATATAGGGATCAAACATGGTTTTTCATGCATTAACATTCGCCAGGTCCCGAGGGAGGTGTTGAAAACCGAGGCCGGAGGCCGCGGTTTTCAACACCTCCCTAGGGACCTGGCGAATGTTAATGCATTGAAAAACCATGTTCGATCGCTATTATTGCATTAAAACTGAAAATATTTGCTATATTTTGCGTTATTTCTTGCACTATTTTGTTTCGCCTTTTCACTGATGTCTAGCGAACGCAGTTTCCACAGACTATGGTCGTTATAGGGCCGGACACTACACATCTTGTGACGGCAGCAATTCTGTAGCCCCGGTATAGGCATATTGAAAGTTGCGTGGCCATGCATTAACAACACATGAATTGCCTTTTTAACACACGGCTTTTTGCCGGTTAATGCACGGCTGTTAATAACGTGCGGCACTGCTTTTTATGCAATAATGTATATTTTCAGAGTACAAGACATGGTTCCTCCAACTGATGCTGTCCTGGAAGTGACTCATCTTCCAATCTGTCCAACACTGGTGGCCATTGTCACTCTGGAAGCTGTTTTAAACCCAACCAATGATATTCAACCATTTGTAGATCAACTTCTTGTCACAGAGAAACTCATGGTATCTACTATCTGAACTGTCTCAAAAAATCTGCTTTTTTTCAAGGGGCTAGATATTTTTTTAGGAGTATTTTTGGCAAGTGGAAGAAAGCATAAGTGAGCTTGAAATTCCAAGTTATTTATTTATCATGCATTTTTTTCCCCAAAAATCACAGAGTAATGAAACAAAATATGTGTTTGTGTAAGGTTAGTGGCTCTACTTAGGACTATACTCAAAAGACTTATTGTATCCAGATTGTCAAGTTTATGTACCTTCATTTTCCATTCTTACAAGTATAAAACATTTTTTTTCTCTCTGGACAGAATATTTTAACTTGCTTCTGTGCTTTTGTCAAGGTAACTCATGAGCTTGTACTTTCAATTGTAGCTGCATTTAAGACATTCTTCGTAGCATTCAAAATGCAAAACAATAAAGTCAAGACCTTTTTTATTTATTTATCTGAATATAGCAGGAATTCTAATTTACTATCTTTGTATAGGTTTCAAAATAAGCTATCTTAATCACATTTTCAATGTAAAACATGACTTTGTTGGAATTAAAGGAAATACATTTTATTTTTGTGGATTTTATTAATCCTTATCTTGCTGAACATGACAACCCCTACACGAGCCCCCGTAGCCTAGTGGATAAGAGAGCTGACTCTTAATACATTAGGTTTCTCGCCGCTATTCGAGCCAAGTTCTGCTTACAGATGGTTTTTCCCCGGGTTCTCCAGTTTTTGCCCACCTTTGATGAACGATTGGCTTGATGTATATTCTTGAAAGGGTCATAAAACCCAAATAAAAAACAAAACAAAAGAAAACCGACAACCCCTATCTTTGCATCTGATCAGGACTTACACTGTTTGTCATGCTGTTTGTGAATTGAATAAATAAATTATATCAAGTAATCTGATTAGTTGACTGTCAGAAATGGGTGTGGCTAAATTAATTTATTCAGCAGGATAAGGGTTAATGTTTAAAAGCCTGTGAATCACTCATAAACTTGACATAAAGCCACATGAAGTAGTCATTTCTATACTGGAGAAATTGCATTCCTTTCTTTATTGCAGAAACTGCAGCGACCATATGTTTACTGTGAACTATTTCGAGCGTGTTACATGGGTTTACTAGATATAAAAGAAAATGATAAAGAAAAGGAAGAGATGAAATGGTCTGCTTTTACATTTCTCAAGGTTGGCCTTTATCACTGTATTACATTGTTAATAGTGAAGTATAAATGGCACCATATCATAGTAAGATTAGATGCTTCTTTCAACCAGTATGTATGGATATTTTTAGTTCTACCTTAGGTAGAGCTTAGCCTACATGGGAACTGTCCGGCATCCATACCTCCGTAAACAATTTCTCGTTATCGCATCATTTCTGAGACCACAGGTCAGATTTTTTTTAAACTTGTTTGGGTGACTTATAATGCATGTTGGAGGTGTGAATTTTTAGCTCACCTGAGCCGAAGACTTGAGGGAAGCTATTGTGATCACTCACCATCGGTTGTCATCATCCATCTGTCCGTCCATCCACAATTTCTTTAAATGACACCTCCTAAACCACTGTCAGAGTCAATTTTAACCAAATTTCACAGGAATGATCCTTGGGTGATACTTACTGAAGTTGTTCAAAGACTTGGAATCCATGCAGGATTCTGGATGCCATGGCAACCACAAGAAAAAAACTTTAAGTCTTCTAAAATTCTTGTCAGAAACGATTGGAACAATTTCAGTATAATTTGGCAGAAATGTTCCTTTGCTGACCCTTTATCAAGATTATTTAAACCATTATGATTCTTCAAAAATATGGCCATCAGAGGGCTGGGCTATATATGTTTCCCTATATATCTATATAGAAAACTTTAAAAATCTTTTTGTCAGAAACCACTTGACCAATTTCAATATAATGCGGCAGAAATGTTCCTTTTGCGACCCTCTACCAAGATTGTTCAGGCCACCATAATTCTTCAAAAAACATGGCCATCAATAGGTGGGGCTTATTTTCCCTATATATCTATATAGAAAACTTTAAAAATATTCTTGTCAGAAACTACAGAACCAATTTCATATATGATTTGGCTGAAATGTTTCTTTTGTGACCCTCTACCAAGATTGTTTAAGCCATTGTGAGTCATCTAAAAACATGGCCGCCAGGGGCGGGGCTTATTTTCCCTATATATCCATAATGAAAACTTTAAATTCTTCTTGATAGAAACCACTGGATTGATTTAAATATTATTTTGCACGAATGTTTCTTATGTGACTCTTTACCAAGATTGTTCAAGCCTTTGTGATTCATCTAAAAACATGGCCGCCAGGGGCGAGGCTTATTTTCCCTATATATCCATACAGAAACTTTAACTTATTGTCAGAAACCACTGAACTGATTTCAATATTATTTGGCAGAAATGTTTCTTTGGTGACCCTTTACCAAGATTGTTCAATCCATCATGATTCGTAAAAAAATATCGCTGCCAGGGGGGCAGTCTTATTTTCCCAGTATCTATACAGAAAACTTTAAAAAGCCTCTTTTCAGAAACTACCGTATTGGACCAATTTCAGTATAGTTTATCAAAGATGTTCCTTTGGTGACTTTCTGTTAAGATTGTTTCAGCCATTGTGTTTTGTCAAAAAACATGGCTACCAAACAAAACAAAAATCTTTTTGTGATTAGAAAGCACTGGACCCATTTCAATATAATTTATCAGGGCCCAGTTGTTCAAAGCATCATTAGCTTAAAGAGCTCGTTTGTGGTCAAAATGTTTACTGTTCTAATAAGTACAGTATCTGATTCACAGGTATTTTTTGCTGAAAAATGTGAGTAGCTTTTGCAAATGCCATATTTAATGATCAAAGTTTTAACTATACATTAACTAACTACATCGTTAGTTTTGAACAACTGGGCCCAGAAATATACAGAAATATTCTCCATAACACATTAAGTGATGTGAACCATATTTGGTAGTTATGATAATTGGATGATAATGTTCCCAGGGATTACTTATTTTAGATAGACTGATAAAATTTAAATTTCTTCTTGTCCAAAACCAAAAGGCCCAGCCTTTGATATTGGTATATAGCATTATCAAGTGGACTTGTACCAGGATTGTTAAATTTATAGCCCTGGGGGTCATTTGTTAAGACGACTTGCCACTCTTCAACATAAAATTTATACAAAAAACTTAAAGCACTCTACTTGTTTGAAACTTCATTATTAAGTATGTATATCTGTTAGCTCAGGTGAGCGATATCATGATCTTCTTGTTTCCATAAAAAATGTCTTGTTGAGTTTTAGCTCAGTTGAACGAAAGGCTAGAAATGACTTGTGATTACTTGCCGCAATGCCATGATATATTGACCTTCATTATACATGTACTTTCTTCTTTTTTTTTTCTTCAGTGGAGCTATAGCTGTACGTGATACACTACAACCTCTTTATAACACGGTTCATTTTAACACAGTTTTGGTTATAACACGGGTTTTGATATAACACAGGTTGGGATATAACACGGGTTTTGATATAACACAGGTTGGGATATAACACGGGTTTTGATATAACACGGTTTTATATATATTATAATACAGTTCAAAGATGGATCCCAAAAATGTATAGATTATATTGAAAAATGACCATAAATGGTCATTTTTCAATATAATCTATACATTTTTGTTTGGATATAACACGGTTGTTTAACTAACACGGTTTATGCTATGGACCCAACAATAGTATTATAAAGAGGTTGTGGTGTACTTATGTTTTTCTCGATTTCTCCATGAAAATAGTGTAGCTCATGATAAAATCTCATTGGGGCATTTCCATTGATTACATTCATGGAGAAATAATATTTGGCTACTCCTCTTAGCTAGAGCTCTGTTGATACATTTAATGTCTTTTTACCTCGGATTGTCTTTCTGTTCTAATTTTTCTCTCTGTTTTCAGATGCCCCAGGTGCTGTTAAAGATGCAGCAGTTGTCTCCCTCCCATGACCTCTCTATTGACCTGGAGCAGGGATTTGACAGACTGCTGGGATTCTCCCACATGTTGGATCTTACAGATATCAAACTCAAGTAAGGAAGCAATACTTCAGAAAATGCTGTTTATAGGGCCATTTAACCCTTTCATCCCTAAACAGGGTACGCACAGGCTTGAAAAGTACTTAAGGGGGTCTGGAAAAATCCTTGAAAATAAATTTGTCTTGAAAAGTACTTAAAAATCACTGAGTTTCCTTGAAAAGTACTTGAATTCCAATATTTTCTACCAATGGTGACCTGGGTTTCCATAAAACAACTAAAATTGGTGATTAAAAATAAATGTTGAGTTGTTTGCGCATAAGTGCTACATATTTTTGTGTAAGTTTCGAGTATGAAATTGCTAGGGGCAAATGTTCGTACTGACCTATTGGTGTTGTCTCCCTTGTTAAAATGGCAGTTGTGCTTTTCATGTAATGGTACAAGCATAAAAATGTTAGTATTTTGTAAATGAATAGTCCCTGAAAATAGGCTGTACTGTCCTTGAAAAGTCCTTGAATTTTATCAGACCATGCGTGTATGAACCCTGCTATAGACCAATACATGTACCTTTGCAAACAGTGCCATCTCATCTGGATCTGCACTTGTTGCCATTCTATTATTGATTTTTGACTTAAACTCCTATTTGTAACAATGGATGTGACCAATTAAGGAGATGGAAGAGTCCATTTATAAACTCAGGGGTGAAAGCATCAGGGCACTGTTTTCAGCCATAAGTATGGATATTTTTCTTATTTCTTATTTTCTTATATATCTGTGGGTACTCAGTAGAAGTGCTTAGGTGAGATGTATCTAAATTGTTGCACATGTTTTTTGCAGAGAAATAAGAAATATTATGAAAAATTACACAACAAAACCAACAAAATGGTAAGTGCGCCCAGCGAAGACAGATCAGCCTGGGCATTTGCCCAGTCTGATCAGAGTCTTCGCTGTCCGCATGAAAAAGGCTTGGGTCCTTAGCTACCCATTGAGTGCAAATGAAGACTGATCAGACATGGTGGATGCCCAGGCTGATCTGAGTCTTCGCTGGGTGCACAGGCCATTTTGTTCGTTTTGTCATGCGCTGGCTCAAATATCAATACTTTTTTTGTTGAAAAAATGCCTTATCTGGAGCTACAAGAAAACTTGTTTTGGTCAATGTGTTCCATACAAGACCAAGCTGCTCATGTGCAGTTTATTCAGGGTATGTACAGGACCATAGCAACAGTTAAGGTGCGTTTTTCATCTGAAAAATGCTGATATCTTTCTTATTTCTCCATGAAAACATATTTTTGGTCAGTGTTTGGTCAGTTCATTTAGTTCTAGTTTGTGAACACCACCAGCAGTCGGCAAATTTCTTGTTAATCCAAAAACTACTGATATTTTCCCTTATTTGTCCACAAAAATATGTTTTATGTACTCATTATAAGCAGCTCACTGAGTTCTCTTAACCTACGTTTCTGTGGAGCTATAGCCCAACTAGCATTCTACGTAAATCTATATCGGGCCGTCATCGGCCCGTCAGCTACCCTGACGGGCCGATGACGGCCCGATATAGATTTACGTAGAATGCTGACTGGGCCCAGCTAGCATTCTACGTAAATCTATATCGGGCCGTCATCGGCCCGTCAGCTACCCTGACGGGCCGATGACGGCCCGATATAGATTTACGTAGAATGCTGACTGGGAGGAGAAAGATTTACTGTAAAATTCCAGTATTAAGACTATCTTAGGTACTGCCTAAAAATTGGTCTTATTAGCAGGGTGGTCTTAATATAAAAAAAATTTGACCTGTGACCTTGACCTTGACCTGTGACCTACTTTTAAGAAAAAAATGACCTTGGCCCGGGGACATATTCGTGTTTCACAAACACATCTTGTTTGTTTTTTTTCAGCCAAAAAAATACTGATATTTGTCTTATGTCGCCACAAAAAAATATGTTCTGGTACTCATTAGAAGTGCCTCACCAAAGCACTTCTAATGAGTACCCACAACCTATTTTTGTGAAGAAATAAGACTAATATTATGCGGATACACCCTCTTATCTGGAGTTGTGTAGAATAACAAGAAAAAAAACATTTGGGACTGGCAAAAGCTGTCTTAAATAGTGAAGTGGTCTTAATTTTGAGTGGTCTAACAGCAAAACTTTACTTTTGATGAGTACCCAAAATATAAATATGAATACCCCAAATTATCAAGAGTTATGGTTTATTTTCCAGAGTGTGTCTTAAACTCGTTAATTTTTCAGCTGTGACTGTCTGATGTACCTCCTGAATGAGTGTAAGAAGTTGAATCTTCTTAGTGATGGCCAGTACAACAGACTTACCCAGAGAAGGTGAGAAATTGATTTGGGCTGTGCCATTTAACCCTTCTCTTGCTGAACACGACATGCCCTGTCTAAGCAAACAGTGTAGATCCAGATTATTTGGCTTCTGAAGAAGTTAACTAATTAATTAGTATTGTGCATATTCTTCCACCAGAAGCTGACAACTGCCCTTCTTGAATCAGCGGAAGGGAAAGAATGACCATAGAAAATATTTCATGATCAGTCTCCACGAAAGAATGTTGCCGACCTCAGCGTGGGTCGAACCCACGACCTCCTGGTCTCCAGTAGAAGGCGCATCCAACTGAGCTACCAAGGCCGGCACCTTCATGTTAATAAAAAATCTGATGTTGATCTAGGACCTTATATGGTGATGTACTCTGTAGCATTTTAATCTGCTACAAGCAGGCAGTGAAGATGCCGATCAGACTGCATAGATAATCAGACTTCTCTGGGCTTTTGCTATCGATGTATTTTGAAGACACATTTTCGTTCAACAGGGCTGTTTTATTGTTCCATTTTAATAGCAAATTAAAACAATACATCAAGGTGATAGATTGCATATTCTATATCTATATTTTATATTTTGTCGCATGAACATGTTTTAGAAAATGAATAAAACCTACAGCAGATCTTAATGTATGAAGTTTCTTTTTCACTCATTTAATGCACTTGACATATGTTTTTTATGTTTTTATCAGATCAAGTGAATCTCAGAAACCCCGACCCCAGGAATCAAGTACACAGCCATGCCCCAGTCTTATTATTAGAGCAGAACCCACTGTCACCAGTATTCTAAAGGTAAGTTTACTTTTACTGTTCTCTGGGCAAATTCAGCAGATGGCAAATCAACATATTTTTCTCATTTTTACCATTTTTATATTTGATCTAAGTTAACTCAAACATGGCTGGTAATCAGGTGAGTGATACAGTACCATCTTGGCTCACTTGTTTCATTCAGAAAGAATCCTTAGTTTTGGGATAGATAGTCCTTTGCAAACAGTGTAGACCCAGATCAGATGCCACATTCTGTAGCTTCTGATCAGGGTTTAAACTGTTAGCCATATATATATACAGCAATATTTTAGACACATCAAGAAGTGGTAGAATGGACTATTTCAAATTTTAAGGCAAATATGGTAAGTAGATAAGGTGGCCAAATACTTAAGGTAGATTCAGTAGTACTTGTGCAAAACAAAAGCATGTGTTAAAAAAACACATGCATGCTGGCTCTGGGCCAAAACACATGCATGCTGGCTCTGGGCCAAAACACATGTATGCTGGCTCTGGGCCAAAACACTTGTATGCTGGCTCTGGGCCAAAACACATGCATGCTGGCTCTGGGCCAAAACACATGTATGCTGGCTCTGGGCCAAAACACATGTATGCTGGCTCTGGGCCAAAACACATGCATGCTGGCTCTGGGCCAAAACACATGCATGCTGGCTCTGGGCCAAAACACATGCATGCTGGCTCTGGGTCAAAATGCGAAATAGGTAAATCACATATAGTAAAACCTTGACTTGAACCCTGAAGGCTTGTTAACCATGGCTGATTCAAACTCGTTTTTGAGTCTGTACAAAATTCTTCCCATAGCTCAAGAAAACAAATATTTAGGGTGTTTTGGGGATTTTTTCTTATTTTATCATGAAATTGTATGTTGTGTGTTCTCAGTCACCACATTGTAATAGTCAGTGGTTGTGGGTATCTGTCTTTATGTCACTGGATGATAGATCCTGGAATGTCTCTTTGAGGTACGTTAAATGTCCTAAAATTTCTTTATGTCATACTTTTTTTTACCTAATTTCTGTTTTTTTCATGCATTATACCTCAAAATACTTAGTGGAAGGAAAGGCAAACAGTGTAGAGTGGAGCTAGAGAAACTGCTAGTCGTTCAGTCTGAAGCCCTTTTTTGTGAGCTGGACCGAATTTGACTTCAAAAGGACATCTGAAACTTGGCCCATAGTCACCATTTCGAATGAATAAAAACCCAGCCATTATTACCTCCTTATTTGCAATGAAATACTGTACCTTTAGGCCTTCTGATTGCCTGTCACAATGAAGCATTCAGTTATTTCAACAGACTCTGTGTATTAAGTAAAGTAAACAGCTGACCGAATTACCTGGGGAATGTCACATATGCACTGACCCATCAAACAAACCTGTCAGTTATCAAGTTATTTTCAATGAGAATGGACAATGGAAAAAACCACGGGTCATCTTGGTGTATTACTTACCTAGAGCTATGACTTTAATGAAGGAGACAACTTGCAGTCTATTCACAGTGCATGTGCAACACTGTCTGTGCAATTTAACATAATCCCAACATGATTGTTTTTCTCATTAAGCAGGTTCCTGCCACCTTGTCTTGTCTTGTCTTCTGTCTTTATAGGCACACCTGGTATTCACCAGTTAAAATCCCCTTTATAAAAGTTCTTAAAATTTTGGTACACACTAAAAGCCACAAACATTTTAAAATCCACATATAGAAAATATACTTATACAGTTAGTCAAGCAGTTCATATAAGATTTATAAAAGTCTGGACCCAGTTGTTCAAAGCATTGCTAGCTTAATAAGCTTGTTAATGACAAACTCATTAATTGTTGTAACTAACGTATTTTCAGATACATTGATATTTTTGCTGCAAAAATGTGATGCAAAAGCTATTTTTTTTTTTCAGCCAAAAATAACAGTGTATTAGCCATATTTAAAGAAAGAATTTTTTTAACGTCACATTAGCTTACAACTTGGTCAAGTTGTCCTGCTGAACCCGGATATACACTGTCTTTGCCAACAGTGTAGATCCAGATCAGTTGGCTTCTGAAGAAGCCAACTGATCTGGATCTGCACTGTTTGTTATTAAAAGTGTGAATTTATATCAATAATCCAGATCTAGTAATCTGATTGGCTGAAAATTAGAAGTGGGCGTGGCATCATATTTTATTCAGCAGGACAAGGGTTAACAACTGGGCCCAGGTTTAGCTTATCATAAATTCACATTTATAACATTTTGAACATTGAACCTATGTCACATGATGTTACTATTACATGTAATGTCACGCAGTTTCTTCATGTTGGAATGAGTGAAAATGTATCTAATTGTTTATGTGAACAGCCCAGAACTGTACTGGCACATCTGTGCCTTCAGTGACACAGGAAAACACGCCTATATAATTTTGACCCCCCTGAAACCCCACTTTTGTATAGTAAAAATGGGGTTTACAGGAGTATCCATTATTTTTCTTATTTCTGTTCAAAAACATAGATTGTGGTACTTGTTAGAACCACCTCGATGAGGCGGTTCTAACGAGTGCCACAATCTATGTTTTGAGCAGAAATATGAAAAATATCATAATTTTTTATCTGGAATTTTTCCCGTTTTTGGTTGTAAAAATTTCTAATATATTTGAATAGACGTGTTTACGTAATGAGATGTTACGCATGGTTTGCTGGATATATTAGATATATTAGAAATTGTATCTGACTGACAGGAACAGTTATTTTAATGAGCAGATTGATGTTTCACAAAAGTAATAAGGTATTATGTTGCTTGTCACCGCTAGTCATAAAAAAAAAATAATGAAAGGCACACACTTTTATGATCTCAGTGATGGAAATTTAGAGATCAAAGAATACCAGTTAATCACCTTATTGCACATTCAAATTATGCATGCCCAGATCAGCTGATAATATACATAGGCTGATCAGTGTATCAGACTCATGGGTATACAGATGATCAGGGGCTGTGATGTTCAAATGTTAGCAAGGTAATCTTGTATGCTTGTTGAAGTTTGTCAGCATTGGGGTATGCATGTAGCATGAGTTGTCTTTAGTCATCATATTAGTTAATTAGTCATCATAGATAAATGCCTCTTGTTACTTAGAAGCAAGAGAGAAATAATAATAATAATAATAATAATGAAAATAATAATAAAACACTCTTTGAAAGCTACCATCAGTCATGGAAATTTCCAAATCATGCTCTACAGAAACTAACATCAGTCATGAAAATTACCGAAACCCAAGATTGGTAGACGCATCCAAAATGGAAAAAAAAGTCAGACCAATAAGTTATTGTCAGTTTCTTGAGCCGTTGTGTAAACCCAGACCAGATTGCTCCTTGATCTTGGTTGCACTGTTTGTCAGACATGTTGGTGTACGGAATAACAGGATGTTTACCATACTGTCGTCTGGGTGAAAGTTAACTCTAGTCCTGCTCAACCCGGCTATACCTTGTCTTTGCAAACAGTGTAGATCTAGATCAGTTGGCTTCTGAAGAAGCCAACTGATCCGGATCTGCAATGTTTATCATTGAGAATTTGTATCATGAACCTAGATCAAGTAGTCTGATTGGCTAAAAATTAGAAGTGGGTGGAGCATGGCAAGGGTTAAAGTTGATTTTCTCCATAATGCATCTTATTTCTTCTATTTCCACAGACCCTGGATGCTGATTACTCCAAGAACCAGGATGCTTTGTTAAGTGTTCTATGCCAGCTAGTCTCAGGAAAAAGTTTTGAGTTGATACTGGCTGCAGCTGCTGCCACTGGAAAACTCAACAGTTTTGCCCTCAAACTGATCAAGTAAGTTAATACTGTCTCTTGTATTTTGTGTAGTTTGCTGTAAAGTTCACGCTAAGCCCTGGTAGCTGGAAGATGATTCCAGTCCCAGACATGAAGTGAGTAGTGAAAATGCAATTAAGAGGGAATGTGACAAATAACCAAGAGGTTCTAGCAATGGCCCTTTGAATTTCAAGCAATAATCATTTTTTTGTTTTAATACACAAATTATTTTAAAGTCATTTATTTGTTGTTTCATAAAAAGTTGATATTAACCCTTGCCCTGCTGAACCCGGGTATACCTTGTCTTTGCAAACAGTGTAGATCCAGATCAGTTGGATTCTGAAGAAGCCAGCTGATCTTGATCTGCACTGTTTGACATTAAGTATATGAATTTATAGCAACAATCCGTATGAAGTGATTGGCTGAAAATTTAAAAAGGGCATGGCATCTTAATTTATTCAGCAGGACAAGGGTTACATTTGTATGCATATAGGTATGTCGTCTTTACCATATATTGGAACACCTTAGCATAACTACCTTAAAATTTAAACAAGTCCAGAAGCATAGGGGTGGCCGAGTGGTTAGTGATCATGTCTTTTGATCACAAATTCCCCAGTTGAAATTCCACTGGAGGCTGAACTCAGTTCATGATTGTACGATGCTTTATTTCACAGATCCTTTCATTATCACCCTTTCATTATCTCAATATGACTTAGATAATGTTGAAAGGGGCATAAAACACCAGATCATAATCATCAAGAACAAGAACAGTTTACCACCTTTTATGTGTCTGAAACCTGCTGGGTTAACAGCAAGTGTGAGGCAGCATTCTGCTGTATCTGAGTGGGATCTACACTGTTTTTTAGTAGAGTCTGTCACAGTACTTGTCAGTTTCTGGCAAATGAATGTGCACAATTTCTGGTTAACCGCTAAGAGGACTAAGCCTGCCCAGGAAAAAGTGTGGTTAGGTAAAATGACTGCACTCACCATGACCCCAATGGGTTGACTGGGTCATATTTCATATTGTGACATGCTGTGATAATGGGCCTTATATGTGTTTTTTTTATTTGAATTCTAGGTTTTAGTCTATATTTTGTAATGGTATATGTTATATGGAATGTTTTGCTAGCTATATATGATTCATAGTGTGTAGGGTTTGAAGGGTAAAAGGAATATTAACCGTCAAGAAGTTTTGCTATAATTTCCTCTATGTTGAGGGAAATCTCAACACAAACAGCACAAACTGTTAAGCTACTTAAGGTAAATATGATAATTCTTTGGAAGTTCAGACACAGACAAATCTCATGTGTATAAATTCCCAAATTAAGCCTTAATGCCCCAATCAAATCTGCAGCAAATGACACTTTTAATTTTTTTTAGTTTTTCAGAAAGAAAAAAAAATGTTGACATGTCATGTAAATCATCTTCCAAGCAGATGATTCACATGAAATGTCAAGACTTATTTTCTCTGAAAAAAAAAAATAAAAATAAAAGTTTAGAATATCATCTGCTACAAATTTTGCTTGGTGTTAAAGGGTTAAGCATTACGAAAACACGCCTATTCAAATATATTGAGAATTTTACCACCAAAAATGAAAACTTCCAGATGAAAAATTCTGGTATTTTTCATATTTCTGCTCAAATCATAGATTGTGGGTACTCGTTAGAACGAGTACCCACAATCTATGTTTTTGAGTAGAAATAAGAAAATTAATGTATACCCCTGTAAACCCCAGTTTTACTGTATAAATGTGGGGTTTAAGGGGGTCAAAACTATATAGGCGTGTTTTCGTGATGGTAGAAATCCCAACATTTCAGGATCAACGAGTTTGCTAAGCATGGTAGTAGTGACCCTGGAAAGACATCACAGACTAGAGCACTGCTGTTTGATATCTCATTCCTGATGTTATGTCATGTGACCCAAGTGTATGGGATGGAGGTAAAAAATGTTGTGTTATGGAGGGACTGTAAAACACTTACATTTAACTGACATTTCATTTTGGTGTTACTGGCGGTCAAGGAAAAACATGGCAAAAAAAAAAAATAAATAAATTGCCAATAAAGATCAAAGAGAAGAATAATAAACTGGCAGAAAATATTTTCCCACTACACATCACCAGTATTATGTAGCATTATTAAGTCAAGGACATTACCTGTAACAAAAGAAAAAGAAAAATACTTCTTACGCACTTGTTTAGCACCTGAAACTAAAGAAAGATCTAGCCATAAACTGGCTCAACAGGGCTGAGTAAAAGCAAATACACCTTGACAGTAATTGTCAAAAACTGCAGGTATAATTGGTAATTGACTGACATACCAAGAAAGAAAACTACAGCTAATAATAATTAAAAATCTGTTTTGTCGCATAATTAAATAACAAAAGTACTAATTTGTATATACTCAAAAAAAAAACAATGCGATATGGAAAACAGCTGAAAATCATTGTGTATGTCTTGTAAATCACCGTGTAGAACCTGCATACATAAGGCATATAGGTCTATGTCAGAAATAACCTTTTTTTTTTTTTTTTTTTTTGAAATCAAAAGTCCACCAAAATATAAATCTGCCAAAAGGTCCACTCATAAAAACTGCCAAAATTTGCTTTCACTGAATTAAAGTGTTTTACAGTAATAATGTTGTGTCATGTCACCCAGGTATATAGGATGGAGGTAAGATCACCACTATCAGAGAGTGCTGGGAAGGTTGAAATTAGTAATGCCATACTAATGAGAAATACAGTGAGGTGCTTCTAATGAATACCCACATATGAACCGAATACCCACAACATATGAGCCAGGGTACTATAAGTAGATATCAAAATGATTGCTTTTGGAAACAAAGAACACACTTCAGATTAGAAAATGTGAGTCTCGGTTTTATTGGCCTACAACAAGACTTGTGCAACCAGCCAAGTCTCAGGTCAGCCTTGGCATTCACGCAGTCTGATCAGAGTCTTCAGTGATTGCATGTGCCTTCTACAGCTTCCAGGTTATCCAAAGAAGGATAAAAGAGAATCCTTTCTTTATTGGGTAGATGTACAGGCCAATCTGGATCATTACTGGTCACACAGGTCTTATATTGTAGTTTAAGTTGTGCGCTGGCCATACGTTTTCAAGGTAATTAGAAGAAGATATTTACCCGGCTTCCACATTTAGGATGCCCTGTCCGACTGGAGACCAGGAGGTCGCGGGTTCAACCCCCGCCGAGGTCGGCAACATTCTTTCGTGGAGATTGATCATGAAATATTTTCTACAGTCCTTCCGCTGATTCAAGAAGGGCAGTTGTCAGTTTCTGGCGAAAGAATGTGCACAATACAGGTTAACCGCTTAGAGGACTAAGCCTGCCCAGTAAACGTGTGGTTAGGTAAACTGACCGCGCTCGACATAACCCCATTGGGTTGACTGGGCCGTAAAACCTCAACACAAACAAACAAACCACATTTATTTAGAGCTATAAGACTGCACTTAATGCATCCGTGTCTGATGATAATTATGTCCTCCCCTTGGAGGGGGATATATTGATTTTGCTGCAGATACCATTGGCACTGACGTTGGTGTCAGCATAACACTTTTTTGTCTGCACAATATCTTTTAATCCAGATTCTTACCAAATTTTCATGGATATATAATTTTGACATAACAAATAACTGATCAGACTTTGGTGACCTTGACCTCATTTTCAAGGTCACAGCAGTAGAAAAACAGTAGGGACTTTTGTTTTCTCTGAAAACACTGTTACTAGTTGTATTAGTCATGTAAAGCGTCCATGTGGGTGAGCAATTTTTTTTCCTGACTTAGGTTAACAAAATCCTTGATTTGAATCCCACTAAAGGTGGAATTCAGCATATGACTAAATAGCTGTTCATAATCAGTGTTTTCACTATTATACCCTCATTATCTTTATATGACTTATATCATGTTGAAAAGACATTTGTCGCCAACTTGTCACCGTCATTAGCTATGTCATGTAACATGACTGACATCATGTGACAAGACTGACATCAGTCTAATGTGTGTTGTGTTTACCAAGTCAAAGCCCGAGATAAGGTGCTGTGTTTCAAACAACTAGTGTTGATTGTTTTCTAATTTTTCTCAGAAAACTTATGCTGTGGGTATTCATTAGAAGTGCCTCACTCTTGCACTTCTGATACATTTAGGTATGGTAAATGTCTTAAAATCTCATACACCAAAGTACAGTCGAACCTCGTTATCTCAAACTTTCTTATTTCGAATTACCGCTTATCTCGAAGTGAAAATCTGGTCCCTGTTTTAACATGAAACTATGACAACAGGTAACAAAATAATGTGGAAAAGAGGAGAAATTGCTCCTCAGGAGCAATTTCTCCTCTTTTCCACATTATTTTATATATATATTTCTAACTCCAGGAGTCAAATTACATATTCATTTGTTAAATGTGGTTGTTCAATTTATTGGTTTCCTCACTGTCTCAACTCTGATATGTCGAAGTACGGATATCTCGAAGTGTTTCAGTGAGTCCCTTGGAATTCGAGATAAAGGGAGTCGACTGTATCTGTCAAAATGGCATATGCAAACATTGCAGAACCTGATCTGACTGCTCCTGAAGGACTAATCTGATCAGGGTCCGCACTATTTGCCATTGCATGAAGGGTTATAAGAAACAACTGCTTAAAAAGCAAAATTTAGTTCAGAAAGGTATGGAATAAAGTGATAAAGTGTTTGAAATTTTAGGGCATTTACCCTGCCCACAACACAAAAATTTTTTGGAGAAATTAGAGAAATGTTAATGTGAATACCTATATTATCTACAGCTAGGCCAAGTATATAATTGAGCCTTATGGTTTTCCAGTTTGTGGTTCTTTATATGCTCATGTGCAGTCCCCTATTGAGGCTACAGACGTTTTTTGTTGTTTTTTTTTGCCTGAAACTTCCTCAAGATCCCTACAGCATATCTGCGAACAGCAAAGGCTCTGGCGAGCCTGCGCTTATTGCCAGAGCCTTTGCTGGTCGCCTATGTGATAAGTACCCTTTTTTCATGTGCTGGCTTATATGCAGTTCACCCAGATAGGATTTACCCCTCATAGATTTCATAGATTGAAATGCTCATTATTGCATAAAAAGCAGTTTTGCACATTATTAACAGTCGTGCATTAACCGGCAAAAAGCCGTGTATTAACAAGGCAATTTATGTGCTCTTAATGCACGGCTACGCAACTTTCAATATGATCGTACCGGGGCCACAGATTTGCTGCCGTTACGACATGTGTACTGCCTGGCCCTAGAACGAGCATACTCAGTGGAAATTACGTTCGCGAGACATCGGTGAACAGGTGAAACAAAATAGTGCAAGAAATAACGCGAAATGTAGCAAATGTTTTCAGTTTTTATGCAATAATAGTGATCGAACATGGTTTTTCAATGCATTAACATTTGCAGGTCTCTTGGGAGGTGTTGAAAACCGCTGCCTTCGGCCTCGGTTTTCAACACCTCCCACGGGACCTAGTGAATGTTAATGCAAGAAAAACCATGTTTGATCCCTATATTGTGATATTGGGATTAGCATTCTGAGTTTGGTTTTGTCCTGTTCTTTCTCATACTACACAAGAACCTGTTTGTAGCAATGTTAATTATTGCTCAGTTTCTGATATAAGACCTTTTAAAGATGGACCACAGAAATGTTATATCAAAACAAAAATGTATAGATTATATAGAAAAAAAATATCCATTTTTGATCATTTTCAAAACAATGTATATTTTTATATATATATTATCTGTAGATTTTTATGAGACCAAACAGTTTAGAGGGCTGTATAGGAATCACTCTGTCTCATCCTGTCCTGTCCCAAATCATATTTTTCAAATTGTTACTTCCATTTTTCCTCAAGAATAATTTTGAAATAGGTCTACTGTAATGATAGGAATACATTATGGCCCCTTTCTCATTTTATAAGAAATTGTCAATTTCTTGGATACAATTGTTTAGGTATAACTGTGTTTGATTGATACCCCAGCAGTAGTGTTATGCAAAGGATGTGACGTACATATATATTTTAATTAATTACATTCCAGATATTAACTGCGCATGTGGAGTGTTTTGACACATTCTTTGTCCAGTGGGCTGTGCGTTGTCTACCTGAAGATGGGAAGTACAAATCAGTTGATATCAGTATGCCAGTGGACTCCAACAAAGTGGATGCTATACTCAGTGCCTTTACTTCTGGCACTGAAATAACTTCAAGGTACAGTAAAACCTGTGTAAGACAGCCACCTTTGAAATTGACCTCAGTGGTTGATGTGGAAAGATGGTTGTCTTATAAAGGTACATGTCATGTAATTTTGCTAGCAAAATTACATGACATGTACCTTTATAGGATAGACAACTTTTTCCACATCAACCACTATTTAAAGTCGGTCTCGAAGGTGGCTCTCTTACACAGGTTTTACTGTAAGTCTTCCAGGCTTCATAACACACAGGGATGGGAAACTTCAGGGTTGATCCTGATTTCAGGATTGAGAACTTTAATTTTAAGCATGAAATTTCTCTTTAGCACTCGTTCACAAGACTAGTTATTTGGGCTAATATATGCCCGAAATAACTTCAAAAACTAATTATTAAACTAATAATTAGTTGAAAGTAAGAGGGAGTATCCATATAAAAATTTTCTTATGTCTCAATAAAAACATATGTTGTGGGTACCCATTAGAAGTGCCTCTCCGAGGTGCTTCTAATGGGTACCCACAACATAAGTATTTATTGAGAAATAAGAAAATTATTAGTTGCTTTTGGACTGAATTTTAGATTTCAGACTTGATTATTAGCAACTATTCTCACCTCTGTAATACAGTTAGTAGTGCTTCTGGCTGCATATTCAGGGCTTCGAAGTTCAAATCCCAGCTTTTCACATAACTTTCTTGGAGATTGATTGTGAAATCATTTCTGTAGTCATTCTCTAGTTGTCAGTTTTGGGCAAAAGTATATGCACAAGTGTATTGGTTAAACTCTTAGAGTACTAAGCCTGCTTAGGAAAGGAAGGAGTAGGTTAATGGAGTAGCTCAGTATGATCTTAATGGTGTTGACTAGGCAGTAAAACTACTAAACAGTCCAAAATTAAGGTAAATTTAAGGTTAAATGTCAGACAGAATATTCTATACGGCTTGACTTTAAAAAAAAAAAAAAAAAAAAAAATGTTACAAGAGATTAGCATTTACAGTGTGCTATTCAGAAAGACACAGGTGAAATATGTTGGTTCTACTCATATTCCTACTTCTTCCTCACTGGACATGATTTAGGTGTTATGGGTGTTTTTTCCAGAAAATTGTGATAGAATTGACAAAGACTGTTCTTGTAATACGTGGTCTTAATTTCAAGTGGTCGTAATAGCAGAATTTGACTGTATCTCTATGGAAAAGTCTGTTGTCAGTACTCATTAGAAGGGCCTCAAGAAGAAGCTCCTAATAAATACCCATATAATACAAGTTTGTGTAGAAATATGAAGATACAGTAAAAATACTCTATTAAGACCACTCGAAAATAAGACCATTCCACTATCAAGACCAGCTTTTGCCAGTCCTAAATGGGTTTTTCTTGTTATTCTACATAAGATTTTTCTTATTGATTCACAAGAAAATATGTTGTGAGAACTCATTAGAAGTGCCTAGACGAGGCACTTCTAATGAGTACCAACAACATTTTTGTTGCACCTGCGTGCTAACGCAGGTGCGATATAGGCATGCCGTGACCCGTCCGTTCGTCCGTTCGCAACAATTGACTTGTGAGCGCAACTCCTCCTACAGTTTTTGGCCAATCGTTTTGAAACTTCACAGATGTTTTGGCCATGGCGTGTAGATGTGCATATTGTTTGCTCATAAATCTCAGATTTTTTTTTTTCAACTTTTTCCGCTTTGTTAACTTAGTCGTTTTTTACCTAAAACCCTTATAGTCAGTGGGTGTCTTGTGAGCGCAACTCCTCCTACAGTTTTTGGCCAATCATTTTGAAACCTCACAGATGTTTTGGCCATGGTGTGTAGATGCGCATATTGTTTGCTCATAATTCTCAGATTTTTTTTTCAACTTTTTCCGCTTTGTTAACTTAGTCAGTTTTTACCTAAAACCCTTATAGTCAGTGGGTGTCTCGTGAGCGCAACTCCTCCTACAGTTTTTGGCCAATCATTTTGAAACTTCACAGATGTTTTGGCCATGGTGTGTAGATGCGCATATTGTTTGCTCATAATTCTTAGATTTTTTTTTCAACTTTTATCGCTTGGTTAACTTAGTCAGTTTTTACCTAAAACCCTAATAGTCAGTGGGTGTCTCGTGAGCGCAACTCCTCCTACAGTTTTTTGCCAGTCATTTTGAAACTTCACAGATGTTTTGGCCATGGTGTGTAGATGCGCATATTGTTTGCTCATAATTCTCAGATTTTTTTTTTCAACTTTTTTCACTTTGTTAACTTAGTCAGTTTTTACCTAAAACCCTTATAGTCAGTGGGTGTCTCGTGAGCGCAACTCCTCCTGCAGTTTTAGGCCAATAGTTTTGAAACTTCACAGATGATTAGGTCAGGGTCTGAAGATTTGCATATTGTTTGCACATAAATCTCAGATTTTTTTTTTTCAACTTTTTCCGCTTTGTTAACTTAGTCAGATTTTGCCTAAAACCCTTATTGTCAGTGGGTGTTTCGTGAGCGCAACTCCTCCTGCAGTTTTAGGCCAATAGCTTTGAAACTTCACAGATGATTAGGTCATGGTCTGAAGATGTGCATATTGTTTGCACATAAATCTCAGATTCATTTCAGCAGAGTTAGGGGCCCGTGATTTATGCCCAAAATTGGTTTCCGCTCAATATCTTGTGAAAGAATTGATGGATTAGGATCATATTTTGCATACCTATTGTTGTTAACAATACCTAGCTTGGGATTGTCACATGACATTTTTCGTCAATTTTCAGCTGAGTTACTGGCCTTGATTAATGGGCAAAAATGATATCTGCTCAGTATCAATATCTTGTGAAATAATGGACAGGTTTAGATAAAATTTCGCAAGCCAATATTCCAAATTTTCTACTTTGTCCATTTTTCTAACCCATCAATTTCTTGAAAACTGCAAAATAGATTTTTTTCTATACAAATAGGAACTTGTATGACTTAATCCCCGCAGGTGCGACATCGCTTTCCGCGGATTTCTTGTTTGTTAATCAATAAGAAATATATCTGGACCCCATTGTTCAAAACTAATGATGTCGTTAGTTAACGTATCGTTAAAACTTTGATCATTGAATATGGCATGTATGCTAATATTTTTGCTGAAAAAATGTGAGTAGCTTTTGCACTTGCAAAGCTACTCACATTTTTTCAGCAAAAATACCTGTAAATTAGATATTGTACTTACTAGAACAGTTAACATTTTGACTGCTTACGAGCTCGTTAAGCTAACCACACTTTGAACAATTGGGCCCAGTACTTTAGGTTTAAAAAAGCACAATATCAGGAGCTATGTTCTACATTCAATATTAAGACCGCCTTGCTAATAAGACCACTTTTAAGCAGTACGAAACATGGTCTTTATAGCCGAAATTTACTGTATCTTGTTTGTGAGAAAAGCTTTTAGAGTGGAAACAAAGCACTGAACCTGGGGAATAAGAAAAAAGGAGTTTTTGGAGATGCTGATCAAACTATGGTCTGTTATCTCAGTCTTCTCATTTTGATCAGGGATTTTGCTATCTCTCAGTATATTTTTTGTACAATGATTCTGTAAGTCCAAAGATAAGCTCTGATCAGACAGTAAGACACTGCTCCAATATATATTTTCTTTTTTTCTTTCCAGTGTTGCAAAATGGCATGAGATCTGTATCAATGCTCCATATGCCATCCAGGAGGTGTTGTTTGCCTGGGAACACGGTGCTCTTTCTGCTGACGGTATAAAGGTATTGACATACGGCGCCCAATCTGTTCAAACCATTATTATGAAATATTATTTTAAAAAATATTACGGTAAATGACCTAAATATTGTACACCAAAGTTTCTGATAAAATGACATATGCAAGCAGTGCAGATGCAGATTAGACTGCTCCTGGCGGATGGTCAGCACTGTTTTCCATTCCACTAGGTATTTTTAACCCATGTCCTGCTGAACCCAGATATACCCTGCCTTTTAGATCCAGGGCCCAGTTGTTCAAAGCTAACGATGTCGTTAGTTAACGATTCGTTAAAATATACATCGAGTGATACGCAAATATGCTGAAATTTTTTGCTGAAAAAATGTGAGTAGCTTTTGCAGTGCAAAAGCTACTCACATTTTTTCAGCAAAAATATCAGAATATTGTATATTGAATCTGCTAAAACATTTAACGAAATGACCCTTAACGAGCTCGTTAAGCTAACGACGCTTTGAACAACTGGGCCCTGGTCGATTGGCTTCTGAACAAGCCAACTGATCTGGAGCATCACTGTTTGCCATTAGCAACAATCCGAATCAAGTAATCTGATTGGCTGAAAATTAGAAATGGGCATGGCATGTTAATTTATTCAGCATGACAAGGGTTAGTACACAACAGCATGAAAAACAAAGTTTAGGTGAAAAAAGTTATGAAAAAAAGTGTTAGAAATTTTAGGACATCTACTCTATTACGGTGCAGTCCGGTAACATTGCGCACATTAAACTTTGGTGGTCGTTCGTTACTTTGTCCATGTCATCACACATAAAGCACAATCAAACATGCTCCAACACTTCTTTGAAAATTAATTCTGATGATAAAATGCCATTGAGAATGATCTTATTCACGACAATAGTAATTTGAATACAGATACCCGCTTGGAACTGGACTTTTATTTTGGTCGCCCAACATTGTGCAGGATAAGGGTTTTCATGTAATAAAGCACGAGATCAGATACTAAAACCTGTTGAGTTTGGCCCTCTGCAATCATTGTTTGACACAGTAAGTTTTGGTCAAAAGAATTTACACCATAGGCTGGGGTAAACTCACTATTGAATTCGGAAATCTTCGGGTTTTTCTATATTGCATTAAACGGGAAAATTCCGCGAAACTGACACATCTGCACGTGCATGGTTATTTCCTTTAAGGCAAATAAAACATTATTCCCATGTGTTGAGAACAATGAAACTGATTTTTAGTGATGCTGTTGGAGAGGCTGTGGATGCCGGGTGCGCAATGTTAGTGGCCACGCAATGTTACTGGACTCGACTGTATCTGAGCTCTCAAAGTGTTATTCAAATTTATAGGAGATAACATTCTTTTGTTTTTCCCAGAAAGTAAGGCATGGCATTTTGTAAATTGTGTGCATAGCCTTATGTTCTCAGAAAATAAAAGAAATATGTTTTAGGATGTCACAGTCTGCTGGTATGCTATGTACTCTTAAGAGTTATTTGTTTTTGTTGAGGTTTTGTGGCCCAGTCAACCCAATGGGGTCATGTCGAGCGCGGTCAGTTTACCTAACCACACTTTTACTGGGCAGGCTTAGTCCTCTAAGCAGTTAACCAGTATTTTGCACATTCTTTCAACAGAAACTGACAACTGCCCTTCTTGAATCAGCGGAAGGGAGAGAATGACCGTAGAAAATATTTCATGATCAATCTCCACGAAAGAATGTTGCCAACCTCGGCATGGGTTGAACCTGCGACCTCCTGGTCTCCAGTTGGACGCGCATTCAACTGAGCCACCGAGGCTGCACTCTTAACAGTTAACAAAATTGCCAGGTCAACATTATGTCATTGTGATTTATTGTGATTTAAATGGTTCACACACATTGATGCCGTATTTAACACCAGTATGTTTAAGGTCAAAGAATACCTTTCAAAGGGAGAACATTCTTTAAACTGGAAGTTATTGCCTGCCTTCTCAAAAGGAGACCACTGAAGCAGGCAAGAATGAGTCCATGGTATATGACTCTTAAAGAAAAAAAATGCTCCTTATGGAGGATTATTCATTCACTGTAAGGGAAATAGGTACACGAAGGGGAGGTAACTCTGTCAGAATTTTGTCCCCTTCTGAAAGGGGTCTACTTGATAAGGAAGGAAGCCTATTCTTCCTGATAAAGTAGACTACTTTCAGAAGGAGACTGATTTGCAGAAAAGCAAATAGAAAGTAACAAAAGTTGTCTCCCCTATGAAAAAAATGGTGGTTAAATGATGCATTCAATGATCACATTCTATAACTTTGGTAAGTTCACAATTTTGGTTGATGGGCAACTGGAAAAGAGCTGTCTCACCTCCCTCGTGTACATTTTCCATGGCCATGATTCTCCAAGAATGTTCAAATAACGGGAATATTACATCATAAGTTGCATGTGTATTTCTTTGATATAATTAACTACGCTAATTCTTAAAGCCTGTATGTTCAAGTATGTAGGTTGGAAGACAAAAAAAAGATATGAGACCATTTTCAGAACTTTCTAACTGACCCTGGTATGTAATTAAACAGCACATCTTTGCTTGCAGTAGCCAGGTATCAGTCAGCATCATGTCATTATCTCAATACCTTGAATAATCTCATTTTCCATAATACTATGTGGTTTACCAGAAAACTTGTAATTCATTAGGCTAAGGGGAAAATAGGGTTGCTATTTGAGTATTTGTGAGTTAAGATGACTAGACTGTGCCTGTGCACAATCTCATCTCAGCATGCCGAGTTTGCATATTCTCCCACCTTTGCCGGTATGAGATAGACTTTGTGCCCATATGAGAAACTTCTTTTAGGAATAATCCACTTAACTCTTTCCAAGTTGTCATCTGCTGATAACCTTTGCAAACAGTTTGGATCCAGATCAGGCTGGACATTTTGTCAGGCTTATCTGGATCCAATCTGTTTGACACACTGATGGTATTCCTGAAAGAATTATTTGAAAAATTTAATTTAAAAAAAAAATCCAAAGACAACAAAAGAGCATGCAAAATTAATTACCCAGTATGCAAAGAGTTAAATGTGGGAGAAGAAAGAGTTCATCATTAGCCAGTCCATGCAGGGTAGGGAAATCTCCCCCTCGTCTCAAGCCTCGTCCCTTGTTGAAATTTGCTCGGGTGAGATTTCCCTTTTTATCCTGCATGGACACTCATGATGGGTTCTCATATTCTCTAAGACAGGTTTTATGGCTTGACTCATTTAATCATACTTTCAGATGATTCTGGGTTATGTGAAGACGAGGATATTGTGTTTACCAGTAGTGATATCAGCATGGTTGTGTAGCTACTTGAACATGTTGAGTGATGATGCTAGGGCCAAACCTCTTACAATGTTACAGCAACTTACTCACACACTCGCTACTGACACACAGATGCCACAGTATTATAATGAAAGGTTAGCATGTTACAACAACTAACATGTCCTCTGATAAAAGAGGCCACTATATTCTAACAACTGACCATTTCTAGATGACATAGATTTCACAGTATAATGAGTACTGTATAGTGAAGGTTTAGCATGTAATAGCAGTTGACTTGTACTTGCTCTTGACACAATATTAGGCAGGCTCAGTAGTGCAGTGGATAGCACATTTGGCTGCAGATTCAGGGATTGCAAGTTTGAATCCCAGCTCAGCTACATAACTTTAGTGGAGATTGATCATGAAATCATTTCTATTGTTATTCTCACATGTGTTGATTCAAGAAGGACAGTTGTCAGTCACTGGCAAAAGTATGTGCACAAAGTACTGGTTACTAGTACAGCCTAGATATTAAGACTACCCAGGAAAAGTGTGAGTATGTTAACTGACCAATCCAACATGCCCTTAACCCTTGTCATGCTGAATAAATTAAGATTCCATACCCATTTCTAATTGTCAGTCTATCAGATTACTTAATCCAGGTTCTTGATATAAATTCACATACTGAATAACAAACAGTGCAGATCCAGATCAGTTGGCTTCTTCAGAAGCATATTTAGGTTCGGGAGGACAAGGGTTTACAATGTCGACTAAGCCATAAACCTCAAACTCAAGAACCAACAATGGACGCTTTCTAGGGATGACACATAGATGTCATAGTGCTCTGGAATCTCTTTATAAGACGATTCATTATAAGACAGTTTCAGGTGGACCCAAAAAGTTTTGTATCCAAACAATTAAGCCTTCTCTTGCTGAACACGTCATGCCCTGTCTTAGCAAACAGTGTAGATGCAGATCATTTGTCTTCTGAAGAAGCCAACTGATCTGGATCTGCACTGTTTGTCATTAAATATGTGAATTTCTATCAAAAACCCGGATCAAGCAATCTGATTGGCTGGAAATTAGAAATGGGCGTGGCATCTTAATTTATTTAGCATGAAAAGGGTTGAAATTATATATGATCTTATGGGTTATAGAAACTTTTGGTCTTTTGTTCTGAAATTGATTTTTTGTGATTTGAACCAAATTTCGCTTCAAAAGGACATGTAAAATTTGGTCAGCAATTAGCTTTAACTTGAGTTTGAAACAAAATCAGCTTTTAAAAGATGTGACTGTCACATGACAACCACTTGCAGTAATTTTAAAATGGCAACCCACTCGTACTGATGCAAATCCATGCCCACTTTCATTTTTTCAGCTTTCTTGAAGAAATTTTAGATTTATAGTATTTTAAAAGACAGTTTTTATTTTTTTTTATTTTCTGCTTTCTACATTTATTTTCTACTTTCTAACAAGACTGCCATATAAACCTCTGTTGATTGCATAGACGGAGAAAATATGAATGAAGTCACTTGTAAGCAAAACAAAACAAGTTCAGCAAGTGTAAGAAGTGTTGGTATGTCATTCTTTCTGATAGTAATCAGCCAGCATCCTGCATTTGGAATATTGCAAAAGAATAACAATACAGAAATCAACAATGTTTGCAGAAAATACCGAAATATCTGCTTGGCAAACTCAGTAAATGCGTTCGATAATGACTGGAAAGGTTTGCAATTTTTCGTTTCTAGTCCCCTAGATTATATGGAAAAATGACAATTAAAGCTGCTCCAATAGCAAGATAAAACAGCGATAGATATGGTGGAAAATTGATGATTAGTTAGGATAATGTTTGTTATTTTTGTTGAGCGAGTTTGATCGATAACCATGGTTTCCATGGTCAGACCAAACTTTGATTGAACTGTCTCTGGATGAATGGCAGGAAAGTAATAATGTTGCTTTAATTGGACCAGACTAAAGCGGTGATTTCTTTGCTTTAAAGATGGTGGTGAAAAGTATGAACTGCTGATCACAGCTGAATGTCAGCAAGAAAAAAATGCATTTGAATTGGAAAAAACATCCTGTTTGTTTGTAAAAAGATGTTTGAATGAGAAAGTGTAATTGTAGATGAATTAGGAACTGTCAACTAAATAGAACAATATGAGCTCTGGTATTTTGTGTATGAAGATCAGGGATCCAAGTTTGGAAGCCTTGAAATAGAAAGTAGACATTCATACAGTTGACTCTCATTATCTCCACTCCACTTATCTCGAAGTGAAAGTCTGGTCCTGTTTTCAACATGGAAATCTAACAGGTAACAAAATAGTGTGGAAAAGAGGCAAAATTGCTCCTAAAGAACAGTTAAATTATGCATTCATTTGTGAAATGTAGTTGTTAGATTTATTTTTTTTCCTCAGTTCTGCAAATCTGTATGTCGAGGTACGGATATCTCAAAGTATTTCAGAGAGTCCCTTAGACTTCTAGATAACAAGTCAATTACATCACGGGGGCGTCCAAATGATATTGGCTTACAATTGGGCAAGGCCTGCTATCCTTGTAGCAGGTAAGGGTAGAGGGGGAATGTTTCTATTTCTTCTGTTTCTTCACTTTCATTCCTGTTAATCTTTCTTCCCTGTCGCTCTCTTTCATCTCCTCTACTGTCTCTTCTATCTCTTTTCTCCCTTTCTCTAGGAGACAACACAAAATGACCCACAAAGGTTGACGCATTGTTAAACCCCAGCACAATCAGTTAACAAAAGTCAAAAATGCATTTATATGAATGAAGTGGCAGTATCATGTTGGTTGTTTATAAACTACACTCTTGCGATTAGGGCCTGCCATAGGCTGTGTGAAACAACATGTTCAGTTTGATTTCAAACCAAAGTCCGGTCATTGATAAAACTCACTTATTATGTTAACAGGTATCATCTGATGTCAGTAATACTTCAGAAGATGGTGCACGAGATCTTGCCACCATCAAAACGTCCACCGTCACCCAATTACGTACCGGCTAACACTCTACCCAGTACAGTAATGGCAAAGACAGTGAAGTATGTATTCACGAAAGGCTGGGTGGATATTAGGAGTTTATACACACTGGAGTATCTTGTGAACTTGTGTGGCACTGACTGGTTTACTGACCGCCTAGTCAAGGTAAATGTATGTTTATTGCTGCTTAAAGACACACTTTGGATTGCACAACACCCTAATGACTCTAAGCAGATTAGAGATAAGAAATCCTTGGTGACTTATGCCTCTCTTACTGGTAGGGGCCTTATGAGGGGTAATTAGATTTGATATTAGCAAAGTTTATGATGAAGAAGGATCAACAGATAAGATTGGTAATTTGGTGATAATTTGATTTTTGTTTGGGTTTTTTTTTGTTCTTTTTTTTTTTTTTTTTTGCGGTTTCTTTTTTTTTTTTTTTTTTTTTTTTCACATTATTTCATAGAATATATCTGGAGTTATTTAGTAAAATTGCCCCACCAAGGCAGTTCTAATGAATACCCACAATATGTTTTATGGAGAAATACAGATACTTATGCCAATATGCTAAATTATTGTCAAATGCCCTCTGTTTTTGCTTCCTTGAATCAAATACAGAAAATTAGAAAGACAGATACAGCCAAACTGCAGTGGCTCGAACATCTTTGGGACTATAGAAAATTGTTCGAGACATGGGTAGTTTGAGCCACTGAGGGTTAATCATGGTGCCAGGTCAGGAAGCAAATAGTGATAATTTAGGGGTTTTTTTTTTATTTCCTTCACAATAATTGTATGTTGAGTGGACTCATTAGAATCACCTCAGTAAGGCAATTCTAATGAGTACACACAACATACAATTTCATAATAAAATAAGAAAAGTTCCTAAATATTTGTTTTCTTGAGCTATCGGAAGAATTTGGTAGGGACTCAAAAATGTGTTTGAATTAGCCATGGTAAACGAGCCATAGGTGTTGGAGCTAGTGAGGTTCGACTGTAGTATTTTATTTATTTATTTATTTACTGAAAAAAGAAGCTTTAATTGCCTTAATTATCCAAAAAATTTGAACAGTGTGGTTTTTCCAGGTACAGGTATGGCCAAAAGATGTAGACAGAATGCCAAACAGTGAAGACCCTGATCAGACTGCTCCTTCTGGAGCAATCTGATCTGTGTCTGCACTGTTTGCATAGACCTCTCTAAGAACTTAGGATCATTTTGGTAAAAAAAGTAAAGTGAGAAAATACTAAGGAAAAATCAGAAAACTTCCTTATAATTTCATTATGTTTTACTTTCATTAGTAAATATTATTCATCTGATATATCATGGAAAAAAAGACAGAACAAATGATCAACAGTGGTAAGGTTAACTTTATTATATTATGGTTAAATATTATTTAGTATTCCTTTGTTGTTCTTTCCTGATGAACTCTTAATCTCAAGACAAAACATTTGCTGATTCAGTTTGGTTAAAGCTAACAGATTTAGTTATAAGACAACCATGGAATACTTTTGAAGTGTTCTTATTTATATTGTAAAAAGTAAATAAACAAATAAATAAATAAAAAAATTCAGTTTGATTTTTTTATTTCCATCTATTTCTAATTTTTTGCACTATGCAAGAAAAAAAAACAACCCTTTTTTATTTTGGAAAAATTATAAAAAAAATAAAGAGGTACAATACAAATCAACAAATTAAATGCAAAATTTGTAGTCAAATGAATTTATTTGCTTCAATTATATCCAATTACCCCTTGTACCCACCTAGGGAGAACATCCTTATAATCACTTCATAATCACTAAGATAAAAGCCTTTGATGTGCACTGTGGTGTTAGGACCATACATTGGAGCTGATTATAACAGGGTAGTCTAGCCAAATAGGGAAATATTTTTCCCTTTAAAAGGAATGGCTACATCTTCAGGGGAGGCAGTTTTGTTAAAATTGTTTTCCTCCCTTCTGAAAAGGGATCTATTGTTAAAGAAAAGAATATGCTCCTCTTGTATATGTATGTGATTGAGTTCAGGTTTTAGGGCCCACTAAACTATTAGGGTCATGTCGAGCATAGTCAGTTCCTGGGTAGGCTTAGTTCTCTAAGTAGTTAACAGTACTTTTGCTTGCACTTTCATTAATAACTGACAACTGCTTTTCTAGAATCAGAAAAAAAGGGCGTGGTCAGGTGTGGCAAAGGTGTCGTGCATCTTACAACACTGGAGCATCCAACTGATACTGGCTTACAGTTGGGCAAGGCCTGCTGTCCTTGCAGCAGGTAAGGATAGAGGGGGGATGTTTTTATTTCTTGTTTCTTCACTTTCATTCTTGTTCTCTTCCTTCCCTGTCCCTCTCTTTCAGTTCCTCTACTGTCATCTATCTCTTTTCTCCCTTTCTCTGGGAGACAGCACAAAATGATCCACAAGGGTTAATGTGTCATTTAACCCCAAGAGAGACCATCAGTCAGAGTCAGAAAAAGGGAGAGAATGGCCGTAAAAATTATTTCATAATCAGTTTGAGTTTTGTAGCCAAACTGGTCTTCAAACTCTTAACCCCTGGATCAGTTGTCAGATAAGCTATCGACTATACTGTGGAGCTTGGCTCTGTGTGTGTGTGTATGTGTGTGTGTCCAATCCCTGTGGTTCTGAGTGTGTTACGGTTCCTGTTTAATCCTTAAACTGCCAATCACAACAATTGTCGTCTGCTTTATCATCTGCTTGTGATTTTAAAAGTCATTTTTGCAAACTGTGTGGACCCAAAAATAGGTTTGAAAAGTTTGCAAGAATATTCAGCAGATGACATAAACAGACGACATTTTCAGATGCAGGTTTTCTTGGTGTTTTAAGGGTTAAGACTTAACACTAGGACAAATGTCAAAACCTGTACTTTTATTCCGCCATCCAGTGAATGGTATGGGGGCAGCAATCACAATGACTTTGGCTAGATTCAAGTAACATATTGGATGAGTCACATTTTTTCTGTGGTCAGTACTTGGTACAATGTCATATCAGTATACTTAGATTTGATTGAACTTATAATTTTGGAGGTTCACTTTGCAGTTGTATGTCATCATTACGAAAACATTCCTATTGAAATATATTGAAAATTTTATCACCGAAAAATGAAAATTTTCTGTTTAAAAAAATCTGATATTTTTCATATTTCTGCTCAAAACATAGATTATTGGTACTCGTTGGAACCGCCTCGATGAGGCGGTTCCAACGAGTACCCACAATCTATGTTTTTGAGCAGAAATAAGAAAAATAACGTATACCCCTGTAAACCCCAGTTTTACTATATAAAAGTGGGGTTTAAGGGGTTCAAAATTATATAGGCGTGTTTTCTTGATGGTTGTTTTTCTATGAGAAATGTAGATTTGCTGTATGGCTTATGCCCATCTCTACTTCTGTTTTTTTCACAGCACATGCTTGAGACAAACAGGACAGAAGATTTGACCTTGAACTTGAGTCTAGTGTTTGCCATGTCTCACCTTGACCTTGAACATATCACCTTGAGCCTGTTACTACATACATTGCCTAGACTGCTTCTGTCCTCGGAAAAACAAACTCTGCTGACAGATCCAAAGGGTTATACTCTTGCCAAATACTGTGTGTTAGTAGTCAGTGCAGCCCAAACTGCGAAATCAGGACAGAAAGGTAGTACAATATTTTAGCTTCAGATAACCAAAAAGTATTTATAATCAACCGAAAAGTAATAATATTTTTCATATTTCTCCATAATAACATATGTTGTGGTTACTCGTTAGAAGAGCCTCTGAGATGCCTCAATTATCCTTTCGACATCCTTTGAAAAGATGTTTTTTGCTTGGGGTTTTATTCTATATGAAGAGGTTTTATTCTGATTGACCATATCTTACCAGGAACCAATTGTCTGGATTTTGTTTTCAAATATTTACTGTAAAATTAATTTATGACCAAAAATGGGCCTGACCTTTGCAATTTCTAGAGTAATCTGGATTTTTGGAAATTTTTTATTGGAAATGATATTTTGCTTTTCTTCACTGATTTTAAGTAATCAATGTTCTATTACAATATTGTAAAAATTTCTGAGGTTTTGTGCAAGTGGAGCTTGTTGAAACCTGCATCCAAACTGCCTACCCTATTGATTTTTGCATAATTTGCAGCCATTTTTTAAACCACAGAATAGAATAAAAATTTTTATATGTAGATTGTTACGACATAGTTTTGCATTAAATTGCCGGCCTCAAGGGCTCATTTGGATGCGCCGTCCGACTAGAGACCAGGAGGTCGCGGGTTCAACCCCTGCCGAGTTCGGCAACATTCTTTCGTGGAGATTGATCATGAAATATTTTCTACGGTCATTCTCTCCCGCTGATTCAAGAAGGGCAGTTGTCAATTTCTGGCGAAAGAATGTGCACAATACAGGTTAACCGCTTAGTGGACTAAGCCTGCCCAGTAAATGTGTGGCTAGGTAAACTGACCGCGCTCAACATGACCCCATTGGGTTGACTGGGCCTTAAAACCTCAACACAAACAAATTTGCATTAAATCATGACAAAAATTTGCTATTACTTCTGGGTAAAGTTCCATGCAAGCTATGACTTTATGGACTTTCTGAAAGATGTTATAAGCAGAATAATGAGTACTACATGGAGAAATAAGGACAATATCTGCCTGATACTTTCTCCATGAAAACATGTATTCTGGGCATTCATTAGAAGCACCTTAACAAGGCACTTCTAATGTGTACCCGTAACATGTTTTGATGGAGAAAAATGTTTATCTGAAACACCCTCTTGAGCTTTGAGTTTTCAACAAAAATAAGATTTATGTTATGATATATTTGGTACAAATCGATGTGCCGAGGAATACAAAAGCTCGCATTTCCACTATATGAAAAGTGCTGAGACCTCACAATATCAATTGAATTTGTTTTATTATTAACTCAGAATATGCAATTAACATGTCAAATAAGCCTTTTATCAAGAATAACTGAATACTACATTTTCATCCTCTGAATTCAGAATTCAGTTGGGCATCATATATATTCCTGCACAGCCGAATCCGTTTCACAGCATGTATATAGACAAGAAATCAAAATTGCTGTTTGACATTGTCGCTATAGCGACATTGTCAAACAACATTTATGATTTCTTGTCTATATACATAAATTTTCAGGGATTAAGCTTATTTGCTTTTGATAAAACGCTAACATTTCATTTAGACTAGTTCTGAAAAGGTATAGCACAGTAAAAGTATTGTTTTTTTTTGTGTGTGTAACACTAAAAATATGCAAAAATGACTTCTTTTGACTCTGTTATTGTTCGGTGTCTGCTTATCCAGTTCAAATGGGCCCAAAAGAAAAGCGGGTCTCTTTGAATGTATATCCAATGACCATCCAAAATTCACTTTTCTACATGTAATTTGAAAAAAAAAAACAGTGCAACCCCCATAAAACAGCAGAAATAACCATGTCATTTGTATTTTGTTTTCTTTTAGAGGTTATTGCAATGTATCGGCGTGGTAGGAAAAGATCAAGGAAAGAGTTCGACCTTGAAGATCTTGATGATCTTGACTCACGACCTCAAAAGCGTAGCAAGACAATGGAACCACAGATCACACTAGATTCAGAGGGGTTTAATTTTGGTGTGTATTCTTTATTTCTATTGAAGAAATCATACAAGAAGCCACAAAATGAGAGAATGTACCTTCTATGTGCACCGAATGAAGACTCATATCAGCCTGTACATCCGCACACTCTGATCAGAGTCTTCATTGTCCGTATGAAGAAACTTTACATCCTTGGCGATCCAAAATACCACATTGGCTTCTTTCCAGCTTATCTTATTCAGCAGTTTCAAAAATAAAAAGGGAGATAAAAATGATGAAAAATTCACATTCATTGTGATGATCATCATCACTGGATTTTTATACGCCCATTTGAAAAACGGGACATATTATGTTATGGGTATGGCGTCCATCCGTCCGTCCGTAAACTTTTTCGTTTCCGGCTAACTCCTCCTGCTGTTTACATCCAATCAAGCTGAAACTTGGTATATAGTTAGACCATGATGTGGGGCAGCGCATATTGTTTGGGGGTTACAGTCCACCAAATGTTTGCAGAGCTATGCCCCTTAGAAAATTTCTGTAAACCTTTCATTTCCGGTTAACTCCTCCTACATTTTACATCCAGTCATGCTGAAACTTCATATATAGTTAGACCATGATGTAGAGCAGCCCATGTTGTTTCGAGGTTACAGTCCACCAAATATTAGCAGAGTTATGCCCCTTTGAAAATTTCAGTTGACTTTTCGTTTCAGGCTAACTCCTTCTACAGTTTACATCCCATCAAGCTGAAACTTGATTTGTAGTTAGACCATGATGTGGAGTAGCGCATATTGTTTCAAGGTTACAGTCCACCAAATATTAGCAGAGTTATACCCCTTTGAAGATTTCTGTTTCTGGCCAACTTCCTTCAAACTTCATGTGGAGCCTTCAGTCAAAAGAGGACTGATTATATGTCCAAATGGTCATGGTCTGTTTACTGAGATGGCAGCCATGCCCATATATGGTAAAAACACCTAAAAATTGTTTTCTCCAGAACCAAAAAAATAATAAAAACTTCCTAGTTACAATCAAAGTTTTGTTTGTCTGGGTTATCTGCCCCTGGGCTGTATACATGTATAAAATCATGTAATCTTTAAACATCTTCTCTGAAATTAACCAGATATTACATGAGGCCTTCTGTTTAAGGGGTTATAATAATTTGTTCAAAAGTTCCACACCATTGAATAAGATGGCCATCATACCCATATATTGTACAAAAGCACTTAAAAATCTTATTCTCCAGAATCAAGAACAGAACCAAGAAAGCTTTGAGGTTGTATCTTGGTATATAGCATGGGGGACTCAGGTCTACCAAGATTGTTCACATGATGATCCTAGAATGACCTTTGACCTTTTTACGGCAAGGTCAAATTTGCATTTTATATGGGGAAAATGTTGAAAAATCATTCTCTCAAAAAGTGTCAGAGGCTAATGGTTGAAATATATGATTAATGTAATAAAACTTTTTAGTTACAATGAAAATTTTGTTCCCTGTGAATATCTGCCCTTGCCCCTAAACTGTATACATGTATAAGATCATGTAATCTTTAAACCTTTTCTTTGAAACCACTGAAATAATTTCCACAAGATTTCTTATGGGGCTTTTTGTAGAAGAGGTATTGAAAATATTTTCAAATGGTTCTGCACCATTGAACAGTATGACCACCTTGCCCATATTTGGTAAAAAAACACTTGAAAATCTTCTCTTGAACCAAGAAAGCTTTGAGGCTGAATCTTAGTATATAGCATCAAGGTCTCAAGGTCTACCAATGAAATGATGATCCTAGGATGACCTTTGACCTATTTATGGCAAGGTCAAATTTGCATCCCCATACATTTGTATCGGGGGAAAATGTTGAAAAAATATTTTCGCAAAATGTATTAAAGGTGACGCATCCCCTGTTTTTAGAATATTTCAAAGATATTTTTGTGACAAAAATAATGTTGAAAACCACATTTAAAAATTCCTATTGGTTCAAAAGTTACATGCATTCAAAGTTGTAGTACCGTAACTTGTGTGTTGCTATTTATAGTTTAGTAAAAAGTTATCCATCCCTAAATGCACTATTCTATGATGTCACTGGTACTTTTTAAATTTTACTTCAAAATTTAATGTTTGTTAAATCCCCATAATTTTGTTTGAGACTACTTAGTAAATTTTTTGTAAAAATAGTAAATATTTTATTACTTTTATAGTTAGACTATTTTTCAAGCTAGCATTTTTTAAATGAGGTGAATGTTTTTATTTCTTCTGTTTCTTCTCTTTCATTCCTGCTCCTCTTTCTTCCCCGTCCGTCACTTTCATCATCTCTACTATCTCTTCTCTCCCTTTCTCTGGGAGATGACACAAAAAGATCCTCAAGGATTAACATGTCATTAAACCCCAACACAATTTTCGAAGAAACCAGGGTTTGACATTTCATGCAAAATTGGAGACAATGTGTATTAAATGTCAAAACCTGTTTTCTTGGAAAGTAAGAAAATATTTCAGTATGTTGTGTGCAGAAAATTTTGCCCTTCATGTCAAGCTCTATATCAGTAGGTTTATGGTAAAAATACCTGTTTTTGCAAGGACGTATTTGGGGAGTGCACAAAACAGTATGCCTCGTGCTTTTATTTTTCAGACTTCTTGAACTCAAAAGAAGATGGGGAGTCCTCACCTACCATTGACACTAAGGATCCACTGAACAAAGCTCTTAGTAAGTTCTGAGTTATTTGTTAGGTTTTAGTGTAAATTAATTTGTTTTTTTCTGGCAGTTTTTCTGTAGTCACTGGCAAGGAGATACGATTTTTCAGTAAGATTTTCAGCAATATGGTTATGAAGTTTGTCTTTTTATAGTTATGTATTTTAGCTCACCTGGAGCTTTGCTACACCTCAGCTTATGCCATGCTCTGTTGTCTGTCCGTCAGTCCTCTGTCGTTAGCTTTTCACATTTCCAACATCTCCTCCAGAACCATAAGTTGGATTGAGCTGAAGCTTAGTGGGAGGCATTGTGGCAACATGGAGATTCAGAATTGCTAAAACCATTCCAGCCAGATTTTGCTGAAACTTGATTGGACGCATCACAGTGACACAGAGATTAAGAAATGCTAAAATCATTCCATTCCGATACTCCTCCCAAACCGTAAGTCTGATTGAGCTGAAACTTGATGGGAGGCATCACAGTAACACAGAGATTCAAAATTATTAAAATCGTTCCATTCTGATATTCAAGCTGGCCGCCATGGTGGCCATCTTGAATTTCTTCAAAGGATATCACCTCCCAAACTGTAAGTAGGATTAAGCCAAAATTTGATTGGAGGCATCACAGTGACACAGAGAATCAGAATTGTGAAAAATTGTTCCGTTCCGATATCCAAGATGGCCGCCACAGTGGCCATCTTGAAATTCTTCAAATGACATCTCCTCCCAAACCATAAGTCAGATTGAGCAGAAACTTGATGGGAGACAACAGAGACAGATTCAGAATTGCTAAAATTGTTCTGTCCCGATATCCAAGATGGCGGCCAAGGTGGCCATCTTGAAATTATTCAAATGACATCTCCTCCTAAACTATAAGTGAGATTGAGCAGAAACTTGATGGGAGGCATTGGAGCATTATAGAGATTCAGAATTGCTAAAATCGTTCCATTCCGATATCCAGGATGGCCACCATGAAATGCTTCACACGAAATGTCCTCCCAAACCATAAGTGGGATTCAGCCAAAACTTGATGGGAGGCCATCTTGAAAGTCTTTAATTGTTATCTGCTCCAAAACAGCAAGTCGGATGGAGCGGAAACTTGTTGGAAGGTATGGGGGCAGCATGGAGATTCAGAATTGCTCAAATGGTTCCATTCTGATATCCAAGATGGCCACCCACCATGGCAATCATCTTGAAAATCTTCAAATAACATCTGCTACCGAACGGTAAGTCTGATTGAGCCTAAACATGATGCGAGGCATTGGGGTGTTATGGAAGTTCAGAACTGCTAAAATCATTCTATTCCATTGTCCAATATGGCTGCCATTTTGAAATTCTTCAACCACATCTCCTCCCAAACAGTAAGTCAGGTTGAGCCAAAACTTGATGGGAGGCATTGGGATGACATGGAGATTCAGAATTGCTGAATCATTTGGTTCCAATATCCAAGATGGCAATCATGGTACCTGGCAATCTTGTAACTCTTCAAACAACATCAGATTCTGAATTGCTAAAGGCAATCTGATCTGATAGCCAAGAAGGCCACAATTTCACAGTGTAACATATCATGATCAGCCGAATCCAGGTGAGTGATTTCTGGCCCACTTGGGCCTCTGGTTTCACGCATGAATGAGACCTGTTCTATATGGGTTCCAAGGCTGCTTTGGTCTCAAGTATTCCTTGAACATGTTAACAGTGTCTCTTTATGCAGTGTTTGACAAAAAACATATGGGACTTTTCAAGGAAAATGTACATCCCAGAAAATATGTATAGTACCTGAAGCATGTTAAAGTTTTGGTGGTGTGGGCCTTTATTATTAATTATTATACAGTCGACTCATGTTATCTCGAATTCGAAGGGACTCACTGAAACACTTCGAGATATCCGTACCTCAACATATCAGAGTTGAGAGAGTGAGGAAAACAATAAATTGAACAACCATATTTAACAAATGGATATGTAATTTGACTCCTGAAGTTAGGAATATATATATAAAATAAGGAGCAATTTCTCCTCTTTTTCACATTATTTTGTTACCTGTTGTCATAGTTTCATGTTAAAACAGGGACCAGGTTTTCACTTCGAGATAAGCGGTAATTCGAAATAAGCGAGTTCGAGATAACGAGGTTCAACTGTATATATTGTTAACTTTCTGTTTTTGGATGGCGACGTCTCATGTGCAACATCATATTGTGAAACCTTTCCTAGAGTTTACCTGTCTTAAGCAATCACTGATGTTAAAAGGCCAGTTCTTCATATCCCTTGAAAGACAAGTATGTGGTAATCAACCTATATTAAGGAAGCACCTGACATAACTAACAGCTTCTTTGCTAGCTTAACAAAGGCTTGACTGTGTATTCATTATTTGAAGCTGCATCAGGATTAAGGCCATTTAACAAAAAATGTATGAAATAATGTGTTTGAAATTCTAGAACATTTACCATACATTTACACTATTACTGTATTTTCAGTAAACTTGTTTCGACTAATGAATGCCATCGTGATTGAAGGTAACATCAGCCCACGGATTAGCTTTATAGTTAGTTTATTAGACGAGGCAGTGAAGTGTGGTCAGAAACACAGCAGATATATACTACAGATGATTCCGCCAAATATGGTAAGTTACAATACATAGGACTTGTTAAGGAGGAGTATTTGATGTTAATTCTGGGATAATTTTTCTTATTTCTCCATAAAAACATATGTTATGGATACTCATTAGAGGGGTCTCACTGAGGCACTTCTAATGAAACCAACAACATGTTTTTGAGGAGACCTCAAGAAAATTATCATAAACTATTCCTCCTTAACACGTCCTCTTACTATATTTAACCTAAACATAGGGACTTCTTAATTCCTTACGATACTTATAGCTCTTGATAAGATGCTTTTTTCAGTCCAAAAGTATTGTTACGCGCCGAGCTAGCGCCCCTCACAACCAGGGCTGTTTCAGCCGAGACCAGATTTTATGATTTAGCAACTCTGTATACGTATATTGTGAAACTGAATAAATGAATAGGGACTTCAAATAAAAGTGTGTTTTCGTGTTTGTCTTTTAGATTATCTACCTAAATATAATCAGGGGGAGGTAAAGGAAGACACAAGAACTGACTACAGTCACGAATCTATTAAAAATAAAGAAAAAAAACGTGCTTCTTATTTCTTAGTTCTATGCCGTTCACATAAAACGGCCAATGGTTAATCAACAACAAAATTGGTAGCGTGTTCTTGTTGTGAAAGGAGCCTGTATTATCACTAGCTACCCATCCGGCGTGTACCAGATATAACGCCCATCTCATCAACGATACAAGGCCCTACAGGTTACTATTTAGTTTCAAAATAAAAGAACGGCATGAGAAATCACTCTGAAAAAATACTCTTTGATACTTAAATTGAAGATACCTCTTTGTCAAGGGTATTGCTGTATAAGTTTGACCTGAATCTAACCAAGAGGTTGTACAAAGTAAACTTTACGAAATAAAATTCTTTCTCATGATAAAAGTCGAAATTATTAATTACCTAGGATAAATCAAACTCTTTCTTGTTCAAAACAAGATAGAAAATGTGACTCTCGAAGTTTTAAAACAATTTTTGAAAAGAAAAAAAAAGGGATAAATAAGTAGCCTTTTGTGTCCTGTGATGCTAACAGTTTGAAGCCCAAAAAGTGAAGTCCTCGAGATTTCTCGTGCCCTCTCTTTTATACCCCACAACCCCGCAATCACACAAGTCTCCCTGCGTGATGGCAATCCCGCAATAAAACTCTGTGGGAGCGCGTGCCTCCGCAACACTTTCATGCGGGGAACGTGCTTCCCTACCAACAAGAGTTACGGCCGCCATCACCCAAACTGAGAACTCGTAAGGGGTGACCCCAGAAAACACTCGTCATGTAGCATTAATAAATTAAACTTTACCCAAAATTATCGGGAAACAAAAGGACTATGGCTTTGAAAAGTGACCATTACATTTGTAAATAAATCTTTATAACAGGGAGTTTTAAACCATCTCTGCAACCTAAAATTCGGAGTCTGACAGACGGCATCTGTTTACATCGCGCCGTAGCAATCGTTCCCAGAATGCACTATTGCGCAATATGTAAACAAACAAATATGGCCGACATGTCATCTCAGAATTGGCGGCTGCAAAGAAAACTGATTAATTACATTTGTATCAGGACACTCTGTCATCTGAACACTCACAAACGCAAAAGAAAAAGGTAATTACCATTCGCACAAGCAACTGTCATACTGTAAAACTCACAACCTGAAGTAAACAAACCGATGATCCATCATATATGCAAAAGGGGTGCAGTTTCCAGGTGCATCATTCATTCGTACACGGCAAAGACTGGGTCATATCACAACCCCCCATCCAAGGTCGTTTAAGCTCCGACTAACGACCCTACAGATAGGCCATATGACTCAACTCAGGAAAGTACAGCTGCAAGGTACAAGAAATGATGCACATGGGGACCACACCAAATAACTATGGACCACTTCAATCCTGGTAACGGCACCAGAATTATATATGCGTAGTGTCCATAACTGAACAACTAGAACAACATCAACAAATTGACATCAAATGTGCATAACTAAACTGACAAAAATGAGCTAAACCACCATAGAAACTCATCCCCGCAATATTTACTCCTCTTAATGCCTCCTGCTAACAATTACCCGGCACATCCTATCAATAAAACGTTATTTGACCATGAAGTGGCTTATGGACAGGTGTCAATGTAACATCGTCAAGTAAAAAAATATAATTGCTGAATAACCTTTAACATCTAAAATCTCTTCTGACACCACATTTAATAATATATATAAAAACTTAATGCCCAAACACATATGACAGTACCCAGTACAACAAACTATTGTCGCACGCAGAAACTGCCAAATTGACATGTAATCTATACCACACAGATTCATAAGTATCAAAAGGTGACGAACTCAATGTCCTACCAGCACCAGCCACCCATACACTGGTCGCCCTCACAAGTCAAACTACTCAGGACCACTGTATGTCTAGTTGGTGACATTAAATGACAGGACTGAATCCCAAACCCAGTCAACACCACAAAATCTGAGTGAAGGACAAAGGCACTGCATCTGCTGTCAGGTACTACGTAAACAGCAATATTACATATACATAGCAAATATTAGTGATTTTTTTTTTTTACTTAATTGGACTCGACAAAATCTAGTGAGTGCAACCCAGCAACCATAATAATAACTAACACTAATAGCTCTCGGGTGAGTGATGAAAATTTGGATCTCCAAAACAGACCTTTCCGGCACATCATGGAGGTTCAAATCATCAAACACCGCTGAAGTACTAAATAAGTTGAATTCACCATATTTACACTTACGAGTCCATACATTCTCATATCAAAATTAAAATTACTGACTGAAAACATCAGTACTGCAAATATTGAAAAAGAGAAAAAAAAAAAAACAACAACAACAACAACAACTCTCGACCTCCATGCACTTAACAGCAAGTATTGTGAATCTCTCTCTCTCTCTCTCTCTCTCTCTCTCTCTCTCTCTCTACAATATTAGCTTAACTCCCTGTTTTCTTTAAAAAAAATGACTCATCTAACTAACTATCTAATTTGATTTCTTCTTCCTGTGCCGTCTCCTCTGTTTTCTGTAAAACTCCTTCCTAATGTTGATCTCACCCGTTGCTTGTTTTCTTTCTCTTCTTGTCTCCTAGATTCCTTTCTGCGATCTTCTTCTCTCCGTCTCCTCTCATCTTCCCATCTCCTCTCCGCATCTCTTCTTTCTTCATATTCATGTCTCCTTTCTTCTCGTCTCTCCTGCCTTTCACTCTCCTCTATTGTCCTTTTCAGCCTTGTCATAGCTTCAACAACTTTCGCCATCACACATGTATTGTCTACCATTAAATCTTCCATCCTTCGTAGAGCTCTATTATTTTTCTCTATCACTTCTGTTAACTTTCCCACCACCTCAACCAGCGTCCTTTCACTCATATCCCGCACATCAACATCTTTTAATTTCTTGGGCAAAGGCAAAGGTTTCTCCGACTCGTCTAAACTTCTCTTTCTTACTGGTGTTACAAGTACATCTTCAACTGGCAATAACTGGTCCATTATGTTTTCCTCTCCTTCCTGGTTTCCAAACATATGCACCCTCCTGCTGTCACTCACTATATCATTTCCTACACTTGGGTCACTCTCCTCTAATACATCATTCTGCTTTGTACTTATATTAAAACTACCAACACATGGGTCAATCTCCTTCATTACCACCTTATCCTTTGTACTTGCATTATAACTTCTAACACATGGGTCACTCTCCTTTGATACTAAGTTACCCTCCGTACTCACACTATAATTTCCACTACCGCAGTATAAATTCAAGCCTTCCATATTAGAATTCTTCTCTTCCGTAACATTTACCTCTTCTTGATTATCTAGAAAATCCTGTGGAAAATAATTTTGTTCTATGGGGGCCACTGGTTCTTGAAGATCATCGTCTGTTGATTTGCATGGTATTGCATGAATGGGTTGATCCAAAAAAAATGGGTCCTTACTCTCAACAAGTGTACTTATATTTGCTACTGGTGTTGGCACATATTCTGCGTTTAATTGGTCTGTAGCACCAACAGAGTATAAGTCTAGATCTGGTAGGCACTGTCGCACTGCTAAAGGCAATTCCTTCTTTGCAGCCTCTGCTGCTCTAGACACACTCAAGAAATGATTAATGCTGTCTTCTGCAGATAACGCACAATAATCTAGCTGGCTTATCTTATATGCCTGAGTATTCCTAACTAGAAAATCACTATGATTAACTACATTTCCTTTATGAGCCATAGCTATATGCCTGCGGTAGCTTGTTATGTGATCTACTAATTGCTCCCACTTAAAACATCTAAAAAAACACAATTTGCAGTAGAATGGGGCCTGTTCTAATGTCATATGCAATCTCAGTATGTGATCCTCCATCCTATATTTTACGTCTATAACCTTCTGGCCTTCTTTATGATAGCAGTGCATACATTGATATGCCCTTCCTCTCCTTCTCGCCTTTTCTCTATTCTCTACATCACCTCCACCAACCGAATCTGCCATCTTCACCTGAAGTATATGAGAGAACTCTTTAAGATCTCTGTCAGGTCAGACGTGCAGTGATTGATTATAATATTACTTGCGAACGCGTTTCTTTCTTTAAATATTGAACTCTTGTTAATGATAGTAGTGACGCAACGTTGAGCTATTTCCCGACCCGAGAATAGCTGCTGTTCGACTTACTTCTACGATGTTTATTTTGATCCCTACTACTGATCCGCATTTCTTCATTTAACTCGTCCATTTTACCGGTAGCAAGGGATACTACCGCAATTCCTTGACTGGGCAATTTTCTATCAAATCTGATTAAGAATTATATAACCTTACTTCGGATTCCATGCACCTTTTCGCATTAACCTCGAACTCTTAGTTAATAACTGAAAACGACTCTACTGCCACTGTCATACGAGACCCTGTTCGGCTTGGGATAATTTTATCTATTCTATCGTTCCACTCCTGCTCACATACCTTTCTTGCCTTTAGCCTACTGTAGGTTTAATGCAACACTTCCGCCACCATAACTGTGCTTAGGACGCTTTCTGAAGCAACAAACTCTACCAACCTTTTTGTGCAACATCCGCTCACGCACCCCTATCGTTTTGCGCTTGATCTATTTTTACTTGATGCAATACCGCTGCTGTTACTTCGGCTTGTGAAATAATTTTGCTAACTAATTCTACCAGTCCTACCACACAGCTACATTGTCTGCGCATCCTCTCTTTTTAAGGTCGCGCTGTTCTTTAAATAATTTTGCTCTGATCCCTACTTCACCGCTCGCAAACGATATCTGCTGAACCTAATCCTAATGATTCTTGGTCTCGGCACTGATTATGTTTGTCACTTGTCATGAACGCTACGCTGTTGATTAGACGCAATGTTACACCACTTCGACTCTCGAGAACGGATTCTGTAGAGCCTATCTGTACCCATTCTACAGAGCCAATACCTATTACTCGCTTTCTCTCATTGACGTCACACTTTTGGACGAATCGTAGCCCTATTACCGCTGCTTCTCCACACACAAACTTATTCTGTTTAGCTTAACTCTACCGACTCTCACGGACAGCTAAGACGTATGCTTCCATGACGATCGCCTCACTGCATAACTCCACTCACTCAGCTCCTTTCCTCTGTTCTCTTTATTTGTTTATTTAAGAAGTAAACCCGAACGCACACTCCTCTACTACAACGTGTATGCCTCTCCAACTGCAAATAACCGTACTTCTTCGCTCACCTCAAAACTCTTCTATCAACTCCTGTGATCCACTCTGTCATGCTTAGCTCTTCACAACGTCTTATTATTGCTATTCGTGGTTAGCTTGCGAAATAACATTCAATGCTTACTCGAAGCCTTTGACGGAGACGTAAACAATCCTGGACATAAAGTCAGTGTTTCTATTCTACTTAAGCCATCCCCAATCGACACTCTCACTACTTATCCAGATGCAAACTACTACATGTACACCATAACAAACAAGAAAATATTCTAATGACAAAATTAAAGATATCTGATTTTTCAGTTTATTAGAAAAAATACTGCACAGTTAATGGTTTATGGCCATTTGGTCAGAGTGTTGTGACAGAAGATTCCTCCTAGCTTTCTTCAACCAGTTTGGAGGCTTCTCTCCAACGTAGGGTTTAAGCTTATTGTGATGGACAAGCTTCTGTTTCCCTGTCTTGTCTAACATCAGCACAAAATTGATTTCTGAGATTTTTCTCTTTATGAGGAAGGGACCTTCATATGCTGGTTCAAGCTTTTGCATCGTTCCTACTTTTCGAGCTTCTGCCAGACACCACACCATATCGCCTTCTGCGTATTTGTTCACCGCAATTTTGGTGTCATATATTTCTTTGCTTCTTTTAGCTGCGGAACTTAAGTGTTTCCTGGCTATTTCATGAGCATGTTGCATGCGCGACCTAAGAACATCAACATACTTGCCATAGGAAGTCACCTCTTCATCTCGATAGGATCCCGTGCTCCCGAACACCAGCTCTGCAGGGAGGCGAACCTCTCTCCCCATTGTCAAAAGATTAGGTGTTAGCTTGGTGGCCTCATTAGGAGTTGCTCGGTATGCTCCTGCCAAACAGCCTAGATGTAAGTCCCATTGCTTCTGTTCTCCACAAAGGTAGGCTTTGATCATACGCAGAAGTGTTCTGTTGAAACGTTCAGACTGTCCATTCCCTCGAGGGTTTCGGACGCTAGTGCGGGTCTTCCGGATCTCCATCATACGGCATAGTTCTTTAAAGACCCTACTTTCGTATGTCCGGCCTTGGTCACTGTGAATGGATAATGGACAGCCCCAGCGGGAGATAAACTCGTTTAATATATTTGAAGCGCACACTTCAGCAGTCATATCTGGAACTGCCAGGATCTCTACATACTTCGTGAAGTGATCTGTCAATAGCAAGATATACCTGTTTCCACGGTTTGTCACTGGAAAAGGACCTAGATAGTCTGTGGCCACACAGTCCCCGGGTGCACCTGCCCTCAGTGATCCTAAAGGAGCACGTGGCATTTTATTTGGCTTCTTGTCTGCTGTGCATATATCACACTTTCTGATATGTAAAGCTACATCTTCTTTCAACCCGTACCAATAGAATCTTTGAAGGGTTTTCTCCTTTGTTTTTTTACAACCTAGATGTCCTGAAACGACTGAGTCATGCATCTTAAATAAAACCTCATTCTTTAAAGATTTTGGCACTATGAGCTGACGATGTTCACCTGAGCCGTCTTTCTTCAGAAATCTCTTATACAAAAGACCCTGTTCCAGGAAGATCAAATCCCAAAGGACCCAGTAGTGTCTGCTGGCTGGGCTGCTAGATACCATATCCCTGCTGCTTGGCTTTGTACCCGCAAGTTTAGCTGCTAATATAGGTGCGATATCCGGATCCTCTCTCTGTAATTGTTTCAGATCACTAACTGAGTGTCCACCGGTCCAGGGAACAAAACTGTTTTCCTGTGATGGACCAGACTCTGGTTCAGTTTCTTTGCATATTCCTCTGGCTACTCCAGCAAGAGGTACGTCGCCCTGAGTGGTCGCTTCTTTTTGTACCAGCTCCGATGCTGCCACTTCTTTATACCAACTTTCATGTAACATATCTTGGGCTCTTTTAATGCACTTCCGGCAAGGTCCACATTTTAATGGCTCACTTGTGTCCTGCTCCTGGCATTCGCAATCTCTTGGGTTTTCACACCTGGACAGTGCATCGCAATGGGCTTGCTTCCTTCCCGCTCTGTATTCAATTGCAAAGTCGTATTGGCTGAGAATTTCTATCCATCTAGCTATCTTCCCTCTTGGTTCCTTTAATTTGAAAAGCCAAATTAAAGCCTGGTGGTCTGTTCTCACCACAAATCTTCTGCCTAGTAAGTATTGTCTGAAATACTCTATGAAAAAACGTACGGCCAAAAGTTCTTTTTCTGTAATACAATAGTTTGTCTCAGCTTTGTTTAAAGCCCTGCTGGCATAGGCTATGACTCGTTCTCTGCCCTCTTGCATCTGGTGCAGAATACCTCCTATTCCCACATCCGATGCGTCTACATCTAGGATGAAATCCCCTGCATCATTCAGTGGATAACCCATGATATCGGAGCTTACTAAGGCCCTTTTCAATTGTTCAAAAGACCTCTCGCATGCTTCGCTCCACAGAAAACGCTTACCTTTTTTGGTTAGCTCTACCATTGGTCTGACCTTACCAGCAAAATCCTTTACATAACGTCTGTAGTATGATCCCATGGCAACGAACTGTTTTACCTGCTTTGCGGTTTTAGGTCTAGGCCAGTCTAAAATTTTGGCTACGTTAACTGGACTTGGACTCACACCTTCTCCTGAAACCACGTGTCCCAAGAAAATTACGTCCCTTTGTAACATATTGCATTTTTCGGGCTTAAGTTTAAGTCCAGCTGTTCGGATTCTTTCGAGGACCTGTTCTATTCTCTGCAAATGCTCGTCAAAGCTCTTACCGAAAACTATGATATCATCAATGTATATCAAGCAGGTAATCCATTGGAGACCCTGCAGCGCCAGTTCCATCGTGCGCTGAAAAGTGCTTGCCGAGTTGTTCAGACCAAATGGCATTCGAGTCATCTCAAAATGCCCATACTTACAAACGAACGCGCTCTTCGGTATGTCCTCTTCCTTCAGTGGTATCTGGAAATACCCACTTGTGAGATCAAAAGTGCTAAATAACCGTGATCCTGCTACCGCATCTAAACAGTCTTGAATTCTGGGCAAGGGAAAGCCGTCAGGTTTGACCAGCTCATTCACTTTTCTATAATCTACACATGGTCTAACCCCTCCATCCTTCTTGGAGACAAGTACGATTGGACTCGCCCACGGGGATACGCTTTCTCTTATGACGCCTTTAGCTTGCAGCTCCTCTATAGCTTTCTTCTCCTTCTCAGCATATGCCAAAGGTACACGTCTAGGTGGCTGTTTTATTGGAGCAGCATCACCAGTGCTAATCGCATGTTCTGTCAGATGAGTAAGACCAAGATCCCATTCATCTTTAGAGAAGACATCTTGAAACTTGTTTATTAGACCGATCACTCTTTGCTTCTCATGGCACTGCAAGTCTTTCGTAGCTCTCTCACTTAAATTTATCAGGTGGTCTGGCAAACTTTTAAGTACTTCATCTGTGAACTTCTCTTTTGGCCCTTGTGTGGCATTCGAGCACAAAACATCACTTTTCTGTACTAGGTCTATCCGACGTGCTCTATGGAAGTTATCTTCCTCGTCACTTTCCTGTTTTGCTATAACTCTTGGCTTTCCTTCTATTGGTTCCGCTTGGCCTAGCACTGCATCTTGCTTAATCGACATGGCTGTTGGAAATGGGTTTAATACTCTAACTTTACACGTGCATCCGTTATTTATATCTACTAAAGTAGCTGCCATGCATAAAGGATAAGTTTCTTGGAAGTGCTCAGAGGGCTCAATAAGGTACTCATTCTCGGAAGAGAAATCATCGTATTCTTGCCTTTCGATGTATACATCTATCACAGATTCACATTGCGCTGGTATAACATAATGGTCAGCCGCTGTGACCCTGCGAACTCTACTCTTGATGCCTACTTGGATAATTGGTACCTCTTGATCATGTACCCTCAAAACTCCTTTACTCAACAGTAGGTCCGTCGGACCACCAACTCCATTTTGTAAAACATCCACGCCTAGTAGACCGTCATCATCTATGTCAGCTACAATAGCATCTATATCAAGTTGTATTGGGCCTAGCTTTATTTGAAACCTACCTTTTCCTTGTCCGATTATCTCTGTTCCACCTGCACCTACTAATTTTGTTGATTTACTTAGTTCTGGTCTGTCACCCGTTTTCATGGACTCATATATGCGTTTGGAAATGATCGTTTTCGACGCCCCTGTATCAGTAGTAAAAAGAAGAGGATAACCTTGGATAGAGCCACGTATATACACACCATCGGGTAATTTCCGCGTGGACTCTATCGATTTGATAACGTTATCCTCTTGAGCAACACTATCACTTTTGTGGCCAATGTTTTGCGAACAGGCTTCTCTGTGGCCTCCAGAGATAGCCTGTTCTAGTTTAAATGTTGGTTTAATGACCTACCGCCCTGCTGCTGTGAAGTAATCACTTCACTATTAACAGTACCCTGATTTCCTGTGTTTAGGGGAAACTTCTTTACCTTTTGGGGACAATCCCTCAAAAAATGTCCTGTCTGTTGGCAACCGTAGCAAACCATTACCTTACTTCTAGAAGATTTTTTCTGTAGTAGTCTGTTTGATGTGTTACTGTTGGACTTCATTAGCTCTTTAATCTGACCCATGAAGGTTTCGATCATGCCTTTTGTGTCTGATAAAATTTTTGTGGACTCAGTTTGAGACGCAGCGTTTATTTCGGTGGGCTCTTTTCTCTGTTCGGCACTCTTCGGCTTCCTTTTACATCCCTGTTCAGTACCTGTAGGCACTCTGCAGGCATATTCTAGCTGCCCATTATCCTCTGGTGAGTCACTTTCATCGTCGGAGATGCCATCGCAGGAACTCATTCTTCTAGCATATTTCTTATGCTGTCTGTCGGCAAAATGTTCCTTAAAATTTCTGTGTCGTGTCTGTACAAAATTGACAGCATGGTAAACTGCTTCATCGATATCCTCGGGCTCTTTATTGTACTCTATCTCAAAACGTGCATCCCCGTCGCGCAAGCCATCCAAAAACCGTCTTACGAGGTCTTCTTGTCTTGTTCTGTTGTCCCGAAATTCATATGCTTTTGCATATAGCCGCTTCAGCTCGGCCGCAAACTCTTCGGCCGTTTCACCCGGTTTCTGGTTTCTCTGGCTAAATCTAGCTGCATAGGTTTTCTTGGTTTCTACTACCCGAAATCTGCTGTTAAGCTCTTTTATTAGGTCATCATAACAAGCTGGCGTACGTCTCGATAATTAGGTGAAGACAAAGTCTCCCGCTTTGCCTTGCAATCGTGGTAGAAGATTGTCAAGTTTGGCTTCTTTGTTCCAACGTCGCCTTTCAGCTACAGCCTCAAAACGATTTATCCACACCTTCCAGTCTTCTTTCCCGTTAAAAGGTGGTAATTTCGCGTCGCTAGATTCCCAGCTTGATTGACTCCTTCGATAACTTGGCCTTTCAGAAGCGCGTTCTCCTGGTTGGTATTGGGAGGGTTCTGTATAAGGCAGACACCTTGTATATCGCTGATATTCAGCCTCCTCGCATTGAGCGTAGCGTCTTGTATCGTACCTAGTGTTCATTTGCTGGGGCTCAAGCAAACCTGGCGCGGTGTACATTGGCGCGTTTGCATGGGGCTCTCGATCGGCTGAGTGCGATGTGCAGGCTGTGTTACTTACTGCGTCATTATACAGATAAGTAGCCTCTCCCAAGCTATTGACATCGTGTCTTGAAGACCTTTGGGCGCCCTCGGCGTTATAAAGGTCAATTGGCCTGCTCCGCGCACTTCCCGCATCAGGAGATATGTAGTCGCCCTGGGAAGGGACAGTGCCTATTTGCGCAATACTAACGGAATTATTTTGCGTTGAGTTCTGATTGCTTTTGGTCAGTTCCTGTAGCATTAACATTACATTGTTCAGCGCGCTTGTGATAGTTTCTTGCTTAAGGTGCATGTCTGTCTGCTGTCGCTGCATGTTTACTTGTTGATGCTGTATGCTGTTAATGGCATTATTTAGGCCTATCATGGTGTTTTGTACATTTGCTTCTGAGTACACTACTGCGTTTCGAAAGTCATCTATGTCATTAGGGGCTTTAGCGTTTCTTGACGGACCATAAATCACAGGTTCTCGAGATCTAGTGCGCGAGGACCTAGTGAGATTAGGGTACTCTTGATGGGCGGAGGGGGATAGATGATCCTCCGTAGTCCTCCATACAACGGCACTATCATAAGATAAGCTAGGTGCCGACCTGCTTTGTAGTTGCATTAGTGTTTCTGCCGCCGCCTGGTCGGTAGAAAAGCCCCGAAGTTCCTCATTGTTGTCTTGATTTCTTTGCGCCAAATCCTCATTTTGTTCGGACGTTTCAGTATGCAAGCTGTGCGGCCTGGTGCTCTGAGACTCTTCGTTGCCAGGGTCACTATTGGCCTGTCGGCTGTCTTCCTTATCGGCAGTGCCCTCTCTGATCTGCTGAATGTTCATAATGTACCTTGGTTCGAATCAAACGACCTGCTGTGGATGTAGCCAGATCGCACCGCTGTGCTACCACTGTTGTTACGCGCCGAGCTAGCGCCCCTCACAACCAGGGCTGTTTCAGCCGAGACCAGATTTTATGATTTAGCATCTCTTTATACGTATATTGTGAAACTGAATAAATGAATAGGGACTTCAAATAAAAGTGTGTTTTCGTGTTTGTCTTTTAGATTATCTACCTAAATATAATCAGGGGGAGGTAAAGGAAGACACAAGAACTGACTACAGTCACGAATCTATTAAAAATAAAGAAAAAAAACGTGCTTCTTATTTTTTAGTTCTATGCCGTTCACATAAAACGGCCAATGGTTAATCAACAACAAAATTGGTAGCGTGTTCTTGTTGTGAAAGGAGCCTGTATTATCACTAGCTACCCATCCGGCGTGTACCAGATATAACGCCCATCTCATCAACGATACAAGGCCCTACAGGTTACTATTTAGTTTCAAAATAAAAGAACGGCATGAGAAATCACTCTGAAAAAATACTCTTTGATACTTAAATTGAAGATACCTCTTTGTCAAGGGTATTGCTGTATAAGTTTGACCTGAATCTAACCAAGAGGTTGTACAAAGTAAACTTTACGAAATAAAATTCTTTCTCATGATAAAAGTCGAAATTATTAATTACCTAGGATAAATCAAACTCTTTCTTGTTCAAAACAAGATAGAAAATGTGACTCTCGAAGTTTTAAAACAATTTTTGAAAAGAAAAAAAAAGGGATAAATAAGTAGCCTTTTGTGTCCTGTGATGCTAACAGTTTGAAGCCCAAAAAGTGAAGTCCTCGAGATTTCTCGTGCCCTCGCTTTTATACCCCACAACCCCGCAATCACACAAGTCTCCCTGCGTGATGGCAATCCCGCAATAAAACTCTGTGGGAGCGCGTGCCTCCGCAACACTTTCATGCGGGGAACGTGCTTCCCTACCAACAAGAGTTACGGCCGCCATCACCCAAACTGAGAACTCGTAAGGGGTGACCCCAGAAAACACTCGTCATGTAGCATTAATAAATTAAACTTTACCCAAAATTATCGGGAAACAAAAGGACTATGGCTTTGAAAAGTGACCATTACATTTGTAAATAAATCTTTATAACAGGGAGTTTAAAACCATCTCTGCAACCTAAAATTCGGAGTCTGACAGACGGCATCTGTTTACATCGCGCCGTAGCAACCGTTCCCAGAATGCACTATTGCGCAATATGTAAACAAACAAATATGGCCGACATGTCATCTCAGAATTGGCGGCTGCAAAGAAAACTGATTAATTACATTTGTATCAGGACACTCTGTCATCTGAACACTCACAAACGCAAAAGAAAAAGGTAATTACCATTCGCACAAGCAACTGTCATACTGTAAAACTCACAACCTGAAGTAAACAAACCGATGATCCATCATATATGCAAAAGGGGTGCAGTTTCCAGGTGCATCATTCATTCGTACACGGCAAAGACTGGGTCATATCACAATTTTTCTTATTTCTCCACAAAAAGCCTATGTTGTGGTTACTTTTTAGACTTGCCTTGCTGAGACACTTCTAATGAGTATCTAATGAGAAATAAGAAAAATATTTACCTGATACCCAGTCTTATCTAGGCCTATGCATACTTGTACTAAAATTTCAACAGGTCTTGTTAAGGAGGAATAGTTTATGATAATTTTCTTGAGTTCTCAAAAACATGTTGTGGGTTTCATTAGAAGCGCCTTAGTGAGACCCCTCTAATGAGTATGCATATGTTTTTTTACTACCTCTTGACATTCTTAAAAACTGTTGGATTAGTGATGAATAGTGTAGAATGTGATCTGATGCACTTTCTGCGCTGTCTGTTCTGGGTCTTGTTTGTGCAGGGCTGTCTACAACCACTTCGTTATTTGAGCCAGAGCTTGAGAAAATGTACCTGTGGTCATGTATTTCCAACAAAGGCGCAGATCAGCCTACATAGTCATGTCTTCACTGGGGGTCCCCAAAGACTGATCAAACCATACAAATGATATGACTCATAGCTGGGTACTATAATCCAATGGTACACTATCTCAGCTTGAAGCTTATTTGGTTTAAGTGGAAACTAGACACTTTGGTTATAAAACTTTTTTCATGCTCAACTCAGCTGAGCATGAAATTTGTCCTGCTAATAAATCTCAAATTACTAATTATTTCAAATTCTTTCTTGCTAAACATTGCTGAACATGAAGATTTCTTTGCTAATAAATATAAAAATGCCATCTATTGTTGTAGTTTTGTCTTTTTTAGAGAACTCAGATCATAATTCTTACTTTTAATATGCAGCCCTCTCACACACACACACACACACACACACACCCACCCCCCCCCCCCCCCCCCACCCAGTGTCCGTCCCTCGTTGGTTTCCACACTTTAACTTGAATAGCTTTTGATGGATTTTATTCAGATCTTGCATACACATATATATCAGAGATGATTGGTTTTGGATTGTTTATGGGCAAATTTCGTCTATATTTGACAGAGTTAGCTGCCCCTATTTCTGTTTCCAGACGATATCTTGAGTAAATACCAATTGCTTTTCACCAAACCTGGTATATGCATTGATCTCATGGAAATCAGGTTTCGGATTGCTAATGGGCAATTTTCATCAATTTTTGCCAAGTTACCTTCCTGCCACAAGATATGGAGGGGTATACTAATTTCACGTTTTTATTTTCTAACCTAATTTCTAAGCTTAGCCAGGGTCCATAGCACAGTTTGTAGCATGCCTGACTGCACACCCAGGATTCGTAAGTTTGAATCCCAGCTCAGTTACATAACTTTCATGGACATTGATCGTGAAATGATTTCTATAATCATTCTCCCACTTCCACTGGTTCAAGAAGGGCAGTTGTCAGTTTCTGTCAAAAGTATATGCACAAGTACTGATTAACCACAGAGGATTATGCTTGCTCCCAGGAAAAAATTGAGTAGGTTAACTGACCAGCTCAACATGACCTTAACAGTGTTGACTGGGTGGTAAAAAAACTCACACTCACTCAATTACTTAGTTGTGGCAGATGCTCAACGGGGCCTCTTTTAATTGTTTCTTGATGGGACCTCTTTTAATTGTTTCTTGTTATCTATCTTTCTCTCTCACTGAGAGACTGGGCAGTTTAACCTCAACTAAATAAATTCAGGGCTGTACAGGCTGTACTAAGACTTCACTGTCCACCTGTTCCCCCAGACACCTTTTCATTTAACCCAGCATAAGTACTTACACATTGAAATTCAGGCTTTTAGCTTGCACTAAATGATGATACACCTTGGACTTTTTTAATGTATGTGAAGTCCAAAGTGCTTCTAGGAGACATAAAAATAGTTTAATGTTTTTCATCATCCAGTGCAAGCTCAAAAATCTTTCAGTTCTTGTATTCACATTTTATTTTATTTGTCTAATTATCCGTACATGTAGTTTGTTTGTGTTGAGGTTTTACGGCCCAGTCAACCCAATGGGGTCATGTTGAGCGCGGTCAGTTTACCTAACCACATGTTTACTGGGCAGGCTTAGTCCTCTAAGCGGTTAACCAGTATTGTGCACATTCTTTCGCCAGAAACTGACAACTGCCCTTCTTGAATCAGCGGAAGGGAGAGAATGACTGTAGAAAATATTTCATGATCAATCTCCATGAAAGAATGTTGCCGACCTCGGCGGGGGTTTAACCCGCGACCTCCTGGTCTCCAGTCGGACGGCGCATCAAACTGAGCCACCTAGGCCGGTATATGTAGTATTCTACCTTACAGAAATATTTTTTTTCCAAATACAAGGATTAAAGTTGGCTAAGCATCAGATTTGGAACATCCAGTAGGCAGAACTTTCATGTTATGTCAAGGCAATATGCATGCGACAACTGCAAGCAACATTATTGGCTGATGTTCACAAGCAATGTTTTTTGTCCGTGCCTAATGCCTGCCTTGATGAGAACATTTGAACCAGCACATGACAAAACCTATAATAAGACATGTGCAACCATTAAAGATTTAGATCAGCCTGTGCATCCACTGACCAGAGTCTTTGCTGACTGCGTGTGCCTTCTACAACCTCGAGGCTATTTAAGAAATGAATGTAATTCATTTAACGTTGATCGAAGTATGAACAACATTGGGTCACGAGCAAAGTTTAAGTGAACCCATTTGGGGTTCACTTAAAACTTTGCTCCTGACCCAGTGTTGTTCATACTTTGTTTATAGGGGTTCACTTAAACTTTGCTCATGACCCAATGTTGTTCATACTTTGTTCATAGGGGTTCACTTAAACTTTGCTCATGACCCAATGTTGTTCATACTTTGTTCATAGGGGTTCACTTAAACTTTGCTCATGACCCAATGTTGTTCATACTTTGTTCATAGGGGTTCACTTAAACTTTGCTCATGACCCAATGTTGTTCATACTTTGTTCATAGGGGTTCACTTAAACTTTGCTCATGACCCAATGTTGTTCATACTTTGTTCATAGGGGTTCACTTAAACTTTGCTCATGACCCAATGTTGTTCATACTTTGTTCATAGGGGTTCACTTAAACTTTGCTCATGACCCAATGTTGTTCATACTTTGATGAACGTTAAATGAATTGCATTCATTACTTATATTTACTCATTACTTATATTTACATTATTTCATTTCCATCATATGACCAAACAAAAGAAGAAAACAATTGCACGCAGTTTTTCTATTGACAGTGGAACAGCGTCATTGGCGCCATAACGTCGCCATCATCCAATTATATTGAAAAGAACCATTGTTTATTTTGACGTCACTGACGTCGCATGAGTCAGTGTATTCATTGAAGTATGAACAACACATTACGAAAACACGCCTATTCAAATATATCAAAAAAATTTCGCCTCCAAAATCTTAAAATTTTCTGATAAAAAACTCTGATAATTTTCATATTTCTGCTTAAAACATAGATAGTGGGTACTCAATAGAACCGCCTCGGTGAGGCGGTTCTAATGAGTACCCTCGATCTATGTTTTGAGAGAGAATAAGAAAAATAATTTATACCCCTCTAAACCCCAGTTTTACTATATAAAAGTGGGGTTTAAGGGGGTCAAAACCATATAGGCGTGTTTTCGTGATGATTGCTTCCCAGTAGTTAAGTATAGGGGTTTTCTATAAATGCTCTGAGAATGTAAATACTCAAAGATGAATAAACAAGATTCCTTGCCGTACTGGGTGGATGTACAGGCTGATCTGAGTATGCTAATCACACACGTCTTGCTGTAGGTTTTGTCATGCAGTGCTTCATTTAACTCTTTGCATGCTGGGTAATTTTGCATGCTTTTTTTTGTTGTATGGTCTTTTGCTTCATTTAACTCTTTGCATGCTGGGTAATTTTGCATGCTTTTTTTTGTTGTATGGTCTTTTGCTTCATTTAACTCTTTGCATGCTGGGTAATTTTGCATGCTTTTTTTGTTGTATGGTCTTTTGCTTCATTTAATTCTTTCCATGCTGGGTAATTTTGCATGCTTTTTTTTGTTGTATGGTCTTTTGCTTCATTTAACTCTTTGTGCATGCTGGGTAATTTTGCATGCTTTTTTTTTTTTTTTTTGTTGTATGGTCTTTTGCTTCATTTAACTCTTTGCATGCTGGGTAATTTTGCATGCTTTTTTTTTGTTGTATGGTCTTTTGCTTCATTTAACTCTTTGCATGCTGGGTAATTTTGCATGCTTTTTTTGTTGTATGGTCTTTTGCTTCATTTAACTCTTTGCATGCTGGGTAATTTTGCATGCATTTTTTTTGTTGTATGGTCTTCTGCTTCATTTAACTCTTTGCATGCTGGTTAATTTTGCATGCTTTTTTTTTGTTGTATGGTCTTTTGCTTCATTTAACTCTTTGCATGCTGGGTAATTTTGCATGCTTTTTTTTATGCAAAGAGTTAAATGAAGCTTCATTTGCATGACAAAACCTATTATGTAATGTTGTTTTCCTTAGTTTGAACTTCTTGTTTCTTTGTAGATTCTTCATTAAAATGTTTTCAAAATGTTTTGTATTTCAGCTCTCCCAATTGATCAAATGTTTGCCTGGAGTGTTTACAAATGAACACATCTTACAGCTATGTGACTTATCTAACAGTAATGGACGTAAGATAGCAGCAAAAGCACTATGTCAAAACTCACGATTCACCAGTGATGAAACAGGATGATAGGGATAAATGATGATGATTATGATTATTTAGCACTGTCATGCTGATTAGAAACAGAAGATAGCGGCAAAAGCACCTCGTCAAAACTCAAGATTCACCAGTGATAAAACAGGATGATAGGGACAAAAAAGCAAGACAAACATACTTTGTCAAAAATTGAGATTAACATGTGACAAAACATGATAATAGGAGCAAATGATGATGTTTATAATTATTTAGCACTGGTATGCTAGATAGGATCAAAAGATAGCGGCAAAAGTATTTTGTCAAAATTTCAGATTCACTAGTGATGAAACAGGATGATAGGGATGGATCATGGCAATTTTGATTGTTCAGCTTTTAGCATTCTGGGACAAAATTTGATAGACAGTATTTTGAAATATTTTTTGTATGTTTCCACAAAATAGGGTTTGACATATGATATTGGAGACAATTTGCAAGAAATGTTGAAACCTTTTTTTTTTCAGAGAAAGATAAGAAAAACATATATCTAAATGTTGTCTGCTAAACTGGTTCAGAAATTGCTACAAATGGTTAGTGTGTAATAGTAATTTAAGACTTTAATGTTTCTAATGCTATGATTTGGTAAACACTATCACTCAGACCGAGACTGGAATGTTTACATGTTTGAGCATTGAGAGAATGCTATGATACAATGTATATGGTAAAAAAGTGACATGTTCTTGTACAGCTGAGTTCACTATTGTTTTGTGAAGAACTCCGTTGCTATCAGAGTTGTGAAGAACTCAGTTGCTATCAGAATTCAAATTCACCATTTTGGAATTTGGGAATTGAACAAATTTAGCTGTTGTCAGTAAGCCTAGAGTAATGTTTAATCTTTAGCATTTGCTATAATTGACTTTCTGTTGTCACTAAGAAAAAAAATTTTAGTATTTATGTATATATACAGCAAAGAATGAAACCAGTAGAATCTGATAGTGAAAGTGGTGAAAATAAAACTTTCAGAAGCTACAAAACTACAAAAATTTTGGCTTCTTATGATGCAGCTTTTCCACTTCAGCATCTTTTGAGAGGATATACAAATAGTACAGATGATGTTCGGGAAAAAGCCACATTCACAGAACATACATGTAGCCTACCGCCGGCCTCGGTGGCTCAGTTAGATGCGCGTCCGACTGGAGACCAGGAGGTCGCAGGTTCGACCCCTGCCGAGGTAGCAACATTCTTTTGTGGAGATTGATCATGAAATAGTTTCTACGGTCATTCTCTCCCTTCCGCTGATTGGGCAGTTGTCAGTTTCTGGCAAAAAATTGTGCACAATACTGGTTAACCACTTAGAGGACTAACCCTGCCCAGTAAAAGTGTGGTTAGGTAAACTGACTGCGTTCGATATGACCCTATTGGGTTGACTGGGTCGTAAAACCTCAACACAAACATATATGTAGCCTTCCAAAGATGCTAAGTGGAAGAGCAAACATACCATGACATAGTAAACATACCACAAACCAAAGACAAGCAAAGTATACTTCGACATCTGTGTAACACAGTTCGTTAAAACACAGTTTTGGATATAACACGGTTGAAGGATGGATCTAAAAAGTGTATAGATTATATTGAAAAATGACCATAAATGGTCATTTTTAGCTCGCCTGTACGAAGTACAAGGAGAGCTATTGTAGTCACCCCGGTCGTCCACGTTTGCGTTTGCGTTTGCGTTTGCGTTCCCGTTCCCGTCACACTGTGTTAAAGTTTTTCAAATGCTTATATCTCAACAGTCACTCCTCACAGAGGCATCAAATTTGGAACTTAGGTACCTTGGAGGGTCTTCTGAGATTCCAAGAGAATAAACCCCTGGGTTCATGCCCCTGGGTGGGGCTAGGGGTCAGAATCTAGGACACCTTTGTAATACTGTGTTAAAGTTTTTCAAATTCTTATATCTTGACTTTCACTCCTCATAGAGCATTCATATTTAGAATTTGGGTACCTGGACGAGTCTTCTGAGATTCCAAAAGAACATACCCCTGGGTTCATACCTCAGGGTGGGCCTTGGGGTGGGGCTAGGGGTCAAAATCTAGGACACATTTGTAAAATCTTATATGCCTACAGGTTATAGACACAACTGGTTATACATCAGCTAACTATGTGACATCAGTTTAAGTGTAAGAGAGTGAAGGTCATGGTGACCTACATTTTACGGTCAAGGTCACCTAGATTTCACGGTCCAGTGATTTTGCCTTATATCTTGAATACTATTTGTTGGATAAATGTCACACCTGGGATATTACTTCCATGTGACCCAATGAATGACCACTTACTATATCTAGGTCATTGTGACCTATATTTCATGGTTCAGTGATTTTGCCTTATATCTTGAATACTTTTTGTTGGTTAAATGTCACACCTGGGATATTACTTCCATGTGACCCAATGAATGACTACTTACTATATCTAGGTCATTGTGACCTATATTTCATGGTTCAATGATTTTGCTTTATATCTTGAATACTATTTGTTGGATAAATGTCACACCTGGGATATTAGTTCCATGTGACCCAATGAATGACCACTTACTATATCTAGGTCATTGTGACCTATATTTCATGGTTCAGTGATTTTGCCTTATATCTTGAATACTATTTGTTGGATAAATGTCACACCTGGGATATTAGTTCAATGTGACCCAATGAATGACCACTTACTATATCTAGGTCATTGTGACCTATATTTCATGGTTCAGTGATTTTGCCTTATATCTTGAATACTATTTGTTGGATAAATGTCACACCTGGGATATTAGTTCCATGTGACCCAATGAATGACCACTTACTATATCTAGGTCATTGTGACCTATATTTCATGGTTCAGTGATTTTGCCTTATAGCTTGAATACTATTTGTTGGATAAATGTCATACCTGGGATATTAGTTCCTTGTGACCCGATTATTGACGTCAAAATATATCTCTGTTGGTGTGACCTATATTTCATGGTTCAGTGATTTTGCCTTATATCTTGAATACTATTTGTTGGATAAATGTCACACCTGGGATATTACTTCCATGTGACCCAATGAATGACCACTTACTATATCTAGGTCATTGTGACCTATATTTCATGGTTCAGTGATTTTGCTTTATATCTTGAATACTTTTTGTTGGATAGATGTCACACCTGGGATATTAGTTCCATGTGACCCAATGAATGACCACTTACTATATCTAGGTCATTGTGACCTATATTTCATGGTTCAGTGATTTTGCCTTATATCTTGAATACTATTTGTTGGATAAATGTCACACCTGGGATATTAGTTCCTTGTGACCCGATTATTGACGTCAAAATATATCTCTGTTGGTGTGACCTATATTTCATGGTTCAGTGATTTTTGCCTTATATCTTGAATACTATTTGTTGGATAAATGTCACACCTGGGATATTACTTCCATGTGACCCAATGAATGACCACTTACTATATCTAGGTCATTGTGACCTATATTTCATGGTTCAGTGATTTTGCCTTATATCTTGAATACTATTTGTTGGATAAATGTCACACCTGGGATATTAGTTCCTTGTGACCCGATTATTGACGTCAAAATATATCTCTGTTGGTGTGACCTATATTTCATGGTTCAGTGATTTTGCTTTATATCTTGAATATTTGTTGGATTAATGTCACAACTAGGATATTAGTTCCATGTGAACCAATGAATGACCACTAACTATATCTAGGTCATTGTGACCTATATTTCATGCTTCAGTGATTTTGCCTTTTATTTATATTACTATTTCATGGAGAATTGTCATACCTGGATTATTATATCTAAGTGACAAAATGATTTACATACAAATACATCTAGGTCAGTGTGACCTATATTATATGGCTTAATGATAAAAATGTTACAATATAAAATGTACCCAGCAGGCGAGCTCGCTGTCCTCCGACAGCTCTTGTTTCAATATCCTTTCGACGTCCTCAACGTATTAAAACGGTTGAAAAAAGGGGGTGATAAATAGCACGCATCTTTTACAGCTAAATAGCGGTAACGTGATAATTCGGTTGAAAAAAAGGGGTGATAAATAGCACGATAGTTCTGTCGTAGAACGACCAGGAATTTTGAAATAAGATGCCAACTTTAGAAAATATTTTCAATCAAATGACGAACAAATATATAATTTTTAAGTAAAATTTTTATTTATTATAGCCGAGACTATAATTATGCATCATCACACTTTTCATATCATAATTACGTAATTAATGATTAAAAGCTAAAAATAGCGAGATGTCACAATTTAAAAAATATTAAAAAGTGTTACGTCATTAAAAAATATTTATTAAGAGATGGGCAAACGACTAAGAAGAAAGTAGCCTTGGATTTGATAGTTAGAATACTGAACTTTATATTTTCAAGAAAAAACGGTATATTGAATCATCATTATTATACAATTACGTAACATTACATCTTGATTAGAATTCCGTTTTGATATGCTCTGGCCGTTGCGTTCACATTAATTTTCGTTTTGAGTACGTTATGGTGTTGACTGTCCTCAAACTTTTAGCGTACTAATACATATAAAATAGATTTCTGAACCTTTTGAAAACGTTATAGTCGTTCGTATCCATATCGCTGAAATTCACAAAAAACAGCCACAACGTTCTTTTGCGTTACAGTTTTCCCATTTACAAGATCCCAAAAAAAAATTTCAAACAAATGCCAATGCGTTTATATGCGGAATAAGTTCATGTTTTTTAATTTAACATATAGGAAAAAAACACGAAATCATTACGCATATTACACAATGGCTATAGAAACGGCATTTCTACCTACCGTTTTAATACACTATGGTCGTTAGACTCCAGAACATACGTGCTATTTGACACCCCATTTTTTCAACCGAATTTTTACGCAATGGATGTTTTGTTTCGGAACATACCGGACGTCGAAAGGATATAATCTATACATTTTTGTTTGGATATGACACGGTTGTTTAACTAACACAGTTTATGCTATGGACCCCAACAATAGTGTTATAAATTATAAGAGGTTGTCGTGTATACCGAGTTCACTCTTCCCCAACAAGTTAATCACAATACTCGGCTGGATCCATAAAACAAAACAATAAGACATCTAAAAGGACGAAACCCAAAAACAGTTCTACAGCCACAAAGAACACTAGAACCACCACCTTAGAATAGTTAGTAGTAAAAAATAACGGGGAGAGAATTAAATTGAATCTATGGACACCAAATCTAATAAAACTGGTTCTGGCAGTTAGACTCCTAGAGAGATTAAACTCATGAAGAGGTAAGACTCATAGAGAGATTAGACTCATAGAGAGACCAGAAACAAGTAGAGATTAGAGCCATAGAGAGATTAAAATCTCAAAGCCTTAGATAAGATTGAAAAATTGTGATATTTTTCTTGTTTCTCGATGAAAACATATGTTGTGGTACTCATTAGAAGTGCCTCAGTGAGGCACTTCTAATGAGTACCCATCACATGTTTTTGTCTAGAAATAAGAAAATATTATGTGGATACCCACTTTTATCTGTAGCTATGTTAAATAAGCTGTAAATTGATGTTTTGTGGAATCAGAGTGTAATGTGGGCGTTATATAGGAAATACAATATTAATTCTAAGTATTGGGGCCCCTTAATTCCTTACTACACTACAGCCTCTTTATAACACAGTTCATTATAACACGGTTTTTTATATAACACGGTTCAAAGATGGATCCAGAAATGTATAGATTATATTGAAAAATGACCATAAATGGTCATTTTTCAATATAATCTATACATTTTTGTTTGGATATAACAGGGTTGTTTAACTAACACAGTTTATGCTATGGACCCCAAAAGTAGTGTTATAAAGATGTTGAGGTGTACTACACTAGTCCTAAAAAGTGAAAAAGTCTATTTTACACCTGTTAATATGTCTAAATATTGCTGCATGTATGGCAAACGGTGAAGATCCTGATCAATTGCCACATTCTACAGTATCTGATCTGGGTCTGCACTGTTTTCTCTCTCAGGTCTGTGGTAGTATTGTGCATCTGACAAAGAAAAATTGCTACTGCAAATACAACACAGATTCTGATAATATACAGACTGATAATAATAAATATTGTGGCAGGAGGCTATAAAACTCTCAGCAGAGCCAACAGCATGGTGGTATAACAAGGTTTAATGAGCCTGCAGAAATTGCTATTTAACGGTAAACCTTTGATATCTATGACCAATGAAATCAAAGTTCCTCGAAAGCCCTGAAGTACAAAGCCTATTGAGAAAGTTGAAAGCTCTATGTGATTCGCTCTTGACTCAGCATAAATGGGTTAATGAGTATTCACATTAGCCTTTTCAACCCTAGGTTTGTGAAGTGTCTTCTTCTAGCCTAGAGGGGTGTCTGTCAAATATTCTAAACAGAATGGCAAACAGAGTCCCTCCTGATGAGATGGTCCACTATAGGGATCAAACATGGTTTTTGTTGCATTAGCATTCGCCAGGTCCCGTGGGAGGTGTTGAAAACTTAGGCCGGAGCCTGCAGTTTTCAACACCTCCCAAGGGACCTGGCGAATGTTAATGCATTGAAAAAACATGTTTGATCACTATTATTGCATAAAAAAGTGAAAACATTTGCTACATATCGCGTTATTTCTTGCACTATTTTGTTTCGCCTTTTCACCGAAGTCTCACGAACGTACTATGCTCATTCTAGAGCCTGGCAGTACACATCAAATCTGTGGCCCTGGTACGGTCATATTGAAAGTTGCATAGCCGTGCATATGTAGCGTGTGAATTGCCTTGTTAATACATGGCTTTTTGCCGGTTAATGCACAGCTGTTAATAACATGCGACACTGCTTTTTATGCAATAATACAAGACCTCTCATCTGAAATTATACTGTTTGCAAAAGTTTCTCCGTGGGTCTGAGGGGATGAAAGCACTATGGTCTATCTACACGGGGTGCGGGTGCCTAGTGGATAGGAGAGTTGACTCTTAATCCATTAGGTTTCTCACCGCTGTTGTTCGAGCCTCACTCGGGTCACATGTAGGAAAGCCAAGTTCTGCTTATGGATGGTTAAGTGGTTTTTACCACCTTTGATGAATGATCGGCTTGATATCAGTGAAATATTCTTAAAAGGGCCATTACTTACAAATCAAAAAAAAATCTACACTGGCAATTTTCGTTTAATCTTTCCATGGGTGTTACAGTAAAACAATGTTATCTTCGAACATTTAAAAAATGGTTACTGTTATTTCTTTTGTACTTTCTTTAATCAGAGAAACCATGAAACTTTGATAGTTTTAAGCTCTAAAGTCGTACAAAAACAAAAACTTTACTTGTATGGTTTTGTCAAAAATGTCCAGTTTCGTCAATGACAGCCAATCAGATTCCTTGATGCAGTTGTTGCTAAAAATTTGCATACTTGATGGCAAATAGTGCAGATCCAGATCAGTTGGCTTCTGAAGAAGCCAACTGATCTGGATCTACACTGTTTGCAAAACAGTGTATATCCGGGTTCAGCGGGACAAGAGTTAATATATCAAAACTGCATGTTTTCTACACAGCAGGGTAATATTTCTCACTCACAGTTAACTAAAATATTAAATAAATCACAGAATAGTTCATATTTTCAAAAACTTTTAAGATTTGATTTGTTGATGGTGACTCCGGCGGAAGGACAAAACTCAAAAGTGCCGGTGTAGCTATACCACAGTGGAAAGGGTTAAATGTTTTTGTGGCCGGCCTCGGTGGCTCAGTTGGATGTGCCGTCCGACTGGAGACCAGGAGGTCACGGGTTCAACCCCCGCCGAGGTCGGCAACATTCTTTCGTGGAGATTGATCATGAAATATTTTCTACGGTTATTCTCTCCCTTCCGCTGATTCAAGAAGGGCAGTTGTCAGTTTCTGGCGAAAGAATGTACACAATACTGGTTAACCGCTTAGAGGACTAAGCCTGCCCAGTAAAAGTGTGGTTAGGTAAACTGACCGCACTCTACATGACCCCATTGGGTTGACTGGGCCGAAAAACCTCAACACAAACATAAATATTTTTGTAGAGAAATGAGGAAAATATTGGGATACCCCTCTCTTTCTTGAGTTATACCAGAGCTTGTTTGCTTTAACACTTAACAGTCCTAAGCATTAAGTGGGCTTTTTCATGCAAAAATGTGTCTTTGCCCATGTGCACAGTCTGATCAGGCCTTCACTGTCTCACACTGTGAGATAAAATCTCACAGAATTTTATCTCACAGAATTTGGCCAATCTGTAAGGCAAATCCCTTAAAAAATTCAACTCTCACAGAATTTTCAGACCATTTTACAACTGATTTTATGAAGAAATAAACAGAAATCATATTATTGTGGTTTTCGTAAGCTTCTTACATGCAAAAAAAACAAACAAACAACTTTGGACTATATTTGGGGAGCTCAAAAATGATGTTTAAGAAAATCTCACAGAATTTGGTGAAATCTCCCTTAAAATTTTGCCTTATCTCACAGATCTTACTCCACTGCTTATGGCATGTATGTCTGTCTGATAACAGAATCATTGGATACTACAAAATGTATGAATGGAGAGCATGATACAGTCGACTCTTGTTATCTCGAATTCCAGGGGACTCTCTGAAACACTTCGAGATATCCATGCTTCGACATATCAGAGTTGCAGAACTGAGGAAAAAATAAATCAAACAACCACATTTTTGTTTGTGTTGAGGTTTTACGGCCCAGTCAACCCAATGGGGTCATGTCGAGCGCGGTCAGTTTACCTAACCACACGTTTACTGGGCAGGCTTAGTCCTCTAAGCGGTTAACCAGTATTGTGCACATTCTTTCGCCAGAAACTGACAACTGCCCTTCTTGAATCAGCGGAAGGGAGAGAATGACCGTAGAAAATATTTCATAATCTCCACGAAAGAATGTTGCCAACCTCGGCGGGGGTTGAACCTGCGACTTCCTGGTCTGCAGTCGGACGGCGCATCCAACTGAGCCACCGAGGTCGGCAACAACCACATTTAACAAATGAATATGTAATTTGTCTCCTGAAGTTAGAGACATATTGAAAATATTGGGGAAAAGAGGAGAAATTGTTAGGAGCAATTTCTCCTCTTTTCCACAATATTTTGTTAACTGTTCTTTGTTACCTGTTCTTAGACTCCATGTTCAAACAGGGACCAGAATTTCACTTCGAGATAAGCGGTTATTCAAGATAAGCAAGGTTCGAGATAACGAGAGTCGACTGTACTTTGTGCATGGGTAGGATAATCTGAATCTGCACATTTTGCGCATGTTCCAAGGCACTTTTTCACTTGACGTGGCCCAAGTGATTTTGTTAGTGGGCTGTGAAAACCTGGATTAGACTGCATAGATGTACAGGTACACAGATGTTCATTACGAAAACATACCTATTCAAGTATATAGAAAATTTCACGTCCAAAAACTGAAAATTTTCAGAAAAAAAAACTCTGATATTTTTCTTATTTCTGCTCAAAACATAGATTGTGGTACTCGTTAGAACCGCCTCGGCGAGGCGGGCCGAGGCGGTTCTAACGAGTATCCACAATCTATGTTTTTGAGCAAAAATAAGAAAAATAATGTATACCCCTGTAAACCCCAGTTTAACTATATAAAAGTAGGGTTTAAGGGGGTCAGTATTATATAGGCGTGTTTTCGTGATGCAGCATGAGCTGGATCCTGGCTGGCCACAAATGTCCAGAAGTTACAATTTTGCCCATCACGAAAACATGCCTATATAATTTTGACCCCAGCAAACCCCACTTTTCTATATAAAAACTGAGGTTTACAGGGGTATATATTATTTTTCTTATTTCTGCTCAAAAACATAGATTGTGGGTGCTCGTTAGAACTGCCACGCCGAGGCAGTTCTAACGAGTACCCACAATCTATGTTTTGAGCAGAAATATGAAAATATGTAAAAACACCAGAATTTTTATCCTAAATTTTTCAGTTTTTGGAGGTGAAGTTTTCTATATATTTGAATAGGCGTGTTTTCTTATTGCATTGGCTTTCTTCCTATGTTCATGAATTTATGTTGTCTGACTATTAGTGCTAATAAATTTTGAAATTCTGCTCTGTCTTCTTGATACATTTTTAAACTTCACCAATCTCTGAGTAAATTTATCAAAGACAAATTGACATTTTGTTATTTTTCCCCGAAAATAAGCTTTGATATTTCATGCACATTGTGCCAGGGAACCCCTTGGATGGCAGACCACAGAAGGAAGTCCAGGTCGGACCTGACAAGCTTGAGGTGGTAGCTTCCTTTTGCTACCTAGGAGACATGCTCTCAGCAGCAGGTGGCTGTGAACTTTCAACCACAACATGTGTGAAAACCGCCTGGAAGAAGTTCAAGGATCTGCTACCAGTCCTCTCTTCACGCCACCTCTCTTTCAAAACACGTGGCCATGTGTACAGCTCTTGTGTGCGGAGCGCAATGCTCCATGCCAGCGAGACTTGGCCATTGATAAAGCCGAACCTCCAGCGTCTGCAGCGAAATGACAGGGCAATGATCAGACAGATCTGCAATGTCAGGCCGCAAGACATTGTCACCACCAGGTCCAATGAGCTACTTGTGCGGCTTGGCATTGAGGATCTGGACCTCATTCTGAAGGAGAGAAGACTTCGAAGGTATGGACATGTGGAACGCTCCAGTGGTGCAATCAAGACAGCCTTTGACATACAGGTTGATGGAAAGCGTGGGCCTGGGAGGCCCAAAATGACATGGAAGCAGCTGACAGAGAGGGATTGCAGGGAGTGGAAGCTCTCGGCTATCAACCCTCATGATAGACGTACCTGGAGATCTGGTGTGAGATCTGCCATGCGTGCAGCAAGCCAGCTATCTGGAAGGGGGCCCACTGATGTGGATGTTGCCCCTGTACCTGCACGTTAATTAAGCTGGCCTCGGTGGCTCAGTTGGATGCGCCGTCCGACTGGAGACCAGGAGGTCGCGGGTTCAACCCCGCCGAGGTCGGCAACATTCTTTCGTGGAGATTGATCATTAAATATTTTCTACGGTCATTCTCTCCCTTCCGCTGATTCAAGAAGGGCAGTTGTCAGTTTCTGGCGAAAGAATGTGCACAATACTGGTTAACCACTAAGAGGACTAAGCCTGCCCAGTAAACGTGTGGTTAGGTAAACTGACCGCACTCGACATGACCCTATGATATGATGATTGTCTCTAGAGACAATTGGATTGAAATGTCAAAGCTTTTTTTAAGCACACACACAAATATATATATATATATATATATATATATATATATATATATATATATATATATATATATATATATATATATATATATATATATATATATATATATATATATATATTTCATAATATTGTCAACTGATTTTTTTTTTACTCAACAAGCTTAGCCTTATCTATTTATTATGCTCTTCACTTTTGTCTTGTCTGTTGGTATGTGTATATGTGTCCATAACACTTTATCGACATTTGATGGGGCGGCCAACTGATGTTGGCATACAGTTGGACAAGGCCTGCTATCCTTATAGCAGATAAGGGTAGAGGAGGAATGTTTTTATTTCTTCTTATTCTTGACTTTCATTCCTGTTCCTCTCTTTCATCTCGTCTACTATCTCTTCTGTCTCTTTTCTCCCTTTCTCTGGGAGACAAAATTAACCCAAGGGTTGACATGTTAAACTATAAACATTTATTTGCTGTTCCTTAAAAGCTGCTAAAGTTAGCTGTCTGAACATACATATTTGGATAAACCACCATCAAAATATTTTGGCTGGTTCTAAAAGAGTTGAAGCATACGGGTGGCAGAGTGGCTAGCACTCTCGACTTCGTATCACAAGGCTCTGGGTTTGAATCCCGCTGGAGAGGGAATCAGCACAAAAACATGCCTATATAATGTTGACCCCTTAAAGCCCACTTTTATGTAGTAAAACTGGGGTTTACAGGGGTATATATTATTTTTCTTATTTCTGCTCAAAAACATAGCTTGTGGGTACTCGGCTACTAACGGATACCCACAGTCTATGTTTTGAGCAGAAATGTGAAAAATATCAGAATTTGTATCTGAAAATATTCATTTTTTTGTGGTTAAATTTTTGGTATATTTGAATAGCCATGTTTTCGAAATGTCATCTCATGACTGTACAGCACTTTATAGAGCCTTTCATTATCATCTTTCTGTCATCCTGATGTGACCATTGCGAAAACACGCCTATTCAAATATATAGAAACTTTCACCTCCAAAAACTGAAAATTTCAGATCAATTTTTCATATTTCTGCTCAAAATATAGATTGTGGGTACTCGTTAGAACAGTCTCGGCGAGGCGGTTCTAACGGGTACCCACAATCTATGTTTTTGAGCAGAAATAAGAAAAATAATTTATACCCCTGCAAACCCCAGTTATACTACATAAAAGTGGGGTTTAAGGGGGTCAAAATTATATAGGCATGTTTTCGTGATGAATGTTGAAAGAGATGTAAAACGCCAAAGTGTCAACCTCTAAAAGAGTTATGTCCCTTCATTATTAATCCAACTTTACTTAATGAATCTTCTCGACATACTGGCTCAACATACACCTTGACCCAGTGACCTTGACCTATATTTCACACTGTTGACTTTGTCAGATTATACAATGTTCTATCCCTAACCCTGACCTTGATCTTAAAGACACGCCAAACAGGGATGGTGGTAATTAAACTTGAGACCTATATCTACCATCATGCTAAATATAATGAAATCCATCAAAATGTCTTTATAATATAAGGTCTTATAAATAAACTCTTCCTTCCAAGATTATTAAGCCTTTTAAATGTCTATAGCGTTTTCATTTTAGCACATTTCTTTTGTGTGGAAGAAATTTTTAATGAAATTTTCATTTATTATGCACACAATTTAACTTTATCTCCGGTGTTTATGAAATGTTTCTTTAAGTATTGGGGTCCAAATCATGATTCCACTATTAGCTTTTATAATATTTTCACAGAAAATTTTAATATTCCACAATATCAGCTAGATTTTCATGAATTAGAATATATTAAAACAAACGATCTCAAAAAGTTAGCAAGAGGAAAGATAGAAAATTTCAATTTCACCAGAATTTAACAAAAGACGCCTGCTCTTAATGTGGTCAAGCTATTTATTTTACGTATAAAGTAGATCAAGATTTCATAACATATGACACTAACAAACTACTATTCTTACCCTGTTGTGCCACCTTGATTCATCCTCACTGTGTAAGATATATGCTTAGTTCTGAACCAACGTCAAAACAATGTATTAGATGTAAGTCAATTCTTTGCGGTGGCATAAACGGAGCAATAGTAGACACAGCTAGAATGTTAAGAAAAAGAATTCGACAACTGAACGGATTTAGTATGGACTGGCGTTTCCTCCGGCCCCGCCCTCGCCCCCGCCCCCCCCCCGCCCCCCCCCCTCCCTTGTCAAATGATATGTCAATGAGCCAGTGGTAGTGAAGTAGTAAACATTTAGTAGATCTTGATAGTCGGTAGATGTTCAGCCTACCGACAACTGAGTGTTCAAGTGTTATATTATGCTAAATAATATTAATATAGTTCCGATAAATATAATCGATAATCCTAATATTATTTTACAAATCTGCAAATTTGTTTGTAGCTGAACTGCTACAAATAAAGTGACAAGTGGTCATTAAATATTAATTTTTTTTAACCTCAGTTTTGGCTGAATCAGGGAAAACCGTCGCCCCTGCCAATTCGAGACGGACAAAATGTATATAGATGAGTGTGCATTAGTTATAGTTATTTTCACCTGTTTGATATGTCTGGCAGTGCATTATTTAATGTATAGAGGTAGAACAAAAGAATATAAAAATAAATCAACACAAACCTCTATGAACGAACCAATGATTGATCCAATGACCCAACGTAAAAAAACAGTCGCCCGCATCACGAAAACATACCTATATTATTTTGACCCCCTTAAACCCCACTTTTATATAGTAAAACTGGGGTTTACAGGGGTATATATTTTTTTCTTATTTCTGCTAAAAAACATAGATTGTGGGTACTCGTTAGAACCGCCTCGCCCACAATCTATGTTTTGAGCAGAAATATGAAAAATATCAGCATTTTTCTCTTAAAATTTTCATTTTTTGGTTGTAAAATTTTCAGTATATTTGAATAGGCATATTTTCCTAATGGGGTGGCTCCCTTTAGAATTAACCGGAGGGGAGTCGGACGAGGAATGCTTCGTTATTATGTACAACAACTTAGTCCTGTAGAAAATTCTTTTGGACGAGGAAACATTCTTCGGTATATGCAAGAAAGATCTGATGCCACACCAAGAGACCCTGGTTTAAATCAAGATCAAGGATCTCTTGGTAGAGGACAGACAAATTAAAATAAAAAAAAAAAAAAAAAAGAAAGAAAAAAAAAATCAGTAATTGAAATTTTAATGAATTAAAATTATATAATTTATTTTTGTTTTCCTTTATAATTATTTTTCAGCATAAACTGCTATTGCCAGGCACATCATGCGGTGTATCACTGAGGTGTGCCTTGTGTTTTGGTGTTTCTTTGCAAATAGTCCCTGGATTTCTTTGTCATTCTCATTAAACCAGTCTTAGTGTTTGCGAGATACTGGTCCTAGGGAGTCCATTGCTGAAGAGTGAACGGTGTCTCTGAAGACTGTCCAGTTCTTATCTAGATCCTCTGAATGTGTTCAAGTGCATCTAAACAGCTGCAGCTATTATTGATGAATGCTTGCCTCTGACTGTCTTGTTTCAGCTTGGAGACATCCAGGCTCTTCGGCACTTTCTTGCCTTGTGGTCGCCGTACAGGCTGAATGCGCGTGTTGAGTTAGCTGGCAACATGCCTGTGATCTGTCCATCTGTCTGCACCACACATAGTCTTTGTCACTCTGTATGTCCTTCCTTTGCACTATAGCATAGTCAATGAGATGCCAGTGCTTGAAGCGAGGGTACACCCATGATGTCTTGCTGCGACTTGGTAGGGGGGGAGACTGTGTTGGTGATAAAAAACTCATGCTCTGAACATTTCCTTCAGAGAAGGTCATTGCTGTTGCACTTTCCTACTCCTTCAGTTCCAGTCACTCCTTCCCAGATTCTGTGGTCTGTACCCACCCTGGCGTTCAAGTCCCCGAGGAGGATGCGTTGGTCTGTCCGGGTGTTGCAGGAATCACAGAATCCAGATCATCATACCTCATCTGGTTTTGTTATTGTTGGTGCATAGGCACTTAAAATTGTTGCATGCCTTTTGCCAGATAAAGGAAGTATCAACGTCATAAGGCGGTCATGTATGCCTTTTAGAAGTCCTGAGGGCTTCCTGACAAGGTGTGACTTGATGGCGAATCCTACGCCTGCTTCACGCTGCTCTTCTTTCTTGCGTCCATTCAAGAAGAACGCGTAATCAGCACCAAATTCTTTTAAAAGCCCTTTCTCTGCAAGGCGAGTCTAACTCAGAGCTTCAATCTCAACTTTGTAGCTGTCAAGTTCTCTACCAACTCAGCTGAGGTCTGTCAGAGTCCGCACTGTCCATGAGAGTGCGCACATTCCATGTGCCGATTGTTAAAGGTATTACCTTTGTCTTCCTTTTTCTTATTCGACCGCTAAGTGGGATCCCCGCTGATTGCGGATAATCAGCCAGTAGTTTGAAGCTGGCAATTGTTTAGGGTATCTTTTCTAGACATTTACCCAGATAAGGGGGTGAGCAGTGCGATCCTAAAAAGGTCTGCTCAGTCGCTCAGTTCGGCTGCCGAATTTCCTGTAGTGCTTCGTTCTTAAGGAAAACGACCAAAAAGAACCCAACCGCCTGTGTGCAGGCCCGCAACTAAAGCTTCCATTGTTTCCTCAGCTACTGCTTCGCCGCTCGCCTTATTGCCAAACCCCTCCGTCTTCCTGCTTGGGACCTGCGATCTCGCCCCGAGGTTATGAAACATTTTTCAATCTCAACTCAGCATGTAATAGTTTGCATTTTCATATCTATTTGCAGAAAAAAAATCATGTTCAGCTATGTTAAGCAAGAAAGAATTTGCAATTGTTAGTAATTTGGGATTTATTAATAGGACAAATTTCATGGTCAGCTGAGTTGAGGATGAAGAAAGTTTTATAACCTCGGGACCTGGTATAAGTATCTTCTAGAGACAGAACGCGGAAGATCTGGTAATATACACAATCAGAGCACAAATAAAATTTTTATACACAAAACACAATTGAAATGAAAATTATTTCCAGAAAATATTTGACAAGATATTATTGCTATTGGCCAACATTAGATATATTTGATTCACTGATGACATCGAAAAAAAACGAAATCTTAAACCTTTGGAAATATGTATATATTGCAACCAAATTACGAATATAATACAACCGACTATTAGACAAACGTTATCTTTTTTATTTTATTTTTTTCCCAAATTGTTTCCTTCATCAAAGCTTCCTTTATTAATACAAATAGTGATGTTTATTATTCTATGTTCTTTTCACTACAATATGTCATTTTATTTATGGGGTGGAAGCATTGTTTTTTGCTCTATGAGTAGTATAGGGTGCCACTGTGGCACCCTATACTACTTCTATGCTGAATAAATTTTGTTTGTTTGTTTGTTTTTATGGTTGTTTATTGTTTGTTGTTTGTATGTACTCGGCGAATGCTACACGCAATATTGCTTGATATCATATAATATAAGGATCAATCATTGGTGTGAGGTGTAGATAGAAAAAAAATCCGTCCCGAGGATCACTGTCTGGCATCTCGATGCTTGCCGAGAGATGTCAGACTGTGATCGCGAGGGACGGATTTTTTTGCACACTTTTCATTTCTGAGCGTAGAACTTAATAATGCTGTCACTTCGACTGCTGACGTCCGCCATATTTTGATGACATTACTGTGGCGTTTACTGAAGTCATTACGTTCAGTGACGTAAACGTTAATGATGGCGTACGTGACATCCACTACAACCAATGCATATCAAACACGTGAGAATTCCCGATTTTAATTTTACCCTGGGTAGTATAACCTGGCAGGATAAAAATTACTACCCCAGGATTAAATTCGGGATTTCCTTTTCTGGTGTTCAAGAACATATTTTCCCAAAGTATTGGGACACCTAAACTACTTACCGTGCATGTCCTAAAATTCAACAAATCCATTGGTCTAACTGTTAATGTGCCTTAAAAAAGTCTGAATGAGTAGCAAACAGTCAGAGCAGACGCCACGTTCCGCGGGATCTGACCTTGGTCTACACTATTTGTTCAGACCTGTCTGTCCGGATACTTAGCGTAAATACTGTACCTTGAGTAGGAATAAAACATGTCTTTTAATTCCTAACCTTTAAACTGCCAGTCACAACAATTGTCGTCTGCTTTGTAATGTGCTTGTGATTTTAAAAGTCATTTTTGCAAGCAGTGTGGACCCAGATCAGACTGCTCCTCCAGGAACAGTCTGATCAGGGTCCACACTGTTTGCTTGTTTGCAAAAAATAGGTTTGAAAAGTTTGCAAGAATATTCAGCAGACGACATTTTCAGATGCAGGTTTTCTTGGTGTTTTTAGGGTTAAAGTGTTAATCATAAACGAGACAGACAACATTTTGTGGACCCACATGTACAGACTTATTTTTTTTTATTGCAACAACAGAAAGAAATAATGCCAGTGTTAATCTTACTTTTTTGGCATCTCAGAATAGATGCGTTTATTTTTGGGGTCAATATATATTTGAATAGGCAAGGGTTTGAACAGACTGCACATATTTGTCGGACCATTTTGTTATTATTCATTTAAGTTATTGGGTTTAATAAATACTCTTTCAGGCCAGGCAGCTCCGTTAAAATTGTTTTGTCGCCCTTTAAAAAGGAGTCTTTTCGAAAGGGAAAGATTTAGCTCTCCTTTTTAGAAGGGAATTTGTGTGCAGAAATGCCCAGTCTCCCGTGACTAAATATTTATTCGTATAATCCTGTTTGATAATCCACTAAAATAAAACCAAAATAATGTCATGACTACACAGGCTGGTCAATAAAAATAATATCATAACTATAAAGGCTGGTCACCAGACCAGCCTGTATAGTCATGATTTACGCCGGGCTTCAGCCCGTGGTATCTATTTGAGGTTGTTTTTGTAAAATGTGTATGCATTCGGAGAACATCGGTTTTCTTCCAGTTTTACGGGGTTCTTAGTTGGGTTATATATAACTGTTCAACCCCCCCCCCCCCCATTTTATTATTATTATTATTATTATTATTATTATTATTATTATTATTATTATTATTATTCAATGTCACACTTTTGCAGCAGAGAACAGTGCTATTGGTAACATAGTGAAATAAAAAATGGGAAGTACTGTGTAGAATGAATGTAGCAATGTGGGTTTTGCTCATTTAAAAGAGAAATAAGCAGTTTTCCCGTAGGAGCCCCAATTTGACCATTCGACCTGAAATGAGTTCGTTACTGTCAATATTCGTACACGTTTGAATTTAGATTCATTTCATATTTTTTCGTCGTACTACAAAGAAGAAACAAAAGATATTTTTCCTTGTTTACGATTGGAAATATGCATTCTCAAATCGAACGGATTATAAGCTGGTTTAATAGTACAGTTTAATTTGATATTCAAGCATGGAAAGATTTGGGCCGAAAGAAAACGTTATGAGTGGAGAAACATAGAACAGAATACAATAGAATAGTATTTTATTTACTGCACAACAATACCCTATAAGGGTTAAAGGCAAGCAAATACAAACATGACATAATACATTATACAATGATATGAAAGTAATTTTATCATCATTTGATTGAAAAAAAGGAGAAAAAAAATGCACATACACATACATGTAATATATATATATATATATATATATATATATATATATATATATATATATATATAGCCTTGATGACATGCTGTGATATATTACATTCGCTTACAAATAATCCAATGGATTTCAAAATACTATCGTCTGTAGATGCCATTAGTTTGATGAATTGCTCTTTTTAGACTCAAGTGAATGGTTATTTAGAACAGCCACGTTTTGAAACATTGTATCTCGCAGATCTTTCTAATTCTAAATGCTAGGGCCCAGTCTATGTAGCAGTCAAAATTAGATTTTCACCCCCACTCCCATTCCCCCATATAGATGATTTCGGATATAGTATGTTCGGCCTAGGCTATGGCGACATGTAATTATGTATGCTGGCTAGAAAACAGACGATCATAGCTGATTTTTTTTATATAGCTCTGATAACATCTATAATGTTTTTTATCGTTGAGTATTGCGATAATAAATATAAGTACAACCTTTCATAAATTATAACATTTTTTTTTACTATACTACGATCTAAAGGGAGTTAAGTAATGCATGATAGATTAGTTTCCCGGTGTATTGATGCTTTGCATCAATGTTTTCTTGTATTATTTTGGTTTTATTTTAGTGGATTATCAAACAGGATTACAATAATAAATATTTAGTAACTGGAGACTGAAGACAGTCTACATTGACAACTCCTGTTTGCTAATGGTGGAAAATCTACCATGTATATCCAACCTTTTTAACTCTTTCACTGCCACAGGCGATAATAATAGGCTTTAACAAACAGCATAGATCCAGATGAGACGGCTCAATGAGCCGTCTCATCTGGATCTACGCTGTTTGACATTCAGCCTTTCAACTTTACAAATAAACATATTTCCAATCGATAGTTTATTAAAATAAAAAAGCAGACGACAAATGTCGTCTGAAATTTGGCGCCGAAGGAGTTAAGGGTACTTGAACCTTTCACCTGGTAGATTTTTCGTCATTGTTTACAAGAAAGATAACTTTTTATGACTTCCTGTTTGCTCTTATGCACATTAGTTCTCTTCTGAAAAAGGGTTTACTTCCAAAAGGAGCAAATTCTTTCCTATTAGAGTAAACCTCTTTTCAGGAAGGAGATAATACAATTTTTGAACGCGTTGTCTCCCCATATAGTATCCAACGCCCTTAAACCCAATTGGCACCAGCTGAGGGGCTCTGGATTGGGTTTACTGTTAAACATTTAATATCCGTGTTTTGAGATGTCCCCAAGACAGTAATGGTCGACGATGTATTAAAATAATTGTTAACAAGTAATATCTGTAAAAAACAGATACACGACGTAGGAACGAGAGTATATATTTACATACTTATAATAATAAAAAAAGTAACGGAGCAGATTAAAAAAAAAAAGTCCTGGTTTTTGAACCCGCAATTAACCTTCCGCGTGGTAGGCGAACCCTCTCCCGACTGAGCTATGGGGGCTTTTGTGTTTCGGTACCGCACGAAAACTAATTAAATATTGCTAAGCAGCTACATTTTTCTACAGCTAAAAATAAGCATAACTCAAAAGTGTGCGTATGGAAGGACAAAGGGTACAGTATCGTTCGAAAAGAATTATAAGTATCCTGTTTTTATTTTTTAGTATTTTCCTATTTAGGTTTGTCCTAACCTCGCAGTTTTACCGTGATCTTGAAAACACTTTTCAAAGCATAATGTACAACGACTAAGATGGCGTGCCCTTTTACGATAATAACAGAAAAGTGCAGATTCTTTTCGATTGTGTTGCGTATTCGAGATTTCATACAGCTGCTCAAGACGATGAGCTTATACGACTACGTCGAAAAAATTAACGGTTGAGGTATTTTTTTTTTTTTTTTTCTTATTTACTGATTATTGCAGTAAATAAAAATAAATAAATAAATAAAAAGAAAGATAGATATTAAAATGAATAAATAAATATTTTGCTTACTCAATTTATTAATTATCAGTTCTCCCATCGAGGTCCTGTCAATAATAATAATAATAATAATAATAATAAAAAATATCGATTTAACCTTTCTCACTCTCTGGGTAAATTCAGCGAACGACATATCTAATGGCCTATATTTTTCTTTCTTTTTTCCAAAAAAATGACTGATATTAGGTGCAAATATTGACATCAAGGAAGACCATTTGCATGGAATGCCAAAGTCTATTTTCTGCGAGAAATAAAAACAAAAAAAATCCAAGATGTCGTCTTCTAAAATCTTTACCCAGCACGCTAAGCGATAAGTAAATTAATTGTGAAGTAGCCTCGTTCGCCAGGCGACTACTAAAAATAGACTGCTATTGTGACGTATACAGTGTTCTACTTTCGATTTAGAATAGTAAAGCACAGCATGAAACTCTTGTTCGTTGGAAAATAAGATGTCTATTATGTAAGTTGTAATTACTTTCAATGAAACTTCAGTCCATTACGAAAACACGCCTATTCAAATATATTGAAAATTTCACCACATGAAACTGAAAGTTTACAGGTAAAAATTCTGATATTTTTCATATTTCTGCTCAAAACATATTTGTCGGTACTCGTTAGAACCGCCTCGGCGGTTCTAACGAGTATCCACAATCTATGTTTTTGAGCAGAAATAAGAAAAATAATGTATACCCCTGTAAACCCCAGTTTTACTATATAAAAGTGGGGTTAAAAGGGGGTCAAAATTATATAGGTATGTTTTCATGATGCAGGAAGTGACTGCGATTTAACACTAACCATACCATAGGCAAATCATCGGACGACAAACTGATGATATTTTTCTCAGTTTTCTTATAAAATAGGTTTCGACATTTCATGCAAATTCATTAAAACTAGTCTTCCGGGAAAAAATATTATCAATTTGTAGTCTGCTGAATTAGCCCAGAGAGTGGTAAAGGTTAAACAAATACTGAACTAATGTCGAGGGTCTGGCTGTACAGGACCGAAAATACGGATTAACCCTCAAAGATCCTCAAAGTGCAAATCAAAACTTCAGCTGACGACATTTTGTTTTTCTTATTTTTTCCGAGAATATAAGGCTTGACATTTAATGTGAATCGTCTGCCTGGTAATTTTCATGGACTAATAATAATATAATTATTATTATTATTATACCATAACACCAAATAGAATCACGGTCGTCTAATAAGTTTTATTTGGCACTTTAAGGGTTGATAACAATGCTTTATCAAATGGGCCGCGCCATGCGAAAACGTATCTTTGGGCATTGGGACAGCGAAGGCTCAGATCAGCCTGTGCCTCCTCGCAGTCTGATCAGGGCTCTCACTGTCCGCTAACAGTATCACTGGATATTACAGAATGTATGAGTGGAGAACAAAGACCCGCATGATACTGTTCGCATACACAGGATGGTCTGAACCTGCGCTTTTTGCGCATGTTCGAAGGCGCTTTTTCGCTTGACTCGTCCCAAAAAATATGTATTTGTTATAGTTTGGGTATAGACTGGAGAGATTCCAATAACATACAGATATATAGGTATGCATTAGTTCTACTGTAAGTGTACTGTCATGCTGGCTGATTGGCTTAATCTGACCAAATATCAGAGAGGCAGTTGTGTATATCTTACTACCATATTTATGCTACTAATGTGTGATACAATTATGTTAGTAGAGGGCCACTTGGTAGAATGGCTATGTTAGCTAAATGTGTCACCCTCTTAAAATGTTGTGTGAATAAAAAATAAATAAATAAAAAAATAAATAAAAAAATCAGTCCCATATCATAACAGTGTTGAAATGTTTTCCAACGGTCGATTTTGAAGAAACATCCTTTTAACTTGGACAGAGGGTTACAGTAATCGGAACTAAATAGGTCGTGTGTACATTTGTACACTTTTATGATCATCATTGCTCCCTAAGCTCGTCTCATATCCTCTCCCGGAATGACCCGGTTTGTTTTCAACCCCAGGGCCGAGTTGGAAGAGAAAGGTCTAGAGATGTATACGAAAGAATGCTTCAAGTGTGCACAGTTACAACCCGGAAGTATTATAAAATTGTGTTCAACCAAATAGAAATTAAACTTGAGGCTCGTATCCACGACCAACGGGAATCGTATACTTAGGCCTTTTAAGGTACGTGCCATATTCTACACGCCATTCGGAGCAATTTTATTTCCTTTAACCCTTGTCCTGCTGAATAAATGAAGAAACCACACCCATTTCTAATTTTCAGCCAATCAGATTTCTTGATTCAGATTGTTGCTATGAATTCACATACTTAATGGCAAACAGTGCAGATCCAGATCAGTTGGCTTCTTCAGAAGCCAATTGATCTGGATCTACACTGTTTGCAAAGGCAGGGTATATCCGGGTTCAGCAGGACAAGGGTTAAGATCTGAACCCTTTTTAGAAGGGAGGCAGTATGATAGTCTCCTTTTAGAAGGAAGGGTAACAGTCTCTTTTTTAGAAGGAAGGCAGTGTGACAGTTTCTTTATAGAAGGGAGGAAGTGTGACAGTCTCTTTTTAGAAGAAGGCAGTGTGACAGTCTCTTTAAAGAAGGGAGAAAGTGTGACAGTCTCTTTTTAGAAGGAAGGCAGTGTGACAGTCTCTTTATAGGAGGGAGGAAGTGCTCGGGGGGTAACTTCCTATATATGGCATAGTACGGATGTGCGTGCCGAATAGCCCCCTTTTTCAGCGCTGCCAGGTATATGATTGGCCCCCTTTTTTCAACAAAAAGTATATGAATGGCCCGATTTTTCTGGATTCCTATGTGAAAGGCCCCATTTTTCTGACATCCTGGTATATGCACATATTTTTCGCTCAGGGATTTTTCGAGGCTGCTTATCCTCTTGGTATTACATGAATTGACTGTGATATTTGTGTAATAACCAGCTTAAAGTGGGTACAAAAAATCAAAGGGCAGTAAATGAATAGGTCAACATTTTGGATGATCAAGTATATGAATGGGTCCGTTTTTTCGAAGGCCAGGTATATGAATGGGGTAGGTTTTGAAATACTGACTCGCACACCCGTACCAAAATTACCCCTAAGTTACCCCCCCCCCCCCCCACCCCCCCGCGAGAGGAAGTGTAACAGTCTCTTTTTAGAAGGACGACAGTGTGACAGTCTCTTTACAGAAGGAAGGAAGTGTCTCTTTTTAGAAGGCATTGTGACAGTCTCTTTATAGAAGGGAGGAAGTGTGACAGTCTTTTTAGAAGGAAGGCAGTTTGACACTCTCTTCATAGAAGGGAGGAAGTGTGACAGTCTCTTTTTAGAAGGGTGGAAGTGTGACAGTCTCTTTTTAGAAGGGAGGCAGTGTGACAGTCTTATTTTAGAAGAGGGGCAGTGTAACAGTCTCTTTATAGAAGGGAAAGTTTGACAATCTTATTTTAGAAGGGAGGCAGTGTAACAGTCTCTTTTTAGAAGGGAGGCAGTGTGACAGAGTCTCTTTTTAGAAGGAAGAAGTGTGACAAAGTTTCTTTTTAGAAGGAAGGCAGTGTGACGTCTCTTTTTAGAACGGAGGGAGTGTGACAAAGTCTCTTTTTACAAGGGAGGCAGTGTGACAGTTAGTACAGAGAGATGGCCCCCACCTGGCATTTTAACCAAGCTGAACATGAATAGCCTCTGGCTGCTCTGTTGTGGCCGGCCATTGCAAGGCGTAAAGCAAATTTTTTTTGTTTTTTTTTTTGTGAAAGCTTATACTTGTACTATTAGATATTTTGGAATCATGGCAGCGGACATAGGTTATAGGATTATACCCTATCTCCGATTTATGTTTACACTAGCCTTAACCAATTATGCCTAGCGTCCTATATTGGCCAGCAGTGTAGGTCAACAGATGATATTTAAAATTGCGTCTGATCAGGGTCTACACAGTTTGCATTAAGTGCAGGAATTTCTAAAAAAAAAAAAAAACATAATTATAATAAAAAACTAACCAGACACACCTTCATTTCGAGAAGGACCTATCCAAAGAGTTGAATTAGCTAAGTCTACTCGGCAAAGTTGTGATTGTGCGGTGGGTGGAATGTGTGTGAGAGAGTGGGGGCGTGGGGGGGGGGGGGGGCGGAGGGAGGGGCGGGGGATAAATTTCCGTGTTCTGGAATTCCTGTGTTTGTACAGTGTTCATCTGAACAGAACCTTTAGGATTTTAGGATTTTATCATATTCCCAACATATCGGAAATATCATTGATAGGCTATGTTGAGCTAGAACATGATAACATCATTCCTGATCATCTCCAAAACTCCACTGATGGAGTATATGGCAGTAGCACAGATTTCTTGGCACCTGTCTCAAGGGACTTCTTTATCAGCAATGCATAAGCCCATGACTGGTCAGCTGTTTTTATTGATTGTTGATGAAAATTAGCCAGCAATTTAGAGGTGTTGACCTTAAGCAGGTCTTAACCTTGAGCCGGATTCAACTAAGTTCACTCCAAACTCCCACTCCAAAATGTCGCTACAAAAAGTCATTCCACGCCAAAGCCTGACTCCACTCCATAATTTACTTCATGCCTAAGAAAGAATGTAAAATGAAGACAGGCAGAGGCTTAACACTCTATTAACGCATATCATTGGCGGGAATCTGTAAAACCTGGAGGGGCTCATTAGCTGGGTGGGCTTGATTTGGTGTTGGTTTCGACTTTTGGACTGATTGGTAATAGGTTTAATTCAAATCAAAGAAGGCCAGTGACCGAGTCTGCAAACCTCAATGCCTGATGTTATAAAATCAGATGCTTGAATATTTAGACCTGCTGATCCTTATCTTTCCCTTGAGGGCTGATGATGGATGATAGATAAATGATAGATGACCTAGGAATAGACTGCTGCTGCATTCAAAACAGATTTAAGAGAAAGCAGTCTGAAAGAGAAAATTTAATATATTCAATATTATAAGTTGCACAAGTATGAAGAAAACAAAGAAACAAAAGATAAAACACTTAGAGGATTAGGATTGCAAGAGTGTGGCACGTCCCGAGGGATATCTAGTCGGAAGTAGCCCATTAAGATATAAACATCATCACTGACCCAAATGTTCCATGTGCGGTGACCAGATTGTACTAGGTAAATGATGGCTGGTATTCACCTTAGTTTGCCTTTCCCATTACATGCTTCCATTTTAGTTCCAGCCTGGCCCAAAATCGAGCCCAGAATCGAGCCCAGCTTAATGAGGCCAGCCCAGGTTTTACAGACTACCATCACTGGCTAGCGGACTCCCGTAGTAATAGTGTCATTAATGTGTTTGTAAAACCCTTGCCGCAAATTCAGAAGATCTGATTAAGAAATAATTTCAAGTTTTATTGCCTTTCCCGTCAAGTCCTTTTACCTTTACCACTCTCTGGGAAAATTCAGCAGACGACAATTTGATGATATTTTTCTATGTTTTCTGTAGAAAACAGATTTTGCCTTTTCATGCAAAATGTCTTATGGAGACAATTTGCATGAAATGTCAAACCCTGTTTTATGGAAAAAATAAGGAATTATTACAAAATGTCGTCTGTTTACAGCCTCTTATACAAGCTACATCTTACAGTTGATTCTACACCTTTCAGGGGATAATGGCTACTCGTGCAGTTTCTGGACGGCTTCAGGCTAGAACAGTAAAGAGTGCCGCCACTAGAGATGATAGAGGAGACATATTTACCAAGCTAGCTGTAGCAGCCATTGATTTCGGAACTACATACTCCGGATACGCATACTCTTTCCATAGTGACTACAAGAAAGATCCATTGAAGGTAAAAAATCTAAATTCTGTTGTTTTCTTTTTTCTTTTGTTATTATTTATTTTATTTTATTTTTTTTTTTCTATATAAATAATACAAGTCGTGCATGCATGCGTGCATGCGTCCGCATGCGTGCGCGCCCACATGCGTATGTGCGTGCCTATGTGCAATATCATTAGTTACACTCTCAGTGCATTTACAGAAAAGCCTTTAGTTAAATATTGGGATGAAGTGTTATTCAAACTCAATGAAATATTGACTCACGCGACGTTATATGATCATGTAATGACGTCAAAATAAACCATGGTTCTCTCTTAAATATGATTGGCGATGGCGACGTTATAACGTCAACGACACTGTACATAAGAAAAATGCGTGCATTTGTTTTCTTGTTTAAATCTAAGCCCTCATCCCAGATTTTTCGCTGTTAACGAATTTAAATTAATATGACTATAACGACTAAAGGATGTTTTTAAACGTTCATTGATGTATGAACAACATTGGTTCACAAGCAAAGAAAACACGAGCCCTTTCAGGGTTCACTTTTTTTTTTTTTTTTTTTGGTTTTGTTTTGTTAAAATATCCGGGGTTATATTCCAGATATATACATGGCCGTGGTATTCTGATGACATTAACACTGAGAAGACACCAACGTGTGTGCTTTTTGACAAAGACAAGAAATTTGTGGCATTTGGATACGAAGTAAGCATCATGTATACACTTAACATGCTTCGTAATTTTTTTCAGCAGACGACATTTTAAAAGATAAAATATAAACTTATTTTTCACAAAAAAATAAGCTTTGACATTTCATACAAATTGTCTCCTTAGAGTGGTAAAAGTTAAGACGTAATTGTTTCGGCTTGGGCTGACCAGGTCCAGTTGTTCAAAGCATCGTTAGCTTAACAAGCTCATTAGTGGTCAAAATGTTAACTGTTCTAGTAGATACAATATCTAATTTACAGGTACTTTTGCTGAAAAAAAAATGTGAGTAGCTTTTGCAAATGCAAAAGCTACTCACATTTTTCAGCAAAAATATTAGCGTATATGCTATATTTAATGATCAAACTTTTAACGATACGTTAATTAACGACATCGTTAGTTTTGAACAACTGAGTCCAGATTTTTGCTGCCCACCCGAAAGTGATTTTGGATCCTTGACTACTACAGAGTGCACTACAAAGAATGTTCAGAGTGCATGGCTGCAAATAGAGTCTTCCCTTGGTGCTCATGCAATCCGATAGAAATGATGTGCTGGACAAGTAAATAAATGTTTTCCTCAGTATTATAGAAGATTTTGAGCATATTAGACACATTATCATTTAATTTATTTTCCATTGTGTCTGTGTCCAGAAGTCATGTTTGAAATGACTGATACATTGCTTTAGAAATAGTATAGAAGGTTTTCAGGAATAGCCACAATATCTGACTATCTCTAAAATGATGCATGCGTCAGAAAGGTAAACATCAGAGCAACACCATCCGTTGTTATGCTTATTGAAGACTAATTTTTCTATCCGTGCAGCAGAGTTGTGAGGTTTACGTTGTCCTGTTTTTTTTTTTTGTTTTTTTTTTTTTCGTTGTTGTTTATTCTTTATTATTATTGCTGTATTATATTATTATTATTATTATTATTATTATTACTTTCATTATAATTATTATTATTATTTTGTGCGTGTGTGGATGTGGGTGTATAGGTGTGTGGGTGTGTATATGGTCGTTATGTTTAACTTCATACATGTAGTAGTACAATTTTGATTTTTATTTTTCTTGGGAATATTCTTTGCTTCCAATTTTATTATTAGGATATTTATGTTATATAATAATTGGGCCGCGTTAAGCGAAAAAAAAATGCCTTTGAGCATGCAAAAATTGCTATGAACATTTCAGTTGATATTTGAAATATTTGATAATATGCTTGTGATTTCCTAAAAAGAGATTAAAGGAGAGGAGTTTTATATAAATATCTTTTTTTGTAAACCCATTGGATTTGACTCAAATACTTCTAATAGAAATAAGGGCATGTTTTGAATGCTTTAATATTCAAACGTCGACAGATTCATCGCAAATCTATAAAAGGTAACCGAAGAACTTTATGTTAACCCTTGTCCTGTTGAGCCCGGATATACCCTCTCTTTGCAAACAGTATAGATCCTGAAGAAGCCAACTGATCTGGATCTGCACTGTTTGTCATTAAATATGTGAAGTTTTATCAAAAAGTTGGATCAAGTAATCTGATTGGCCGGAAATTAGAAGTGGGCGAGGCATCTTAATTTATTCAGCAGTTGGCCTGCGTTTACATATCGTTAAAATCTATACAAATCAAAATTCATTTCTTATAATCCCAGCTTGTCATGTTTACATAGAAACTGTGAATTGAACAGCTTTTTTTAGAAATCTATGCAGTGATAATAGTTCCATAATTCATGCTCTGATTGATATACCGAAATAAGTTAGCTCTCGACCAATCCAATTGCACTGAATTAGATGAGTTGGAATTATTTAGTGGTGATATTTCTGTTGTTAAGTTCGCTACCCATTGACATAGCATCATAATACAATTCAGAGTTCAGCATTTACACTTTATGCTGAGATTCGAAGCCTTATTACAGCTTATAAAATGCAGTCGATACCAGTAAAAGCAGTTTGTAATATCCCGAATCCACCTCGAGAACTCTTAACTTGGCAAAGAACTTTCAAATAGATCCCCATTAGTTTATCCATTCAAACACATGCTAAGGGTAACTTGCTTATTCTTCTCGTGTGTGAACCCATTTTCCTCCAAAGCAATCGTCTCACCGTACTTCACCATAATGCAAATTATCTCATATTTCCTTTGGGATAATCGAGTCTATGCTGTTTTTTTTTTTTTTTTTTTTTTTTTTTTTGTTCGTTTTTGAAAACTGGATACCGCTGAAGCCGGTGCTTGGGCCGTATGCAGCCATGTAAACTACGTTGCAGCATATCAAGGGACTTAATAAAACCGTGTCTCCGTTTTTCCGTCTTTTGTGTATTCTTTGTTTTCAAAGGTAAACTTTTATATTTTTATTAGTGGCTTTCTGGAAGCTTTAAGTCTCGTACATTGCTTTAGATTGTATTTTTTTTATATTTATGTAGGCGGAGAGTAGATATGCTGACCTAGCAGATGAAGAAGAACATGTTGGATGGAGATATTTCAAGCACTTTAAGATGATGCTTATGCGTACCACAGTAAGAAATCTATAATGACTCATATTTATGTTTCTATATTTGGATATCAATTTATACATAGGAGGGGAATACGATAAATAAGCTTCTACCGCGGTTTCACTGATTTAAAACAGACTATCAAGAAGTTATTGATATCCGTAGCAACACGATGTCTGCCCAAACTTCATTTTAGTGTGTATATAGTTATGGTCATTTCGGATAATCGAAGCAATTTGGATGAATATGAAAATAAAATTTTAGAGTTTTATTATAATCTAGTTGTGTAAACTTGGGACAGTTGTTGTTTACCCTGATTTTTCTGAACAATTCAGAAAGGTTTTAATCAAAATAAAAGGATGGAATATAATATAAACCTTATGTCTCAGATTATGTCTTCTTGGTTAAACCAATCAAGGTAAAGACTTTGATGCACTCTTCAAATACATCACGAAAACATACGTATATAATTTTGACCCCCTTAAACCCCACTTTTATAAAGTAAAACTAGGGTTTACAGGGGTATACATTATTTTTCGTATTTCTGCTCAAAACATAGATTGTGGGTATTCGTTAGAACCGCCTCGCCGAGGCTGTTCTAACGAGTACCCACAATCTATGTTTTGAGCAGAAATATGAAAAATATTTGAATTTTTTGTCTGAAAATTTTCAATTTTTCGGTGATTAACTTTTCAGTATATTTGAATAGGCAGGTTTTCATAATGGCACGACGGTGGATCGGGCATCACAATCAGGATGACTCAGTCCTAACCTTTTTGTAGATGGCGTATGCCTGATCTTGTTCACCTTGGGTTGACTGGAGGTTTTCTTTTGTTCTGATTATCAGTTTGAGGTCCATGTTTTTTTTTTTCATATTTTTGTAAAGGTTATTTATATATTTCTGTGTGGATCCGTTGATAGGTTCGGAAACCTTTATACATACCGAACATTTATATGTATAGGGGACTGTGGTGAAAGTTGAGCGCTTGTAAAACCAGGTATAAGCCTCCAACAGGTTTAATGTTGACAGTTCCACAGCGGTATTTCTATAGAGTTTGCAGTAGGTATAAAAAGACAATACAAAATTTCCACTTAATATTTAATCTTCACACAATCACAAAGCATGTTTTATTTCTACGTCTGGTTCTTGCACCACTACTCAACTGTCCAGATTATTGAGTTCCTGTCCCACTGCATTTAAGAATGGCGATCGCTATTGACAGCCAGGCTAAAATATACGGATGTTATATTGACAAAAAAATAAATATTTTAGTAATTTACTAATTTTTATTTTATTGATACATTTAAGAATATATATTTTTATGTTTTTGAATATTAATACATGAATTTTATCATTTTTAAATATATGTACAATCGACTCTCGTTATCTCGAACTCCAAGGGACTCTCTGAAACACTTCGAGATATCCGTAGTTCGACATATCAGATTTACGGAACTGAGGAAAAAACAATTAATCGAGCAACCACCTTTAACAGAATGAATACGTAATTTGACTCCTAAGTTAGAGATATATTGAAAATATTGTGGAAAAGAGGAGAAATTGCTCCTAAGGAGCAATTTCTCCTCTTTTTCACAATATTTTATTGACTGTTGGTAGACCTCTGTGTTAAAACAGGGACCAGATTATCACTTCGAGATAAGCGGTTATTCGAGATAAGCGAGGTCGAGATAACGAGAGTCAACTGTATATGTATTAGTTATTTTTGATAACTGAATTATAAGATGGCATTTTTGTTCATGTGTATATTCATTTTCTTTTTGTGTCATTTTCTGTCACTCATTTTAAATAGGTGTTTGTTGCCAAGAATTCAAGAAAAAAAAACTTTATTAATTTTTGCCACATAGGGTAGACATTGGTCTAATTATTCTGAAGTCATTATTAAAGGTGACATACTGTTGATGTTTGGAGTCTTTGAGAGTTGCATTTTATAGTGAACACCTATTATCTCATATTCGATCTATGCTATTATAACTAGACAAAGTGCCCAGTGGGGCATGTATACCCCCGACCAGCGCTACCGCCACTTTTTTAACTGCACAAAGTATATAGCTTTGACTCTGGAGATGGCAGTTGTATGCTATATATTATCTTATATTATAACATTGAAAACATTCAATCACACATAATATGAAGCCCTTGACCTCAAAGGTCAGGCACAGGTGCAGGGATTGAGCTAAATAACTTTAGTCCTATAACTATCACCATATACCAGTGAAATCAATCAGCCTTTATAATATAAGCAAAAATGACATTTGTATGAAAAGTCTTTGACCTTGACTTAAAAGTCATGCCCCAGCTTGGGAATGGTGCCGAGAAAAACTTTATACCTAAATATACCATCGTGCTTAATATTAATGAAACCAACAAATGGGTCTTCATAATATAGCTATATAAACTTAGATGCATTTTTTTTTTACTTTTATATGAAATTTCAAAGTCTGTGACCTTGACCTCAAGGTCATACCCCGGGATGGGGATGATGCTGAGTCAAATACTAGACTTCTATCTACCAACATGTAAAATATAAATGAAATTCCTCAAAGGGTCTTGATGGTATAGCTATATAAACATAAACTCAAAAAGTTTGATGTATTTATAAAAATTCTAAGTCTGTGACCTTGACCCCAAAGTTATTCCCCGGGATAGGATTGGTGCTGATAAAAACTTAAGCCCTATATGTACCATCAGGCCAAATATGAATGAAATCCATCAAAGGCTTTTCATAATATAAGGTCATATAAACTTTAACGTAAAAACTTCGACCCTAAGACAAAAATAAATTATGAACGAATAATGCTTCAACGGATAGACGGACAGAAGAACAAATTCCTTGCTGATAGCTATATCTGCCCAACCTTTCAATTAGGGGATAATAAAATTTAACAAATGGTCTTGATGATATGGCTATATAAACTTAAACGCAATGATTTTTACTTTAAAATGAAAATTCTAAGTTCGTGACCTTGACCTCGGTCACACCCGGGGTGAGGATCATGCTGAGTAAGACTCTAGGCCGATATCTACCAACATGTTAAATATAAATGAAATTCCTCAAAGGTCTTGATGATACAGCTCTATAAACTTAAACACAAAAACTTTGACTTTTTTATGAAAATTCTAAGTCCGTGACCTTGACCCCAAGGTCATTCCCCGGGATAGGATTGGTGATGTTAAAAACTTAAGCCCTATATTTACCATCTGTCCAAACATGAATGAAATCGATCAAAGGCTTTTCATAATATAAGGCCTTATAAACTTTAACGTAAAAACTTCGACCCTAAGACAAAAATAAAGTATGAACGAATAATGCTTCAATGGATGGACGGACAGACGAACAAATTCCTTGCTGATATCTATATCCGCTCAACCTTTCAATCAGAAGATAATAAAATTTAACAAAAGGTCTTGATGATATGGCTATATAAACTTAAACGCAAAAAATTTTACTTTTATATGAAAATTCTAAGTTCGTGACCTTGACCTCGGTCACACCCGGGGTGGGGATCATGCTGAGTAAGATTCTAGGCCGATATCTACCAACATGTCAAATATAAATGAAATTCCACAAGGGTCTTGATGATACAGCTATATAAACTTAAACACAAAAAACTTTGACTTTTTTACGAAAATTCTAAGTCCGTGACCTTGACCCCAAGGTCACCCCCGTGGTGGGGATGGTGCAGATAAAATCTTTAGACCAATATCTACCATCATGCCAAATATGAATGAAATCCATGGAAGGGTCTTTAAAATATGAGGTCTTATAAACTTTAACGCAAAATCTTCGACCCTGTGACGGAAAGACGAACGGACGAACGAATTGACATACGAACGAACGAACGGACGAACGGAAAAGCGAAAACTATATACCCCCACATACTTCGTATGTCGGGGGTATAATGAGACTGAAAGACTGTTGAAAATGACATTAAACAGATGGGGTATACTGTTTGTACTGAATTCTTATTGAGGGCCATATTCCTTATTCAGAAGAGCATTTGACTGCATTGTAAGAGGTGATGTTAAGCAACAACTAAACAAAATTTTAGCCGTGTTACGTTTGGATACAGTGAAGTATGCTTATGCCAACATGTAATTTATTACTGATCATTCCAAAAAAGTGCTTCTGTTGTTATTATTTGTTGCTCTGTTTGTTCGTCTGTGTTATGATTACCTTTTCCTTTCATGTGTGACTATTATTCGGTAAGGTTCAGATAACTGAAACCACATCTATCTAGGAAAGAGCTTCTTTCTTTTTATCATACATTTTTTCATATGTGTACTCCTTTCCCTTTTGATGTTGAAGGCAGGATTTATATCTGATTGTATCAGTTCCTGATCATTGCTTGTCTAAGTATTTTGTTAGTTCAGCATTATGAACACCTCACTTGGGTAGTGGGGGTTGGGGGGAACATAAAGGAATGTTTCAGTTCGATATCTCATCCATTCTGAGTTTGACTACTAGACAAGGTGCCCAGGTGGGCCACGTAAACTTCCAACCAGTGCTACCACCTCTTTATAAAAAATGCAAAGTATGTAGCTTTGACTCTGGAGATGGCAGTTATATGCAATATTAAAACAACATTAAATACATTAAGTGAAGCCCATGACCTTGACCTCAAAGATAAGGCACGGGTGCAGGGATCATGCTAAATAAAACTTAAGACCTACATGTATAACTAGCACCATAACAAATACCAGTGTAATCGATCAAGCGTCTATATAATTTAAGCAAAAACTTTGACATTTGTGTGAAAAATCTAAGTCTGTGACCTTGACCTCAAAGCCATGCCCCAGTTGGGGGAAGGTGCTGAGAAAAGCTTTAGACCTATGTATACCATCATGCCAAATATTTATTAAGTCAGTCAAAGGATCTTGATAATATAGCTAAGAGGGCAAGAGATAAGGTGAGTATCCAAGTAAAATACCCATATGTAAAGTACCCATAAAACACCCAAATACTCAATTATTTTTAAAAACTTGGGTACTGATACCAAATTGATTTGACAGAAAACCCTATTATTTCCAAATTCAAAGGTGAAGATTAAAGTTTCAAGGCCAGAAAAGCATATGATTACTATTTCATATTGTGATTACTCCACAATAATAAGATGTGCTTATTCTTCATATGACAAATATTATCATAAAATTATTACTGTATAATGAAATACCATGTTTTAAATACCTAAATCGGTTTTTTTTGTGCTTTTCCTTCTGTTTTATAAGTTTTACCCAATTATTTTCATTTTCATCTTTTCTCAAACCGAAAAATGACAATATGATTTTACCCAATGGATCAAATTTTGATGGGGTGGCACCAAATTATTTTGTTGCTCTGTAGCTATGTAAATTAATGCAAAAAGTTTGACTTTTATATAAATACTAAGTCTGTGACCTAGACCTCAAGGTTTCTCCCCAAATTTCTCTGAGTAAACCTTTAAATCTATATCTACCATCATGCCAAATATAAATGAAATTTATCAAAAAGTCTTGATGATGTAGCTATATAAACTTAAATGCAAATATTTTGACTTTTATATGAAATTCTAAGTCTGCGACTTTGACCTCAAGGCCATATCCAGGAGTGGGGATCATAGAGCTTTATCTACCATCCTGCCAAATATACATAAAATTCATCAAAAGGTCTTGATAAAACAGCTATATAAACTTAAGTCCAAAAACTTTGACTTTTATATGAAAATTCTAAGTCCATGACCTTGACCTCAAGGTCAGACACTAGGGTGGGTATGGCAATCAGTAAAACTTTAGACCTAAATCTACCATCCTGCCAGATAAAAATTAAATCCATCAAAGGGTCTTTATAATGTAAGGTCTTATAAATTTTGACACAAAAACTTTGACCCTTGTTCCATGAATGTGACAGACAGACCAACGAATGAATGAACGTACATACATACAAACAAACAGAAGGGCAAAAACTATATACCCCTCAACGAACTTTGTATGATGAGGTATACATATAATTATGTAAACTTTAATAAAAAAGTTTGACTTTTATATGAAAATACTACTGTCTGTGACCTTAACCTCAAGGTCATGTCCCAGGACGGAATTTCTCTGAGTAAAACTTTCAAACTATTTCTACCATCATGTAAAATATTAATGAAATTCCCCAGAAGGCCTTAATAATATAGTTATATAAACTTAAATGTGAACATTTTGACTTTGTATGAAAAGTCTAAGTCTGTGACCTTGACCTCAAGTTCAGATCTCGGGATGGAGATCAAACTGAGTTAAACTCTAGACCTATATCTTCCATCATGCCAAATATACATGAAATTCATTGAAAGGTTCTTGATAATATAGCTATATAAACTTAAGTGCAAACACTCATGTGTTTGAACAAAAGGTCTCAATTATGCCAACTTGTAGAATTAGATATTCTTTAACAAACAAACCATAATGTTAGAAAATTCAAATGTTAAACAAATACAAAATAAATGTGATAGAAAGACAAAAGAAAAAAAGAAAGAAAATAAATACAGATATATAAGAGACATTAGCAAAGATACAATTCAGTAATGATAAATAACCTTGATGTACATGATTGTATATTAATGCCTATTATACTAATACATTGTTTAAAATGATAAATCAGTTTTAATGACCACAATATATTGTAAATTAAAGGTCACATAAATAAAAGAGAAGTCAATAAATGACTTTATTATTTGTTGCTGGTCAATAAACCATCTATTTTTTAAGGCTGGCACAATTAAACAGCTAATTGATTGTGTGATCCCATTGTAGACCCTCATCACAATGGCAGGACTGATAATCGATTATCTTTTCAGCTCTCCTGAGCCAGCCTTAATATTTTTTCTGGCTGACACAATATTCTAACTTAAGATATTAATAAAGGTTATATATATATATATATATATATATATATATATATATATATATATATATATATATATATATATATATATATATATATATATATAAGTTGGGAAAAGGAGCATAACATCTAACAAAAAATCTTTTTGGTAGCACTGGATCCAGAAAGGATGCTGAAATGATAGGCGTTAAACTAGTCATTATATATATATATATATATATATATATATATATATATATATATATATATATATATATATATATATATATATATATATATATATATATATATATATATATATAATGACTTTAATATTTGTTGCTGGTCAATAAAACATCTAAATAATTTTGCTGGCTTTTACTAGCGAACTTTCGCTAGAACCAGCCGGCTGTCTCAAGCAAACTTTCGCTGGTGACAGCCGGCTGTCAATAGCCACTTCCTTTAAAAATCATGTGATAAGATATTGCGAACAAGAGGACTATGATGGTCCTATATCGCTCACCTTGAGCAAACAGATTTGCATACTTACTATTTAAGTTTCAACCAAGTTCACTGCTCTAAGATTTTTGTATAAATTTTATAGCCCTGCTCCTAACGGCCATGTTTTTAACGCTTCATAACGGCTTGTACAGAATCTTGATAGAGGGTCACCAAAAAAACATTTCTGCCAAGTTATATTGGAAGCGGTCCAGTAGTTTCTGACAAACATATTTTTAATGTGTTTTACGTATATTGCTATATAGGGAAAAGAAGCCCCACTCCGCTAGCGGCCATGTTTTTTGACGAATCATGACAGCTTGAACAAACTTGGTAGTGGGTCACCAAAGGAACAATCCTGCCAAGTTGTATTGAAATCGGTTCGTGGTTTCTGACAAGGAGATTCTTTGTTTTCTGTATAGATATATAGGGAAAATAAGCACCGCTCTCTAGCAGCCATGTTTTTTGACGAATCATTATTGCTTGAACAATCTTGGTAGAGGGAAGTCAAGTGGGAAAATAAGCCATACCCCCTCTCCCTCTCCCTCCCCCAGCCCCCCTCCCCCCCCCCCCCACACACACACAAAAAAAAAAAAAACACAAAAAAAAACTGGCGGCCATGTTATTTGACGTGTCATAAGGGCCTGACCAATCTTGGTAGTTACTAAAGAAACATTTCTGCAAAATTATATTGGATTTTAGCTCCTGTGACCTAGATATGCAATGGACCTGAACCATTTGAACAATTTTGTAAGATGTCCCTAGCTGGACTCGATCTTACAGGATAGAAGTGTGTAGCTAGTCGTGAGACAAACATCGCTACCGACAGGGCTATTCCGGCTATAGGAACAATCACAGAATATATAGACTACCAGTGACACAAGAGGAAGAGCAAACTTGCAAAGAAACTGTAGCAGAAAGTTCACATGTCAAAAAGTAGTTGCGGTCATGGTACCAAAGCCGTAATCCAAAATCATAAATCCATAAACGAATGACGAATCAGAATGTTCAGACCAACAGACATGGACCCCAGAACAAAGGGTGTAATCAGGCGTCCGCAGATAGTAAGCATTACTTGGTAAGCAAGCTTCGCCCACCATGCCCATGGGCCTGAACGAAGGAAATATCGGTAGAAGCGTATGTCCGGGATTTGGGAAGTCTACTTATGGCGCGTCACTGGCAAAAACATCAGAAACAATTCTGGAAACTGCCACATTGTAGGGATTGACTAGATCATGATGTCTCCCATAGAACTTCTTAAGTGTTGCTACCAGTTTGGTTTTTTGATACCCCTGGCTCCAAAGAAAAAAAAAACCAAAGAAATATCAAAGACACCAGGCTGCATTCAGTTAACCGAGATGTTGCGGTTACTAGCAAACAAAAGCAAACTTCCGTGCAGTTGCGACAGTTTTTACCGGACGGCAGCGAATATCCTCACACTAGTCTCAAGGTGTCTTTTAGCACAACCAAAATTGCGGGCTATGCAAATAAACTTTTTTTTTGTATGCGTGTTCGTAACAAATGTGGAAATGTTCATTGGGCTGAATTAAACAATCAATCCCTTATAAAATTAGTAATTATTGATATAATTTATTCAATCTAATATCAAGTCTCGTCAACGAGAATAACAACTACTCTCTAATTTGAGGTCACATAAGAGGCGTTTACAATAACCGTTCAGAAGATGCAAAATAGTTTTTGGAAAACTCGCGAGTGATTTGCTTTACTGAAAGCGGCTCAGCTCATTCTTTCCTAATGAAGTGATCACAATGCCAGACAGGATCCACAAAACACTACAATATAGGGATCAAACATGGTTTTTCATGCATTAACTTTCGCCAGGTCCCGTGGGAGGTGTTGAAACCCGAGGCCAGCGGACCTGGCAAATGATAATGCATTGAAAAAATGTTCGATCGCCATTATTACATAAAAACTGAAAACGATTTGCTACATTTCGCGTTATTTCTTGCACTATTTTGTTTTGCCTTTTCACCGATGTCTCGCGAACGCAATTTCCACGGACTATGCTCGTTCTAGGGCCGGGCACTACACATCTCGTGACGGCAGCAAATCAGTGGCCCCGGTACGATCATATTGAAAGCTGCTTGAATTGCCTTGTTAATACATGGCTTTTCGCGGATTATTGCGAGGCTGTTAATAACGTGCGGCACTGCTTTTTATGCAATAATATTTGTTTACTCACACCTTGATGTCATTGGTAGACTAAATTCTGTTAGTATAGCTCTTCCTTGACATCTTCTTTACTATTTTTGTTGCAGTTTCTCTTTGGTTTATTCGTTCTGTTTTCGTTAGAGTGCTGTTCTGTGATGTCGATTGAGTAATAGCTTCTTTGATTGATTGAACGACCGATTGCTTGAATGATTGATTTATAAATTGGCTGGTATATTTGATAATTACAAATCATTTAACAGAGGCTAATATAACCGTAGGTTAATATACCTCAACTCTTTACCACCTTTATCCTAAAATTTGAGTACAATATTTATGTCCCCGACCCTACTGGGAGGGGTACGTACTGGTGGCAACATTTGCGTGACACTTTTTTGCTTGCAGAATGTCTTGTGAACCAGTGTTTTGATTCTCACCAAAATTTTCATGGATATATAATTGGGACATAACAGAGAACTGATTAGATATTGGTGACCTTGACCTAATTGTAAAGTTCACAACAGTATAAAAACTGAAAATTCACAGTGGGTGTGTGGGGGGGACATCTGTTTCCCCTGAAAAAACCTTGTTACCGGTTACCCTGGGTATGATTCCAACAGACAGGCCTGAACAAAATGTGTAGATTTAAAAGCGTCCATATGTCAGTCATCTCTTCATTTCTATCTGTAACAAGTATTTTTCTATGAATTTTCTTAAAGCTTTAAATAGGCATTGATATTGGGAAGGAGTCATTTGGGATTGTAAATGCGGAAATTTTGTTAACTCTCAACAGAGTAATGGCTCTTGGTCTACATCAGAATTACATTTCCATTCAGTAGTTTAACATAAAGCAGTTCCTCTGTTGCTGTTCTTCATTGTCGTGATTATAGCATTTCCTTGTTATCTTCAGGGCTTTTTTTCTGCTTTACTTCCCTGCAGCTGGTGTTAAGTGCCGTGTGGTGGTCGTAAAACGTTTTCCCGTATTTTACCATAGTCCAGTGGTTTCCGACAAACAGATTTTTAATGTGTTTTATATTGCTATATAGGGAAAAGAAGCCCCGCTCCGCTCCGCTAGCGGCCATGTTTTTTGACGAATCATGATAGCTTGAACCAACTTGGTAGTGGGTCACCAAAGGAACAACCCTGCCAAGTTGTATTGAAATCGGTTCAGTGGTTTCTGACAAGGAGATTTTTTGTTTTCTATATAGATACATAGGGAAAATAAGCACTGCTCTCTAGCAGCCATGTTTTTGACGAATCATTATTGCTTGAACGATCTTGGTAGAGGAAGTCAAGTGGTTTCTGACAAGAAGAATTTTAAAGTTTCCAATACAGATATATAGGGAAAATAAGCCATGCCCAACTTCCCCCACACCCACCCCTCCCCCCGCCCACAAAAAAAATCCCCACTACTGTCAATAATGTATTACTGACCGTTTCAAGGCGTGCTTTCATTGTGGTGCTTTGTGTTAATTGTTATGTAGTGTTTCACTTTCTAATAACTTTCTTATAACTATTATGTTAGTTTAAGATACATTCAATTAAGTTTGGGTAGAGTTGATACCATTTTGGGAAAGAGTTTCCAACTCGGCTTTCCATCTGTTCATTTTGTGGCTGCTTCATTGTATTCGTCTTATTTTCCCTATGCTGTCCTATGCTGTTGGGGGCTTGATGTGGATCTGACTGTATCAGTTCCTGAGCTCACTTATTTACTTTTCAGGAAAGCAAAACAAAATCAGTTTTCAAACAGTAAACCTTTCCATATTCAGTCAGGTTCTAGCTGGTGATAGTGCATGAAACGCCTCCACGTATACTTATGATAGTGTAACATGTTTTCTGGTCATTTGTGACCACTACGCTCGTTCTTGTTTTTTTTTTAGCTCACCTGAGCCGAAGGCTCACAAGGTGAGCTCATAGTATATCAATGATCCGTTGTCCGTCGTCCCTCTACACTTTCAAACATCTTCGCAGAAACCACTGGACCAGTTGAAGTCAGATTTTATGTGGAATATTTATGCATCCCGGGAACAAAAGTTTAAATAATTGGTCCTGGTCACATCACCAAGCTGGCCGCTTTAAAAATCCTTTAAAAATATTCTTGTCCAGAACCATAAGTAAAATGACCTTGAAACTTGGCACACAGCAAAAGGGATTTGAGCCCTACAATAATTAAATAAATGATGAACCTGAGTTTACCGTAACCTACTTTACAACAAGATCAACTTTGTTCATTTAGACCTTTACATTGGAAAAGTCCGTCCACACTTTCCAACACCTTCTCCTCAGAAATCACTTGACCGATTTAAGTCCGATTTCATTTGGAACAGCTATGCCTCGCGTGAACGAAAGTTTATATAATTGGTTTGTGCACCTGACCAAGATGGCCGCCATGCTTCTATATGGTTTAAACCCTTTAAAAATCTTCTCCTCCAGAACCAAAGTCAGATGATCCTGAAACCTGGCACACAGCAAAAGGGACTTGAGCCTTACAAACGTTATATAAGTGATGATCCTGGTTTGACCTTGCCTTATTTTACAACAAGGTCGACTTTGTTAATTTAGGCTTTTACATTGGAAAAGTCCGTCCACACTTTCAAACATCTTTTCCTCAAAAGCAATGGACCGATTGAAGTCAGATTTTATATGGAACATCTTTGTCTTCGGGGAACAAAAGTTTATATAATTGTCACGGTCACATGACCAAGATGCCCGCCATGCCCATATATGGTAAAAACCTTTCAAAATCTTCTTCGCCAGCACTATCAGTTAGATGACGTTAAAACTTGGCACACAGCACAATTTATACAAATGATAACCCTGGTTTTACCCTAACCTATTTGAAACAAGGTCAACTGTTCATTTAGGCTTTATCATTGGAAAAGCCCGTCCACACGTTCAAACATGTTCTCAGAAACCACTGGACCGATTGAAGTAAGATTTTATATAGAATATTTATGTCTCGCGGGAACAAAAGTTTGTATAATTCGTCCTGGTCACATGAACATGATGGTCGCCATACCCATATATAGTAAAACTCTTTAAAAATCTTCTTCTCCAGAACCATGAGACAGATGGCTTTGAAACTTGGAACACAGCAAATGGGACTTAAGCCGGACAAAAGTAATATAATTGATGACCCTGGGTCGACCTTCACTTTTTTACAGCAAAGTCAACTTTGTTAATTTAGGCTTTTACATTGGAAAAGTCTGTCCACACTTTCAAACATCTTCTCCTCAGAAACCACTGTACCGATTGAAGTCAGATTTCGTATTGAACATCTATGTCTCGCGGGGACAAAATTTTTATAATTAATCCTGGTCACGTGATCAAGATAACCACCATTCCCTATATGGTAAAAATCCTTTAAAAATTTTCTTCTCCAGAACCACCAGTCGAATGACCTTGAATCTTGGCACACGGGAAAAGGAACTTGAACCCTACAACGTTGGTATAAATGATGATCCTGGGTTAACCATGACTTATTTTACAACAAGGTCAACTTTGTTTATTTAGGCTTTTATATTAGAGACGTCCGTCCACCCTTCCAAAGATATTCTCCTCAGAAACTACTGGTCCAATTGAAGTCAGATTTTATATGGAACATCTATGCCTCGCGGGAGCGAAAGTTTATAAAATTGGTCTTGGTCACATGACCAAGCTGACCGTCATGCCCATTTATGATAAAAACCCTTTAAAAATCTTCCGATGCATAAGTCAGATGACCTTGAAACTTCGCACACAGTAAAACGGACCTTAGCCCAACAAAGTTTGTTATAAAAGATGATCCTGGGTTGACCATGTCCTATTTTACAACAAGGTCAACTTTCTTCATTTAGGCTTTAAAATTTGAAAGTCTTGAACAAAATTTAAATCAAAATTCAAAGTGATGAGTTGAAACTTACAATAATAATAAATAGATAAAGTGATAAGGCCTTTCCATTGGCATCATTTTTCCCCATAGGTTGTTTTCCTCTGCCGTCAGGCTGTTGTCCATCTACACTTTCAAACATCCTTTTCTCAAAAAGCACTGAGCCGATTTAAGTCAAATTTAATGTGAAACATATTTGGATCACGGGAAACAAAAACTGTGGTATACTGGGCTCAACTTCCATCCAGTATGGTACTGCTGCCCACTTTTGATCAAGGCAGTGTGGCAGACCGTTCGCATGACCACCCTTACTGTAAAACAACACAACAGTTTTCTTTTTTTATTTATTCTGTACAAGCTTTTTAACCCGATCATCTGTTCCTTTTCCTTTTAGCTTGTCTGGTAATCAGGATAGCCCTCTTGTTTTTAAATTATGAGGGCCATTGACGAGGCATAATTGGCTAACGCAAGCTAGTCAGGTTTAAAAAAAAACATGAAACTTTAGGTAGTTTCAAGTATTTAGCCGCGTTATTGCTCCCAAAGGTCATTAAAAAAAAAAAAAAAAAAAAAAAAAATCTCGTTCGCCCGTATAATATTCTGACTATCAATTAAGCTGTATCGCCTGACTAGATTGCAAAGAGTTACATGGTTAGCAATTGGTTGTACTTTTAAAACCATCTTAGTTTCCCTCTATAAAGATAAATTCTGAAAGGAAACTTTGTTTTCATTGCTTGCCATTTGCAGAACAAAAGACTAAGAAGAGATGTGATGTTGAAGGACGATCAAGGACAGGAGATGTCAGCTCTAGATGTTTTCTCCGCCTCTATAAGGTACTTGAAGGAGACACTACTTCGACGTATACAGGAAGCTGTCAAGGGTTTTAGACAAACCGATATCCATTGGGTTCTTACAGTCCCAGCGATTTGGGAAGACGGCGCAAAACAATTTATGAGAGAAGCAGCATTCAAGGTACTGTTCTTGGTAAAAAAAATCATATGAAGCTTCTGACATGTGCGCCCAACCAAGACTCAAATCGCATTGAGAAACGTTGCATCCTTGGCTATCCAAAATGTGCCCAGGTCGCAGTCTGATCTCTGTTACCCTTTTATTGCCAAACACGTCGTGCCCCGTCTTAGCAAACAGTGTAGAGCCAGATCAGTTGGCTTCTGATCTGGATCTGCACTGTTTGTTATTAATGCTGTGAATTTCTATGAAAAACCCGGATCAAGTAATCTGGCTGGAAATTTGAAGTGGGCGTGGCATCTTAATTTATTCAGCATAAGAAGGGTTAGTTGGGCGCATTTATCCAAAGGCACGTTTGGGACTCTTTTATTTTTCTGAAGAATAACAATAAGGCATAAATGAGCCGTGACATCACAATTCCGATCTTCGGTAGACTCTAAACATGTGGACAATTTGCTTTTGAAAACTACAATCTTTTGATTCCGGGAATTTCGAGCTCCAGCTTCATACAAATCTCGTTCTCCCTCTCTCCCTCTCTCTCTCTCTCTCTCTCTCTCTCTTACACTCATCTTTCATATACATAGACAACAAATTGGTCTGGTTTATGTTGCTTTTGTGAGCCCCAAACGCTAGAATTAAATGTAATAATGCAGGAAGCTGTCTATCAAAACAGTCCCGATAAAGTAGTAATGATATTGTGTTACAACTCAGTGAGTTAAAAATAAAAAAAAAAACAGCTGAGAACTGCCTGTACTTTTCTTATAGCTATATTATAAAAGGAATTAAATTACAAGCGTTTTTATCTGGGAAAGCAAATGGCAACTTTAAACTTTTGTTTGTCATTCGCACCAAAAAAGACCTTAAATTAACGTGTCCATGTATTGGCTCCAGTATGAAAAATCAGATAAATTTCTGTGAAAACAAATTTCATATTTCTAAAGGAGATCTATATTTCTGTGATACAATGTCCTACGAAGATCACTTACGTATTTCAAACGTTTTTCTTTACACTCGCCTCTCGTTATGTCAAACTCCAACAGATCAGAATACAGTCGACTCTCGTTATCTCGAACTCCAAGGGACTCTATGAAACACTTCGAGATATCCGTAGTTCGACATATCAGATTTACGGAACTAAGGGAAAACAATTAATCGAACAACCACCTTTAACAGAATGAATACGTAATTTGACTCCTAAGTTAGAGATATATTAAAAATATTGTGGAAAAGAGGAGAAATTGCTCCTAAGGAGCAATTTCTCCTCTTTTTCACAATATTTTATTGACTGCTGGTAGACCTCTGTGTTAAAACAGGGACCAGATTATCACTTCGAGATAAGCGGTTGTTCGAGATAAGCGAGTTCGAGATAACGAGAGTCGACTGTATATGGTTTGAGATAACATTAGTTTGACATAAAAGGAGCTAAAATGTAAGGCACATATAGCAAGTAACCCAGTATTGCCTTTTTAGCTCACCTGAGCCAAAGGCTCTTTTGTGACCGGTCTTCGTCCGTCGTCCGTCGTGCGTCGTGTGCGTCCGTCGTCCGTCGTGCGTCGCCAACAATTTACTTAAAAGACATCTCCTCTTAAACCGGTGACTGGATTTTGAAATAATTTTACAGGAATGTTCCTTGGGTGACCCTCTGCGAAAATTGCATAAATGGTTCCGCTCCACTAAACAATATGGCCCCAGAGCTAAATATAGAAAAACCTTAAAACGACATCTCCTCCTAAACCGGTTACTGGATTTTGAAATAATTTTAAAGGAATATTCCTTGGGTGACCCTCTACCAAAATGACCTGAATGATTCCGCTCCGCTGAACAAAATGGCCGCCAGAGCTAAAAAAAACAAAAAAAAAAAAAAAAAAAAAAACAAACTTAAAATGACATCTCCTCCAAGGCAACGGGCCCGATTTCAAAATAATTTCACAAATGTTCCTCTCTTGCCCCTTTATGAAAATTGTCTAAATGGTTTCGCTCCGCTAAACAGAGCTAAAAATAGAGAAACCTTTAAACAACATTTCCCAGGCCAATGGCCCGATTTCAGACGAATTCACAGAAATGTTCCTCTCATGCCCCTTTACCAAAATTGGAAAAATCGTTCCGCTCCGCAAAAAGAAAAAAATGGCCGCCCGAGCTAAAAATAGAAAACCCCTTTTAAACCACATCTTCTTCCAGGCCAAGGGCCCGATTTCAAAATAATTTTACTGAACTGTTCCTCTAATACCTCTTTACCAAAATTGCTAAAATGGTTTTGCTCCGCTGAAAAAAATGGCCGCCAGAGCTTAAAAAAATAGACAAGAGGCCCTTGGGCCACAACGCTCACCTGAGATAACAGCCCCCAGGAGCTTACTTGGCAGGATTTATGTAGGGGACCACTACACATTGCTACATACTAAATATATAAGCTATGGGCCTCATGGTTTCAGAGAAGATTCTTTTAAGTTTTTCCCATTATATGGGAGCTAATGACCCCCGGGGCGTGGCCAGTTTGGACCTAGGGGCTTGATTGGCATGATTTATGTAGGGGACCATTAAACATTGCTACATACTACACATGTAAGCTATGTGCCTCATGGTTTCAGAGAAGAAGATTTTTTTTAAGTTTTTCCATAAGTCAATCGGAGCTAATGACCCCCGGGTGTGGCCAGTTTGGGCCCCAGGGGCTTGATTGGCAGGATTTATATAGGGAACTACTAAACTGCTACATACTAGGAATATAAGCTGTGGGCCTCATTTTTTCAGAGAAGAAGATGTTTTAAGTTTTTCGCATTATAAGTCTATGGGAGAAAATTACCCCTGGGATGTGGCCAGTTTGGACGCCAGGTGCATGGTTGGCAGGATTAATGTAGGAGACCACTTAACATCACGTCATACTTAATCTATTAGCTCTCGGCCTCATGGACCCCAGGGGCTTGATTGGCAGGATTTATTTAGGGGACCACTAAACATTGCTACATACTAAATATATAAGCTCTGGGCCTCATGGTTTCAGACAAGAGGATTTTTTAAGTTTTTCCCATTATAAGTTTATGGAAGCTAATAACTCGGGACGTAGCCCGTCTGGACCCCAGGGGCTTGATTGGCAGGATTTATGTAGGGGACCACTAAACATTGCTACACACTAAATATATGAGCACTGGGCCTCATGGTGTCAGACAAGACGATTTTTAATATTTTTCCCATTATAAGTCTATAGGAGCTAATGACCCCCGGGGTGTAGCCAATTTGGGCCCCAGGGGCTTGATTGGCAGGTTTTAAGTAGGGAACCATTAAACATTGCTACATACTAAATATGTAAGCTGTGGGCCTCATGGTTTCAGAGAAGAAGATTTTTTTTTTCATTTTAAGTCTATGGGAGCTAATGATCCCCAGGGCGTTGCCAGTTTGGACCTCAGGGACTTGATTGGCAGGATTTATGTAGGGGACCACTAAACAATGCTACATACCAAAAAAAATAAGCTCTGAATTTCATGGTTTCAGAGAAGAGTTTTTAAAGTTTTTCCCATTATAAGTCTATGGGAGTTCACGACCCCCTGGGGTGTGGCCAGTTTGGACCTGCAGGATTTGTGTAGGGGACCACTAAACTTTGCTACATACAAAATATATAAGCTTTGGGCCCTTGGTTTCAAAGAAGAAGATTTCTATAAGCTTTTCTCAATTTAATTCTGTGGAAGCTAATGACCCCCGGGGCATGGCCAATTTGGGCCCCAGGGGCTTGATTGACAAGATTGTTTTAGGGGACCACTGAACATTGCTATGTATATGCTCTGGGCCTCATGGTTTCAGAGAAGATTTTTTAAGTTTTTTTTCCATTATAAGTCTGTGGGAGCTAATGACCCCTGGGATGTGGCCAATTTGGACCCCAGGTGCATGGCTGGCAGTATTAATGTAGGAGACCACTTAACGTCGCTTTTACTTAATCTATTAGCTCTCAGTCTCATGGTTTCAGAGAAGAAGATTTTTAAAGGTTCGTTAGCTATATAGCTCTATATAAGCATATGTCCACTGGGGTATGGCCAATTTGGACCACAGGGGCTTGATTGACAGGATTAATGTAGGGGACCACTACACATTGCTACGTATGAAATATAAACTCTGGGCCTCATGGTTTCAGAGAGGAAGATTTTTTATAGGAGCTAATAACCCCCGGGGCGTGGCCAGTTTGGGCCCCAGGGCTTGATTGGCAGGATTTATGTAGGGGACCACTAAACATTGCTACATACTACATATGTAAGCTGTGGGCCTTATGGTTTTAGAGAAGAAGTTTGTTTTTAAAGTTTCCAATTATAAGTCTATGGGAAATAATGATACCCGGGGCGTGGCCAGTTTGGACCCCAGAGACTTGATTGGCAGGATTTATGTAGGGGACCACTAAACATTGCTACATACTAAATATGTAAGCTGTGGGCCTCATGGTTTCAGAGAAGACGATGTTTTAAGTTTTTCCCATCATAAGTCTATAGGAGTTCACGATCCCCTTGGGCGTAGCCAGTTTAGACCTCAGGGGCTTGATTTGCAGGATTTATGTACGGGACCACTGAACATTCCTACATACAAAATATATAAGATTTTGGCCTCATGGTTTCAGAGAAGGAGAATATTTAAGCTTTTCTTATTATAAGTCTGGGAACCTAATGACCCCCAGGGTGTGGCAGTTTGGGCCCCAGGGGCTTTTTGGCAGGATTTATGTAGTGGACCACTAAACATTGCTTCAAACTAAATATATAAGCTTGGGACCTCATGGTTTCAGAGAAGAAGACTTTTTTTAAGTTTATATTATAAGACTATGGGAACTAATGACTAATGTGGCTAATTTGGACCCCAGGTGCATGGTTGGCAGGATAAATGCAGGAGACCACTTAACATCACGTCATACTTAATCTGTTAGCTCTCGGCCTCATCGTTTCAGAGAAGAAGATTTTTTATGGTTCTTTAGCTCTATAGCTCTATATAAGCATATGACCCCTGGGACGTTGCCAATTTGGACCCCAGGGACTTGATTGGCAGGATTTTTGTAGGGAGCCATAATACATTGCTACATACTAAATATATAAGCTCAAGGCCTCATGGGTTCGAGGAAGAAAATTATTTTAAGTTTTTCTTATAATAAGTCTATAGGAGCTAATGACCCCCCCCCCCCGGAGCGTGGCCAGTTTGGGCCACAGGGGCTTGACTGGCAGGATTTATGTAGGGGACTACTAAACAATGCTACATACTGCATATGTAAACTGTGGGCCTCATGGTTTCAGAGAAAAAGAATTTTTTAGTTTATTCCATTATTAGTCTATGGGAGCTAATGACCCCTCGGGGCGTGGCCAGTTTGGGCCCCGGGGACTTGATTGGCAGGATTCATGTAGGGGGCCACTACACATTGCTACATTCTAAATATGTAAGCTGTGTACCTCATGGTTTCAGAGAAAAAGATTTTTTAAGTTTTCCCCATTATAAGTCTATGGGAGCTAATAATCTCCGGGACGTAGCCAGTTTAGACCCAAGGGGCTAATTTAGCAGGATTTTTGTAGGACCCACTATACATTGCTACATACTAAATATATACGCTCTAGGCCTCATGGTTTCGGATAAGAAGATTTTATTAGTTTTTCTTATTTTAAGTCTATGGGAGCTAATGACCCCCGGGGCGTGGCCAGTTTGGGCCACAGGAGCTTGATTGGCAGGATTTATGTATGGGACCACTAAACAATGCTACGTACTGCATATGTAAACTGTGGGCCTCATGGTTTCAGAGAAGAAGATTTTTTTAGTTTATTCCATTATTAGTCTATGAAAGCTAATGACCCCCGGGGCGTGGCCAGTTTGGGCCCCGGGGGCTTGATTGGCAGGATTTATGTAGAGGCCACTAAACATTGCTACATATTCAATATGAAAGCTGTGGGCCTCATGGTTTCAGAGGAGAAGATTGTTTTCCATTATAAGTCTAAGGGAGCTAATGAACCCCGAGGCGTGACCAGTTTGGACCGCAGGGCTTGATTGGCAGGATGTATGTAGCGGACAACTAAACATTGCTACATACTTAATATATAAGCTCTGGACCTCATGGTTTATGAGAAGATTTTTTAAAGTTTTTCCCATTTTAAGTCTATGCGAGTTCACTACCCCCTGGGGCGTGGCCAGTTTGGACTCCAGGGGGTTGATTGGCAGGATTTATGTAGGGGACCACTAAACATTGCTACATACAAAATACATGCTGTGGGCCTCATGGTTTCAGAAAAGAAGATTTTTTTAAAGTTTTTCCATAGTGGGAGCTATGTCATCTTTATTTACGAACCGTGACCATTTTTTCAAATTTTCAATCCCCCATTAACACAAGGCTCCACATGAAGTTTGAAGAAATTTGGCTCAGGGGTTTCAGAGGAGAAGTGGTTCAAAGGTTTCGACGGACGGACAGACGGTCGACGGACGTAGAGGGATCACAATAGCTCATCCTTAGCCTTTGGCTCAGGTGAGTTAAAAAAGGGCGTAGACTGACATACGTCTGTCAACAGTTTATTTAAGAGACATCTTCTCCTGAACCGGTCAATGGATTTTGAAATTATTTTACAGGAATGTTCCTTACGTGACCCTCTACCAAAATTTCTAAAATGGTTCCGCTCCGCTAAACAAAATTGCCACCAGAGCTAAAAACAAACAAGAGGACCATGATGGTCCTATATCGCTCACCTGAGCAAACAGATTTGCATATTTACTGTTGAAGTTTCAGCCAAGTTCACAGGATTTTTGTATAAATTTTATAGCACCAACAGCCCCCCCCCCTCCCGCACCACCACACCCCAGTCCATGTTTTTCTAACGCGACGACTTAAACTGAATCTTAAAAGAGGGTTACATTTCTGCCAAGTTATATTGAAATTGGTCCAGTGGTTAAAAGTGTTTATATAGCTATAAAGCCCTACCCTAACGGCCATGTTTTTTGACGAATCATGACAGCTTGAACAAACTTGGTAGAGGGTCACCAAAGGAACCTTCCTGCCAAGTTATATTGAAATCTGTTTAGTGGTTTCTGACAAGAAGATGTTTAAAGTTTTCTATTTTGATATATAGGGAAAATAAGCCCCACCCCATGGCAGCCATGTTTTTTGACGAATCATGATTGCTTGTACAATCTTGGCAGAGGGTCACCAAAGCAACATTCCAGCCAGGTAATATTGAAATTAGTCATGGGGTATGTGACAAGAAGAATTTTAAAGTTTCTATGCAGATATATACAAAAAATAAGCCCCGCCCCCTGGGGGCCATGGTTTTTGACGTATCATGAAAGCTTGAACAATCTTGGTAGAAGATCACCAAAGCAAAATTCCTGCCAAGTTACATTGGACTCACAAACAGTTTGACTCAGTCCAACTGTTTCTTACGAGAAGATTTTTAAAGTTTCCTATATAGATATATAGGGAAAATAAGCCCCGCCCCTAGCGGCCATGTTTTTTGACGAAACATGACGGCTTGAACAATCTTTGTAGAGGGTCACCAAAGAAACATTCCTGCCAAGTTGTATTGAAATCGGTCCATTGGTTTCTGAATAGAAGATTTTAAAAGTTTTATATATAGATATATAGGGAAAATAAGCCCGCCCCCGGCAGCCATGGTTTTTGACGAATAATGATTACTTGAACAATCTTAGTAGATCGTCAACAAGGAAACATTTCTGCAAAGTTATAATGAAATCGGTCCAGTGGTTTCTGACAAGAAGAGTTTTAAAGTTTTCTATATAGATATATAAGGAAAATAAGCCTCGCCCCCTAGCGGCCATGTTTTTTGACGAATCATGGTGGCTTGAACAATCTTGGTAGAGGATCGCCGAAGAAACATTTCTGGAATAATTAAATTGAAATCGGTCCAGTGGTTTCTGACAAGAAGATTTTTAAAGTTTTCTATATAGATACATAGGGAAAATAAGCCCCGCCCCCTGGCGGCCATGTTTTTTGACGAATCCAAATGGCTTGAACAATCTTAGTAGAGGTTCATCAAAGGAACATTTCTGTAAAAATTATATTGAAATCGGTCCAGTGATTTCTGACAAGAAGATTTTTAAAGTTTTCTATATAGATATATAGGGAAAATAAGCCCCGCCCCCTAGCGGCCATGTTTTTTGATAAATCCAAATGGCTTGAACAATCTTCATGGAGGATCACCAAAGGAACACTTCTGCAAAATTATTTTGAAATCGGTCCACTGGTTTCTGAATAGAAGATTTTTAAAGTTTTCTATATTGATATATAGGGAAAATAAGCACCGCCCCTTGGCGGCCATGTTTTTTGACGAATTCAAATGGCTTGAACAATCTTGGTAGAGGATCACCAAAGGAACATTTCTGTAAAATTATATTGAAATCAGTCCAGTGGTTTCTGACAAGAAGATTTTTAAAGTTTTCTATATAGATATATGGGGAAAATAAGCCCCGCCCCTGGCGGTCATGTTTTTTGACGAATCCAAATGGCTTGAGCAATCTTGGTAGAGGATCACCCAAGGAACATTTCTGCAAAATTATATTGAAATCTGTCCAGTGGTTTCTGACAAGAAGATTTTTAAAGTTTTCTATATAGATATATGGGGAAAATAAGCCCTGCCCCCCTGGCGGCCATGTTTTTTGACGAATCCAAATGGCTTGAACAATCTTGGTAGAGGATCACCAAAGGAACATTTCTGCAAAATTATATTGAAATCGGTCAAGTGGTTTCTGACAAGAAGATTTTTTAAGTTTTTAGTTAAAAAAAACTATTTTTAGCTCCTAGTGATCTAGATATGCAACGGACCGAAACCATTTGAACAACTTTGAAAGAGGACCAACCAAGGATCATTCCTGTGAAGTTTGGTCAAAATCCCATCAGTGGTTTAGGAGGATATGTTGTTTAAAGATTGTGGACGGACGGACGGACGGACGGACGGACGGACGACGACGACGACGACGACGACGACGACGGACGGTGAGTGATCACAAAAGCTCACCTTGAGCCTTCAGCTCAGGTGAGCTTAAAAAGCCTTCCAACGACATCTCCCATGCCAGTGGCCCGATTTCAAAATAATTTCACAGAAATGATCCTCTAATGCCCCTTTACCGAAATTGCTAAACTGGTTCCACTTTGTTAAACAAAATCGCCGTCAGAGCTAAAAATAGGGAAAAAAGCCTTTAAATGACATTTCTTCTTAGGCCTATGACCGGATTTCAACTAATTTCACAGAAATGTTTCTGATATGACCCTTTACCAAAATTGCTAAAATGGTTTCGATTGGCTGAAGTAAATGGCCACCAGCTAAAAAAAGGAAAAAGGGTGTAGACTGTCATGTGTCTATCAACAATCTGCTAAAGAGATATCTCCTCCTAAACGCGTTAATGGATTTTAAAATAATTTTACAGGAATGTTCCTTCTCTACCAAAGTTGCAAAATGGTTTCGCTCGGCTGAACAAAATGGCCGCCAGAAGTAAAAAGAAAAAAAAAACTTTTAAAGGACATCTCTCAGGCTAAAGGTCCTATTTCATAATCATTTCACAGACATGTTCCTCTAATGCCCCTTTACCAAAATTGCTAAAATGGTTCTGCTCCGCTGAACAAAATGGCCGCCAGAGCTAACAATAGAAAAACCTTTAAACAACATCTCCTTTTAGGCTTATGACAGGATTTCAAAACAATTTCACAGAAATGTCCTTATATGTCCCTTAACCAAAATTGCTAAAATGGTTCCCTTTGGCTTAACAAAATGGCCACCAGAGCTAAAAATAGAAAAAAAAAAGCATAGACTGTCATGCGTCTATCAATAATTTACTAAAAGACATCTCCTCCTAAACCGGTTAATGGAGTTTGAAATAATGTTACAGGAATGTTTCTTGAGTGACCCTCTACCGAAATTGCTAAAATGGTGCCCGTTCCGCTAAACAAAATGGCATCCAGAGCGAAAAAAAGAAAACTCTTTAAACAGCATCTCCTCCTAGGCCAAGGGCCTGATTTCAAAATAATTTCACAGAACTGTTTCTCTAATACCCCTTTACCAAATTACTAAAATGGTTCTGCTCTGCTGAACAAAATGGCCCACCAGAGCTAAAAATAGAAAAACCTTTAAACAACATCTTCTCTTAGGCCTATGGCCTGATTTCAAAATAACTTCGTAGAAATGTTCCTCTGATTAAGTCATATTCTCCTTGAGTGTTGTGATACGCAGGTGAGCGATATAGGGCCATCATGGCACTCTTGAACTTAGTGTGCCTTAAGAAGAATTTGGAGTTATCAGTAATATACGGAGTCTATAAAGACGTCCTGTTTCCTGATTTAAATTTATCAATATCTAATGAAATAATCTGAACAAGTTTATGACAAGTGGAATGACTTTGATTTTGATATTGTATTATCAATATTCCATTTTGGATTGCGTCTGTCCTCATGCTATATCCTAGTAGTGTCTCAGCTTATTCGTTTTACTAAATTCTTTAGTCAAACCAGTGATTTATACGATTTTTAACTGCCAAACTTCTAAAACAGGGCTAGCGCAATCATAACCGGCGTCAGCCATTTTCTGCGATTATCGCAGTCATTCTGAATAAATTTTAAAATATAACAGCGTCTTGAAAACACTTCGGAAAGAAGGTCTATCGGAACCCGAATTTTATGGCGACTCAGTCTATAATTTCAGAATATTTTTGTGTAATAATAGTTATACTGAACAATTAAGTACGAGTATAATATGTACTCTGCTTGGCAACAATTTAAGTTAAACTCCAAGTACGTTTCTTCGGCTCTCACCGCCACCGCCATGTCCCACTCTTCCTCTGTATGGGGATATAGTAAGGGACGGTGAGGGAGTTTGCAACTGACCTATGCATAATAAATTCTTTATCCGCTTGTTTATAAAAACAAAAACAGATTTATTCTTTGTAGGTTGATATTCTCTTCTCGACGTGGGACTGTTTTTTTAAAGAAAATATCTTGTTTCAACCGAGAGCACATTCTTTCCTTTAAGGAAAGGCCGGCTCTGAGATGAGGGTAAATATTCTCAGAATATTTTCACATCAACCTGATCTCCCTTCAAAATATATTCATTTAACTTAAGGGAACTGGATATACTTTGTAGTTCCGCCATTTCACACATGGGAGATTTTTGATTCCCTATTTGATTTTAAGCACGCCAAACTCTTTTAAAACGAGGTTTATATTAAAGGGAAAGAATTTGCTCCTTCGTTTTTTCTATAAAAGATCCTTCTTCAAAATAGAGGCAACTGTAACCAAAAAATTATTGCATGTGCTTCTCCTAAAAGCGTATCAATTCAACTTAAATTAAGTTATAGAATTACAACCTTTCGCATCGATTTATTACTTATTGCAGGCCGGAATCGAGAATGAACAGCTAGTTTTGGCTTTAGAGCCTGAAGCGGCAGCTATCTTTTGTAAGGAAATAACAGTTAAGAGGCTAGAGGAACATAAAGCGTCTGCTTCCTTGGCAATATTTAAGCCAGGATCTACGTTCTTACTTCTTGATCTCGGTGGTAAGTAAATTATGCACGACAAACACGTGAGAGAGAGAGAGAGAGAGAGAGAGAGAGAGAGATAGATTATCGACTTTTAAATTATCTGTGATATTTACGATAAAAAATGTATATGCTAGAAGATAATCATTAAAAGTTACGAAACTTAGTTAAAACTGAAGGTTTTACAAATAACGTTTCCACTGGCTTTAAATTATAAAAATAATACATATCATTAGGGTAATATTTCTAAAGTACCAGACGGTGGGTTGGGTCTCATTTTCTATGATGGTGCCGACCTAAACCGTTCATTAGAAGGTTGGAAGCCCTCCACTGTTCAACTAGTGGTTTTCTTTGGCTCTAGTTGACAGTATTTGAGAACATCTTAACGAGCTCTCATCCTTGTTTCATCACAGTAATTTAATTTGATTTGCACGTTTTACTGTGATGTTTCATTGATTGAGTTGGAGAGTCGAACAATCATCCCAGCAAGCATTTTTTATAAATCTATAGCGGGCCGTTAGTGGCCCGTCCGGGTAGCTGAGGGCCGCTAACGGCCCGCTAGAGATTTATAAAGAATGCTAGCTGGGATGGTGTAGCGTTTACTTCTAACCGTTCTAAGGCGGATTTTGTATTGGTTGTTTGTGCGGCGTTGTGGCTGCTTGCTTTTTGTTTTCATGTTTTGTGCTGCATCAGAATTAAGGGCGAGGTTTCGCGCGAGCCAAACTAATTTAAACCCCCTCCCCCCCCAACTCCTCCAACCCCTACCACTCTACACACACACACACACACACACACACACACACACACACAGAGTCATTTTCCTACTGGCCTTTCAAAGGCGGTTCCTCTGTTGCAGTTCGTCTTTTTTGTTCGTCTGTAGTTTTATATGTGGCATTTGTGTTGTCCTTATTTGGTCCTCACCTCTCCTTCTTTGTGCTTCGTAACTGTGTGCATTTTCTGGGCACGTTTTTCAAAATAATCGATTTGCATTTTCATATAACTCTAATAATCCAAACTTTTTTTACAGCGTAAAACTAAATTTTCTTTTCGACATCTGAAGCAAGGTATCCAAGACTTTCATAGGAGATATGTTTGGTTCCAGCTGACACAACTGCAAACAGTGTTGTCATCATTTGACGTTTGCATGATGTGAATACTTTAAAAAGGAACTTGGAAGTACTAAAATTTTCACGCGGAAGACGTGGACGTTGATCAGAATGCGCTGAAAATTTGCGTTTTTGTATCGCTGAACGCACATATTGAGGTGTCGGTGGAACTAAAAGTAAACATTCACAGATGACTTGTTTAGCAGGAGTATTTGGTGATAATTCTGGAATAGTTTTTTTTTTATGTGTTCATGTGTTCATAAGGAGTACTCCCAATGGAGAATTGAAGAAAACCATCCCAGACTTATCAACAAATACTCCTTAACAAGTCATCTGCATTCATGCATTTTCATTTATTTTAAGGGGGAACAACAGATATAACTGTTGAGATGGTGGAAGATAACGGTACACTGAGAGAGATATATCATCCTGACGGTGGGCCTTGGGGTGGTACTTTAGTCGACCAAGCCTTCAAACAGTTTCTTATCAGTCTACTTGGAAAAGCAGTGCTAGAAAAGTTCTCAGCAGAATGCAAATCTGATGAACTCTATCTCCGCAGAAACTTTGAGATGCTCAAAAGGAGGATTAAAGAAAAGTCTTCACAGAATCAAATATTACGAATACCAAGGAGTTTACTAGAGTGTGCGGGAAATGACAAAGCAGTCAAACGTAAAATCGAACAGAGTCAATACAAAAATGAAGTTGAATTAAAGCAATCTAAAGACAAACTATCTATAAGTGGTAACGTGTTAGAACAAATGTTTGCCGAGCCAGTGTCAAACTTGATCAGGCATGTCAAAACATTGTTCAGCAAAACAGAACTTCAAAATATCAGAACGCTGATACTTGTTGGTGGGTTTTCAGAATCAGCCTTCATAACAAATGAACTAAGAATGGCCTTCCCAAACAGAGACATCATCGTACCACATGAACCAAACCTAGCTGTGCTGAAAGGGGCAGTTTTGTTTGGACATAACCCAAAGACAATTTCGTCAAGAAAAATGGCATTCACGTACGGAATCAGTACCGCCATACCATTTGATGAAAATATTCATCCAGAATATAAGAGAGTTTTTAGGAATGGTGTTGACAAATGTGAAGATGTGTTTAAGGTGTTTTTTGAAGTGGGACAAACAGTCATTCCAGATAAGACGAAAGTGGTTCATACGTTTAATACGTCTCATAGTAGATCTGACATTACTGAGAGGGTGGAGATATACAAAACAAAAGCAGCAAAACCCATATTTGTCAGTGATTCAGGTTTGTCTATTGATCTTTTCGCTAAGGGTCACTGTGGGAATAAAGCATTTTCCCAATATGCAAAATATGCACAAAAGCATGCAAAAACGAGCAGTCTGATCAGAAACTTTGCTATATTTACCACCACCTGTGGTATGAAAAAACATGCTCATATTTGGTACGAAAGTCAGTGATGACCATGTATTGGCTATACTAGCAGTCTATTCTGGTTGAGTTAGTTTCGCGCTATAAGAAGGAGACATGAGGAACAAACTGTGACAAAACAAACGTCTCACATATGAGTTCCACATTTATGTCAGTTCTATTTTCCATACTGAGTAAAACATGAATGCACTATAATATAGTTTACTAATATTAAAGCGCACTGTACAAATGGTTGCCTATTAGTCTCAATTGCAATAAATGCCAATACAAACATCCAGTTTACCACTATGTACATCCGAGATTATTCTCATTAGTTCTGTAAAAATTGGCGTAATTATTTCATCAAAATTACACGTCTGTGGTGAAGAAAGGTATTGTAGTGGCCCAGTAGTTTAAACGATAGGTCCGCGTTGATCTGGCATTTACGCTAGCATTTTAGCATATATATGCAGTTGGTATATGCCGTAACGCAGTTATTTGGCAACGCAGTTCATTCTCTTTTCCAGACTGTTTTCCGGTAGGAACTATTGACATTTACCTGACTGGATCTGACGAAGAGACAAAACGTGTGGAAGTTACTTTCCTAGCTGGACACACAGAGTTAAAAGTTGAGGCAAAAGAAGTCGGGACTAAAAACACGATTTCAGCAAAATATAACTTTCTTCGCTAACTTTGAGCTGTGGGTGTAGTCCCATCTACTATTGTCTGTATGGGACGGTAAAGGTATTGGCAGTATCTGTGGTTTGAATTATATTACTGGTCATGAACAAACTCGATAAAACCGGGTCATTTTTTTTCTTTTATTCGATAATTCATATCTTAGTTGCTTTAAAAATGGCCTTTCTTTCGGAAACCATTTATCTTCAGTTAAGGTGGTATTAAGTGCTGTTTGGTACGTTTTCCCGATTCGCTTTAGTGTAGTATGTATTTTAACTCACCTGAGGCGAAGGCTCCAGGGCTGTTGTTGTGATCTGTCACAGTCCGTCATCGAGGTCGTCCGCCCTACACCGTATATTAATAATTATCAATTTTACGTATATAGATTTAAATAAATAATATCAACGCAGTAAACATTCCAATATTTTTAGTGACAAACAAGCATACATAAATTTTATTCACATACATCACCATATTGGTAGTGCCAAAAGACAGCTTAAACTTAGTTCGCGGATACTAGCTACCGTCCACCGAAAACTATCACAACAGAAAGGAAAGTCTGCAATAGTCTGCGAGTTATCACGAACGCTTCGGTTAATTGAACGTAGCTCCTCGAATTTATCTGGGCTGCAGTCAATAAAGCAAAACACTCGCGAGAGTTTTTCAAAATATTTTGCATCTTCTGAATGGTTATTGTAAAGTAAATAAGTAAACTCAGGAACTGATACAATCAGGTCCACATAAAGTTTTCAACATCAAAGGAAAAGACAGACAAATACAATTAAACCGCCACAAAAAGAACAAATGACAAGCAGATTTGCAACCCTTTCCCCAAAAGATGGCAACTCTGTTACCCAAACTGAATATATCTTTAACTTGCATAATTGTTAAAAGAAAACATTTGTAAGAGAAATACTACAGAACATTTATTCTAACACTCCTCGCCTATATAGCCAATGGTTAAACTCAGTGATTTATTCTGCAATAAATCACTGGGCAGGAGCGCGCGACGCTATCTGGCGCCATTCCGACGTCATGTTGACTCTTTGCTGACGTCAGTCATCGTTTCCACGGCGTTAGACGGTGTAACGTCGTTTTTCTCGCGTCAACAACGTAAGAAATGCATGTAAACAACAGCGTTACAGTCAAAACTGTTGGCGGGATTTCGTTATGTGATGGCGGACAATTCGAAGAATCTGAAGGATACAATTACTTTTACATCGTTTTCTATGTGTTAGAATCGAAATAGATCAGCTCTTGTGCGTGATTTGTTGAGTAATAAATCACTGATTGTCGGTCAGTTGTAAGTAGATAAATCACTCGCGCTCCGCGCTCGTGATTTGATCTACTTTACAACTGACCTCCAAACAGTGATTTATTACTCAACAAATCACTGCTGGAGCTGATCTATTTCTTAAACAAAAAGTACCACAATGAAAGTACCACCTTGGAACGGTCAGTAATAAATTACTGGGGCTTAAGCTAGTTTTACGGGATCCCAACCCTCGCCATCAGCTTCCATAGTGGTAAAAAATATATTTTTTTCGGTCCACGTGAAGGTCTTCTAACTCATCCATGAATCATTACGGGCAACAAATAAATCGCAGATAAAAGCCTATAATGAAGCAAAGATGAGGATTCAGCAGAAACAACGTGTTCAGACACTTGGAGATCCCTGGGGTGTCAAACAACTACCCGTCATGTGACCTTATCGAGGGTTGAGCGCAAGACTAGCGTAAGTCAGATGGTTGTTTTTCCCCCAACCTAATCTCCTCACCATGAAGGCGTTATGAAGATTACAACATTTCTTTCTGTAAACAATGAAAATTTAGGTGCCATTGCTCATATGAGCAATGGCACCTAAATTTGCATTGTTTACAAAGGGGTCCAAGTTGCCCCTAAACATGGGTTTCAAAAATATGTTTGAGTTACTATAGTCTTGCGCTCAACCCTCGTTATGTGACCTCAAATTAGAAAAAAAAGCCTTATTCTCGTTGACAAGACTTGATATTAGATCGAATAAATTATATCAATTATTATCAATTTTATAAGGGATCGACTTTATAATACCAACCCAGTAAACATTGCCATATTATTGTTACGAACAAGCATACAAAAAGTTTATTCGCATAGGTCGCTATTTTTTTGTGCCAAAATACAGCTTGAGAATAGTTCGCCGATACTCGCTACCGTCCGCCGAAAACTGTAACAAACTGAATGGAAATTATTCTTAATTAGCTCTCCACAGAGAAAAAAAAACACACAATAGTCTATGAATAAAAAATCACTCTCTTTTCATATTTTCGGCCTATGGCTTTCTTCAGGAATAGAACACTTCATTCAACTAAGTGGAATTCATCTTTGCTTCAAGGAAGAAAACGATGTTGATCCTCCGTAGCCAGGGACGACGTCATGTCACTTCCTTGAATATTTACTCAGTTTGGCGCAACGTCAAATGACATGACGTCATCTCCCGCCAAAACCACGAGAGAACATCCACATCCAGAAGAGAGCTTTTGGAAAACTCATATATACAGTCGACTCTCGTTATCTCGAATTCCAAGGGACTCTCTGAAATACTTCGAGATATCCGTAGTTCGACATATCAGGTTTGCAGAATTGAGGAAAAAATAATTTGATTAACCACATTTAACAAACTGATAGGTAATTGGACTTTTGAAGTTAGAGATCTATTGAAAATATTGTGGAAAAGAGGAGAAATTGCTCCTTTGGAGCAATTTCTCCTCTTTTCTACAATATTTTCCATCTGTTGTTAGGTTTTCATGTATAGGCAAGGACCAGATTTTCACTTCGAGATAAGCGGTTATTCGAGATAAGCGAGGTCGAGATAACGAGAGTCAACTGTATGTATTATATCCAATGAAATACATAATTAAAAATACGTAAATAAATATATGAATAAAAATAAATATGAATCTTCATATTTATTTTTATTCATTTATTTATTATTATTATTTTTTATTTTTTATTTATTTATTTATTTTTCTATCTATTCTTTATATTAAATCTTATTCATTCATTTATTTATTTTTTTTTTTTTTTATTTATGAATGAAGCTGATTGCCTCGAAAGTATTTTAAATACTCCATAAAATATCACCGTCCTATATACAAGATCTTGTAAATGAAAAAGTTCATATTATAATTTAAGTAACAAGAAACAAGTAGAGATACCACAGGTCATTTCCAAAAGGTATGGAATGAAGTCCATCCGGTTTGAGGCTGCCCAGGTGATAAACAGGTTCCCTGGTGAATTAAGACTGACTGAAAATTATCAGCGGATCAGGAGGCTGCTGCAGACATTGGATGGTTCTTCCTGCTCCTGTTGATCTTCAGTTTTTCCAGAGTTACATTACGAAAACACACCTAATCAAATATATTGAACATTTTACAACCAAGAAGGGAAAATGTTCAGATAAAAAATTCTGATATGGTTTATTTTCCTGCTAAAAAATAGATTGTGGGTACTCGTTAGAACCGCCTCGGCGAGCCGGTTCTAACGACTATCCACAATCTATGTTTTTTTAACAAAATAAAAAAAAAATAATGTATACCCCTGTAAACCCCAGTTTGACTTTTTAAATTCCGTGATGAATGTTCAAAGTTGTATTTTCTGTTTGTTTGAATTTAATTTGATTCTGTTTGTTTTTTATCTTTTATTTTTGTTTGTATAACATATAAACTGTATTGGTTTTCCTCCTATGTCAGCTCTCCGTCCTTTCGCTTAATGTGATGATGCAGTATTTATCATCATGGAATATTTCGCTTTTGTTTGAGGGATGAGCTCTGAAGGATGCCTGTCTTTAATGCAGTTCTTGAATCCTCATAGTTCCACAAACACGTTCTATTTGGGTTTTGCCTCCGGTGCCAAGCAAAAGTTTGTTTCAAGGTTGGCATTTTCGTCTGGGATCTTCCTATTTTTTTTTTTTTATTTATTTATTTTTTTTTATTTATTTATTTATTATTTTTTTTTTGTTATTACAGCATTTGTTTTTCTTGTGTCTCATACTTATGTACTGATATGATATATGCGATAGTCTTAAAGACGTAGCTAAAATGAGATCAAAAGTGGTACCACTCTCTAATGATTTTATTGCCCCTATCTAGGTCCTATGCAAGAGACATGAATGGCGTGTCATAAAGAGATGATTAGATATCCCCACAGGACGTGTCACAGAGGCCATCTGAGGGGACATTACCTATGGATGAGATAAATAAGCCAGCACTAACTTCCTCTGTTAGGCCTCTGTCTGTCTGTCATGTATTGGCAGTATACAAGGTTTTATTGCACCCAGTCTCTTATCAGTGATAAGACTAATGACTGAGACACGTCTTATTGTTATATCTTAAATCAGTGATATGCTTAAACTATATTATTGCATAAAAAGAAATCAGTGATATGCTTAAACTATTATTGCATAAAAAGCAGTGCCGCACTTTATTAGCAGCCGTGCATTAACCGGCGAAAAGCCGTGTGTTAACAAGGCAATCCACGCGCTGTTAGTGTACGGCTACGCAACTTTCAATATGCCTGTACGGGGGCCACAAAATTGTTACCGTCACGAGATGTGCACTGTCCGGCCCTAGAACGAGCATAGTTCGTGATAATTGCGTTTGAGAGACATCAGTGAAAAGGCGAAACAAAAAAGTGCAAGAAATAACGCGAAATGGAGCAAATGTTTTCAGGTTTTATGCAATAATAGCGATCGAACATGTTTTTCAATGCATTAACATTCACCAGGAGCCTCGGTTTTCAACACCTCCCACGGGACCTGGCGAATGTTAATGCATGAAAAACCATGTTTGATCCCTATAGTGATATTCTTAAACTGTATTATACTTCATGCTTCTCTGTGACATTTTCAAACTGTATGATAAATGCATGCCTATCTCTGATTCGATTGATCTACCATTGTTTGTCGTAGTAAAAGCCCTACAGGGCTTATGTTGTGTCATGTTTCACTTAAATGAATTGAAATAAATATTGTGTATCTGTATCTGTACCGTCGGCCAAAAACTATTACAACTGAACGGAAAGTTCGCAACAGTTTGTGAGTGCTTGCGAAAGTTTGGATTTATAAGTTTGTTCTTTGGATTTCATCGCAGATTTTAATCATTCAATATATAACATTACATAATAAACCCAGAAATATCTTTAAACAGTACATATACCGATAGTACCAGACCTATATTTTCTGGAAGATTTCTGATTTTTAATGTGTAAGCCCAATGCAGTCCAACTTGTGATCAAAACGCTAGAAGGAATAACAAATAAAGATTGCCAATATCAAATATACATGTATATCAACACGAAAATCATCATTCATCATCCATTCTTATCACCTTTCATCTCTCATTATACAAAAGTTTATTCCACAGATGACAAACGTTGAGAACCTTACCATCCCAATCTTTTTCGAAAATGTTTATATAATATATTTGTACACTCGCACTCCACGTTCATACTTTTCATTGAGGTGTTTTAGAGTATCTGGCAGATTCATATTCAAATAGTGACTAGTATGATTATAAATAGTAAAATCAAAAGAAAAAAAGAAACAACAAAACAAAAAAGGGATTTAGAAAAATGTAAACCTCGATAACTATCTATATGTTAATCTTACCTTATAAGCTTTCGGCAAATAATGTAATATGTATAATAACAGTATGTTTTGTTTGTTTTATTTTATTACATTACATTTGTGATATAATTTTATGTTCGTTTTATGACAAAAATCACAGCATTCAGGTGAGAAGTTTTCTTAATTCTGCACAAAAACATATGCTGTGAGTACACTTTAGAAGCGCCTCGTAGAGGCGCTTCTAATGAGTACCGACAACGTATGTTTCGTGAATAAATAAGGGAAAAGGTAGAACTTTTCGTTTGTAAAACGTGCTTTATCTGGAGCTATGAGAAAATATGTTATAAAAGTTAGTGCTGCTATGTGCCGATATTTTGCCCTAATAATCGGCCGTATGGTAATTTAGTGTGTATAGCAACAAAAACAAAAGAAACGCACCGGTGACATAAAACGTCACAAAAAATGTAAGTGAAGATACCCATGTAAGGATATAATATTACAAAGCGCAGCCCACCCGAGCTACCGACAAACAAGAGATGAAAAAACAATGACAAAACAAACGACACATATGAATAAACGTCAAAAAGATTGCCTTTGGAAACAAAGAACACACTACGGATTAGAAAATGGTAGTCTCGGTTTTGAAACCACCGATGCACGAACAAAGATAAACTGCAAAAAAGCGCCGCCTTTGAACGACCAGTAGATGAAATACTACCACCACACCACATATTTTTTTCTCTCTCTTTTTTTTTTTTTTTTAAATTAACGAGGATAATCCATTTTGTTTGTCTAGTTGGAAAGCCACGCCCGGTCCATTATATTTATTTGTTTTATTTCATAAACAACACTGTGAAGATAATTGTGTAAAGGTCAAAGGCGGATTCAGAGTGTTGTGGGGTTCGATTGAACCCACATATGACTGAAAATTTCATTTTCATGGGATATTGTAAGATTTGATAATTTTAGGATACCGTATTAACCCTAATTATTCACACCCCTTACTATTTACCTTACACTACACTACAAAATGCCATATTAGTCATAGTGAATGTGTGTAGAAATGCTAGGTGAGTGGCATACAGCATTCTACGGCATCTGATCTGGATCTACACTGTATGCTCAGGCCTGTCTGTCCGAACACGCAGATTAAATACGATAATTTGGTCGAATCCTCTTCAGAAATCATCCTTAATCAGCCCCTGAAAATCTCGACATTTTCACAGTACCTAGTCTCATAATGTTTTCTGATGTCTTCCGTAATGATACTTCTGTATCCTGTTTACATATTTTGTTAAATGTTTGTTTTGATTCGGGCTGTGTTCCATCTGAATGGGGTAAGGGTATTATAAACCCTATACCAAAGTCGAACACGGCAGACCAAAGAGACCCGCTTTCATACAGAGGAATTACATTAGCGCCCGCCACATACAAATTGTATTGTTCTATTTTAAACGAAAGATTAAGTAAATGGATTAACCGTAATGATGTTTTAGTTGATGAGCAGAACGGTTTTAGAAAGACTCGAAGTACAATAGATCATGTCAGTAGTTTAACTAATTTAATAGAAACCAGACAGAAACGTAAGTTGAGTACCTTTGCAGCTTTCATCGATTTCAAAAAGGTGTATGATTCTATAAACCGACCTCTTTTATGGAAAAGACTTACACAGATAGGCATTAGGGGCAAAATGTTCAATGCAATTCAGTCGTTATATCAGTCAGTATCATCTTGTGTTCGGATCAATAGGCTGATCATGGAGTGGTTTGACGTTACTGTAGGCTTGCGTCAAGGGTGCACGCTCTCGCCGCTACTGTTTAATTGCTTTATAAATGATCTCGCACAAAAGATAAAGGCTGTAGGAAAAAGCGTCTCAATAGATAACGGCGAGCAAATATGCATTTTACTGTATGCTGATGATGTTGTTTTATTAGCGGAAAATGAAGCTGATCTTCAGTCGATGTTAAATGTTTTATCAAGTTGGTGTGAGGAAAATCGTATGATAGTTAATAACACAAAAAGTAAGATAGTTCATTACAGGTCAAGCGCTGTTCATTACAGGTCAAGCGCTGTACCCTGTACTAAATATGTCTTCAGTTGTAGTTCTTCAAGTCTGGAGATCGTTGATAGATATGTATATTTGGGGCTTGTGATTTACGAACATCTAGACTGGAATGTTACTGCTAAAGTCGTTGCACAATCAGCGAATAGGGCGCTGGGTTTGTTGATCGCTAAAAGCAAATCCTTAGGTGGCATACCATACTCTGTCTTTTCAAAATTATTTGACTCAGTTGTTTGGTCAGTTATAGCCTACGGGGCTGCTGTATGGGGTTCCCGTAAATTTTCATGCATCGAAGCGGTGCAGCACAAGGCCCAAAGATACTATTTAGGTACTGGAAAATACACCCCATCGGCTGCAGTTGCGGGCGATATGGGTTGGATACCCGCTTTCATAAAACAATATAAGTGTGTTTGTAACCAGTGGGCTCGGTATACAAATATGCCTAATGAGAGGATCAATAAGCGTATTTATAATTACTGCAAAGACAAGAGTAGTGCACGATGTCAAAACTGGTATTTTAGAGTTTCAAAACATTTCACTACTTTAAACTGTCACGAATTCGTTCAGGCGCGGCATAGATTTAGCAGTCAGTACATGTTCAGGGTGCTCTCTGAAAAAAATGATAAATAAGTTTACTGGAGAATGGCGTGTAGCAATAAACAATAGCAATAGCCGATCGGGCACCGGGGGTAATAAACTGCGAACCTATAAATTATTCAAAAGTATATTTGAAACGGAACAAACTGTAAAATTATAATGTCACCCCTTCACCGTTCAGCACTTGCAAAATTTCGCTGTGGGGTGGCGCCTTTACGTCTTGAGACGGGCCGGTACGAAGGTTTATCAGTAAGTGACCGATTATGTCCATTTTGTCGAGTGCATGTAGATGATGAGACACATGTCCTTCTTAACTGCGACAAGTATTATCATATACGAAAAATTCTTTTTGAAAAAGCAGTTACAGTTTATCCAGATTTCAATATTTTATCAGATGAGGAAAAAAAGGTATTTTTATTTTCCAACGTTCAAATGATTCGAGCCTGTGCCAATGCCTGCTGTCTAATTTTACAATGCCGTTCAGTGATATTGTATAAATAGATTGTTAAAATTTTATCCACATTCTTGTCATATTTGGACTTTTATGGTAAAAATCTTAAACCAATTTATTTAATGCAAGTGGCATGTATAATAATATGCATGCCCAAATTAAATATTAAACATTTGAGATCAGACGGCATTCTTTCTCGTTTTATAAGGTGAATGCTAATTTTAATCTTATCTTAACATGTGACAAGGATAGCTGTGATAGTCTCTTATAATGTTCTTATAAACGGCTTGATTTAGTTTGTCTATATGTTTTATATATATATTGTACATATATTATAATCAAAAAATCAAAGCGACATGTTTAGTTGCATCGTAGTACAAATTTTGATTTGGCTTCTACTACCTTATTCTGTGGCGATACAATAATGTATTTTAGACACAGTCTGAATTGGTTGTATCTAATGTGTCACCATGACGGGCCCGGGTGCGAGGGGCAGGATGTTTGGACATTGGTTTCTGCCGCATGCTTTTTCGTTCACCCGGACTCGATGTGGTGCCTTTTGCAAATGGTATGGCCGGCTCAGATTTTGCTTACATCTTCTTAAAAATCTGAGATATATGTTTTAATAGATTTAATACAATGTATAAATACAGGTAGATTATGATGGTAAAATGACATGTTTTATGCTGGTTCTATATCGGTTGTGCCTGATAAGTCACCATTGCGAGTCCTGGTGCGAAAGGCGTGCAGTTTGGACATTGGGTTCCGGCACATGCTCTTTCGTTCGCCGGGTTTCGCTTTGGTCCCGGTGTGGGGAAGCGCGGCCGGTGCAGAGTTAGCTTATATTCTGTTGATATTTATTTGTATACTTAAGGTATGTAAGTTACTTACTTTATGTTTTAATCGTCTCTCATAGTTCATATCTGAACGGCAATTTTACATTTTTAAATGATATATAAAATGTTTTTTTATACAATTGTAGAATTGGTGAGACGTTAATAAAACATACGAGTATCTAATAGTATAGAAGAAGTCAATGAGTAGCCACTGTCAGAGAATATAACCTACCAATGACTCCAAGAGGTAGATTAAACGAAGCACAATGGGCACCATACTATTACAACCTTACGAAAAGCAAAGCAGCCGACTCTCTCTTCATCAACGAGGTGACCATGATCACAATGCCAGACAGAACCCACTAAATACAACAACACAATAAACAGGACAAACCACGGGCATTACGAAAACACGCCTATTCAAATATATTGAGAATTTTATCCACCAAAAAAAAATAAAAATTTTGGTAGTTTTCATATTTCTGCTCAAAATATAGATTGTGGGTACTTGTTAGAAACGCCTCGGCGAGGCGGTTCTAACCAGTACCCACAATCTATGTTTAGAGCAGAAATAAGAAAATTAATGTATACCCCTGTAAACCCCAGTTTTACTGTATAAAAGTGGAGTTTAAGGGGGTCAAAACTATATAGGCATGTTTTCGTGATGAGAGCTCCGCAACGAGCAGACACAAGGCCTAATAAAAAACGAAGATCAATGACAGTCCATAGTAAAATATACTGTGTGTGTGTGGGGGGGGGGGAGGGGGGGGGGGAATAATTGTTCGGCCAGCATTACGGAGCCCGGGAAAGAAGATGTTCGTTTTATTTTTAAGTTATTGCGACGCCTTCATATATTGTTCAGAAAACTTAATGATGTGTTTGGACAACATAATATTTTGTTCCCATAACCTAATATCTTGTTTGCACAAGATAAGTATGTTGTTCGGACGACACAATATCTTGTTCGGAAGACTTGATATTATTTGCACAAGAAAATAAGCTGTTCGGATAAAATATTAAAGCAGTCGAACAAGTCAACAACATAATATCTTGTTCGAACAACTTAATAGTATATTGTTCGCACAAGGTAATTAACGTGCTGACGGCTTAATATCTTGTTCCGACAACATATCTTGTTCCGACAACTTAATACCTTGTTCGGATGACTTAATATCTTGTTCGGACAACTTCTTTATCTTGTGCGAACAATATACAAAACAAACGTTGTGCTTATGGTCCTAAATGCCGAATGTTGGACAGTTCATCCAGAATTATATGACAATAGCGAATCAGCCACTCAGATTGTCTGGTAATGTCGTCAGAACAAGGGGTTAAGTCATGCGAACAACATAATTAACGTGAACCGGATAATTAAATTCCTCGGACGACTTAATATCTTGTCGGAACAACTTATTTTCTCATGCGAACAAGTTATCAAGATTTCTGAACAAAATATCAAATTTTTCCCTTCCCTGGTTCCGTATCGCATAGACGCTCGCTCTCTAATTCATTCAGCGAAATATCAGATCCAAATAAATTAATGTGATGGCAGAATATTGAGGGCCTCATACATTGGCAGCCATAGCAAATGAAAATCGCTAGTTGAACCTCGGGGGACTCGAAAAATGGCATACATAAACATTAGGCATCAACACCATTCTCTTGTTCTGAATTAAATACAGTTGACTCTCGTTATCTCGACCTCGCTTATCTCGAATAACCGCTTATCTCGAAGCGAAAATCTGGTTCATTCTTAAACATGACACTCTAACAACAGGTAACAAAATATTGTGGAAAAAGAGGAGAATTTCTCCTCTTTTCCATATTATTTCGATTTATTGTTTTCCTCACTCTCTCAACTCTGATATGTCAAGGTACGGATATCTCGATGTGTTTCAGTGAGTCCCTTGGAATTCGAGATAACGAGAGTCGACTGTAAAAAAAATGAGCCGCATCTTGGGGAAAATCCGTTACAGTATATGCGAACATCAAAGGTTCTGGCAAGACTTCGCATCTTGGACTCTAGGCATAGACTCTAAGTTGCTCATGGTCAGAAATGACTGAGGAACACCTATCCTCTCTAAAAATTCCATTGACGTGAAAGGTGGTTTTATTGATAAATATCTGATCACGTCTGTTTGTTTGTTTGTGTTGAGGTTTTACGGTCAGAAATTGACAACTGCCCTTCTTGAATCAGCGGAAGGGAGCGAATGACCGTAGAAATTATTTCATGATCAATCTCCACGAAGGAATGCTGTCGACCTCGGCGGGGGTTGAACCCGCGACCTCTTGATCTCCAGTCGGACGGCGCATCCAACTGAGCCACCGAGGCCGGCCTGATCAAGTCTGCATCACTGAACATGAGTTAACTATAGCTTATTCTTCCTATAGATACCAAATGGCCATTTGATATCTATAAATCAAGCGAACTGTGCCACAGAACATGTGCAAATGTGCAGATTCAGATGATACTGCGTAGGCACAAAGTATTATCCGGACCTTGGGTCTCCATTCATACAATCCTTAGTATCGATTCATTCTTTTAGCGGACAGTGAAGGCCCTGATCAGACTGCGCAGTCTGATCTGGGCTTTCGGTGTCCTTATTTGCATGTAGAAGCGTATTCGCGTGGCGCCGCCAAAATGGTATGCATTCCAAACTACGACAAACGCCCCAGGTGGCACGCAACTTTGAGACAACGTCACATCAACGTCGATGCAACGTCATGACGTTGCACCGACGTTGATTCGACGTTGTACAAACGTTCTGTATCTGCTGTTGTGATGATTTTGATTTTGTATTTATCAATTTCCTTTTTCTAGGTGATGTTCCCCGATCTACTTTGTATAGAGTTTACATATCTCATCTTATTCACCTCCAAGGGAAACTACTCTGACATGGAAACATATAATTCCCTTGTCACGAAAGATTACTCTTAAAGATGAGAATTCCCACCCTCCGGGAGCAAATTCTTTCTTTTAATCCTTTGTGCATCGCCATAAGCATCGCCATCATTTTTTTTCTTCTTCTTTTTTTTTTTTTTTTTTTTTTTTTTAAAGTTTCGAATACTAAGGAGGAGAGGGGGCAACTATCTCTCTGTAATAATTGTCTCCCTTTGCAAAATGGTAAAATCTTTCAGGTGCATCCATTCACCTTAAAAGCGTACTTCTACATAACTGAGCCTCTCCAAATATAAATCGGCCTTATGTCTTATGCAGCCAGCGTGGACCAAGATCAGCCATCACATCCACGCTGTCTGATCAGGAGCAGGATCTGCACTGCTCTGTTACAGAATCTTTAAACTTTATATATTGTTATCGACCACGTAGACCCTGATCAGACTGCGCATCCACGCAGTCTGATCTGGGTCTACACTGGTCGCATATATGTATGTGATAAGGTCGTTTTCTGTTTTGAAAAAAATCATCACGTCGTCAGAAAATACGTATTAAAGGCCTTGACCAGTTACGATTTACCTTCAAATGATTGATTGTCAAATCGATGTCATATAATTTATTAAGGGCGTGTTATACAAATATGTAATCATCTGCAGCTATTGATGACGGCTTTGAGGTTTGAGGTTCATTTATTGTTTGATCTTTTTTTTTTTTTTTTTTTTTTGCAGTTACTATCGCCGAAAGGCATTCCCTCTTTCACTGGAAAAAAAATGAAATAAATCGGGTCATGTCATGAAAAAATGACCCTAATCGTCTATAAGGACAATAAAGGCATGCGCAGAAAATCTACCAAGTGTACCTAGTCTCCTTACTCTGAACTCTTTTTTTTGTTTTTGTTTTTTTTTTAACAGCAAAGGTCTCGATTAGTCTCCTCATAGTCTCCTCAGGGCTGATATATTCTGCGTTAGCCAATGCAGTTGAAAACAAATATCCGATCAGACTACGGGGTTGAACAGACTTTTCTGTGTCTGCGTGTTTATATGTGCCCTGTAGGCATTCCGCTTACAGTAGTATTGGTTACTGCAGAGTGGTGTCCCTTATCAGGCCGTGCGCATGCTCAGAATGACGTGGCTTTTATTGTTTGCATGCACAACAATTCTACTGCGACAAATATAAACCCTTTCAACCCTGCAGACCAAAGCAATTATTTTGCAAACAGCGTAGATCCTGACAGGACGGCTCATTATGAGTCGTCTTATCAGGATCTACACTGTTTGCCATTCTGATTGAAGTTTTGACTGAGATCCCTATTTGAAACAGTGGTTCTGACCAAATTCAAAAATGGAAGAGTTCACTTCAGAAACTCAGCAGTGAAAGGGTTAACACGTGTATGAACAGTGTAGCAAAACCTGAGATAAGGCATTGTTTGTCGATGTTTTTGTTGTTTTTTCTTTGTTTTTGTTTTTTTTTGTTTTTTGTTGTTGTTGTTTTTTTTTTTGTTTTTTTTTTTTTGTCATATTTCTCCACGAAAACATTTTGTGGGTACTCATTCCACGAAAGAAAACATATATATTGTGGGTACTCATTAGAAGCGCCTCGATGAGGCGCTTCTAATGAGTACCCACAACATAGGCCAATCTTTTCCAGGAGCTATAAGAAAATATTTATTTGATATTCCTTTAATCTAGACCTAGATTTAGGAAACAAACGTCTACACAAACCAATCACTGTCTTCCCTTTCTGTAACATAGATAGTTATTTGTATATGTTTACATAGCCAAGAAATACATAGATACTGATGAGGCAGCTCACCAGTCAAGTCAAGTCATCTGCATAATTCTAATGTGGAATAAAGTCCCCTTTTCCAGGTAGTTGCCCATTTATCTTCATAATTGTAAGCAATTACAGGGATGGGAAAATATTCACTTATTGAAAAGAAAGTACGTAATCAATTTTATTTCAGCAATGTCGTTTCATGAAAACATCCTTAAATTGTTTGTTTATTGTCTCCCGCCTTTTCGAAGAAAAGCGAAGGGACAATGTATTCGGCTTTCCGTGAATCCGTCATGTGTGGTTCCGCCCTCTGATAGCAGGTGGACCTCTTACAGTTATGGGATGATCTTTTTTAAACTTCACATGTATTTCGCCACGGTCTGAAGAGGTAGAGGCCTATATATATATATATATATATATATATATATATATATATATATATATATATATATATATATATATATATATATATATATATATATATATATATATATATATATATATATATTTGCCTAGCTCAAAAACTATCAAAGTGTGTAAGTAGTGCGTAGTATCTTGTGTGTGCAACGCCTCCCACGCGTTAACCCACTGGAGTCTGGAGATCCCTAAAAAAGTAACTGGCAAACAGAACAGACCCAGATCAGACGCAGCAGAACGCGGTGTCTGATCCGAGTATTCACTGTTAGCAAATAGTTCAATCATTTTTCTCTCGGAATATCCAAATCACATAGCCCGGCATATCTAAAATCGAAATTAGAATCTTCCAATATACGGAGTGGGGGAGTTCATTTAGTCTTAAATGGGTTAATGCCAATCTTTTTGAAAGTTTACAGATGTTTCTGTAATGGTCTGGAGATGTACATGTGCATGTGCTTTGGGTATAATCCTGAAAATATGTTCTTTTTTTTTTTTTTTTGTTGTTGTTGGTGGTGGTGTTTTTTTTTTGTTTTTTTTTTGTTTTTTTTTTGTTGTTGTTGTTGTTGTTGTACTTCCGTCACGTATTTGACTCGGTTATGTGCCCGCTTTCTATGAAACTTTCTAAAAATGACAGGATATAAAGACAGCTGTGAATACGACCATACTCAGTGGACATATAACGTTAAAACATCGTCGTAATACCTGTTGAGCCCGTTCAAATAAGTGTAAATCTTATATTATTAATCATCTGACTAATTACTGTTCTAATACAGTCGACTCTCGTTATCTCGACCTCGCTTATCTCGAATAACCGCTTATCTCGAAGTGAAAATCCGGTCCCTGTTCTAACATGGATAGCTAACAAGAGGTATCAAAATATTGTGGAAAAGAGGAGAAATTGCTCCTAAGGAGCAATTTCTCCTCTTTTCCACAATATTTTCAATATGTCTGTAACTTCAGGAGTCAAATTACATATTCATTTGTTAAATGTGGTTGTTCGATTTATTGGTTTCCTCACTTCTGCAACCCTGATATTTCTAGGTACGGATATCTCGAAGTGTTCCAGAGAGTCCCTTGGAATTCGAGATAACGAGAGTCGACTGTATGTGTCAAACAGGCATGGTTTCTATACGTTTAAGGCCCGGGCTTTATGCCAGGGATAATACTGAAAGTTACAAGGATTTGGGGGATAAAAACCGAGGGGTTCAGGAGGGCCAATACTTTACGGTATTAGCCGGGCCAATATTTTACGGTATTAACCAGTCGATGAGGTTGTATTGACTTTCAAGACTTTAAAAGTTGAAAAGAAAAAGTTGATCAATAAAAATGTGAAATGGATGTTTTCACATTAGACCTGTAACAGGGCCAATATGAAAACATCCATTTAAAAACATTGTAATATATACCAAATTCTGATAATTGTATATTTTGAATGCAGCATCTTCCACTATGATGTTATATTCAATCTTATGCGTGTATTTAATTTGATGTCACCAGACATATGTTTTCTCTTGTAACTCTCCTTATGGAGGAAATAAAGATAAAGAAGAAGACAGTTAACGGTTATTATGTGTAAGAAACCTGTGTAGTATTTTATACAGCATACATGTTTCCATAATCATAATTAAAAGATATCTTTGAAAATGGTTAAAACATTATCTTATCCGCTTTATATGTGCCAATTACATCTTTGCACGACGACAATTAATTATAAATAAAATTGCGTTGGCAATTACATGTAACAAGTCCTTGATTGATTGATTGTGTTGGGGTTTTACGACACGTCAACCCTTGTGTCGTCTCCCAGAGAAAGGGAGAAAAGAGATAGAAGAGATAGTAGAGGAGATGAAAGAGGAGGACAATGAAGAAAGAGGAACAGGAATGAAATTGCAGAAACATTCCCTTTTACCCTTACCTGCTACAAGGATAGCAGACCTTGCCCAACTGCAAGCCAATATCAGTTTGACGCCCCGGTGCCGTAAGATACACGACACCTTCACACCACCCGACCACCCCAAACAAGTCCTTGGTAGACATAATAAAGCATAGTTTGCCAATATTAGCCATTTTCGACTGGTAAGTTTCCGTGAAATTTTGTGCAGGAGTGTGATATCTTCTTGTAACAGCCGGTCACATGGTCCAATCAAATTCGAGTTATTTTTCAAGTTCTTAAACGATCGTAATGCATGGAAGGTTCGGCGTTTCATCGAAGTCAATCGTGCTTCACGATCTCTTGTGAACTTGAAAAATAACTCAAAATTTGATTGGACCATGTGACCGGCTGTTACAAGAAGATATCACACTCCTGCACAAAATTTCACGGACATTTCACGAAACATCCCAGTTGAATGTGGCCATGACACTAAAACTATCAAAATTTGCTCCTACGTCTATGGGTTTAGTATAAAAGGTACTCATTCAGCTATTTTAGACACAACATTGGGTAGTAAATTTTACTTATTCAAATGTTTTGATAAGTATGGTAAGGCGTTAAGGTGTCTGAATGCTAAGGGTAAATATGGTAAAGTAACAGACACAAAAATCAAATGAACGATTATTATCAAATCTGTAACGATAATCATTTTTGTGGAATTTATCGATCAGTTAATCGATCATCCGATTAATTGTGCCAGCCTTACCCATTACAGTGGAAACATAGGCGTTGGTCAACTAGTAGACGTATAAAGCGACTTGCCTTTGTTCTCAACTGCACCACATCGCATCTAAACTTCGCGCATTTCTATTATTACTCGACAAAACAGGCCTAACATAATATTCTGATCCATAATCTAATTTGTCATATCGTTTATTTTCGTGGGCTGTTAAGACACTAAAGGAATTACCTTGTCTTAACCCATTTATGCCGAATGGACTATTCTATCGTAACTCTTTGGACCGATCCATTTCCAAGTAAAGGGATGTATCATTAGTTTTCCTATTACCATGTTTTATAGAATTTTTTGTACTAAATGCAAACAATGTAGACCTGATCAGACGCCGCATTATGTGGCGTCTGATCTGGGTCTACACTCTTTGCCAGTGTCCCTTTTATGAGACATTAGGCATAAATGGATTAAATGAGGCTATTCTTTCTTGTATTGTTGAGTATCTACTAGGCTGATCTTCCAAGTTAAACATCCTCACTTTTCTTTTCTTTAAAAGTCAATGATACGTTTTCAAAGAGAAATATAATATATTAATATATTTGCTTACATTCCATTGATACTACTTTTGAATTTTCCTTTACGTAAGTCCCGGACTTGGAAAGATTTCAAGTTCTAGGAGTCAGCTTCCTGTCTGCAAAAGTTGTCCCCTTTTCAAAATGGATGACGGCAAATCTCTTATGTGTATCGACTCATGTATAATGTGATCGACATGCCGAAAAAGCAACTGAGACGTTTTACCCTTTAGTATACACTGTACACTATTAGAAGATTTGCCCATTAGCAACTCATATGAATCAAGAACAAGACAGAACCTAAGAGTTAAAATCTGAACTCAGTTATTGCCCCTCACGCAGTCGCAACCAATTGTTTACAATGTTCAGTTATTATGAACGCGAAAAGGGCTGCATAGAAGCACCATACTGTCTGAATCTGTGCTCATCTCATGCCATCATATAGGCCGTCAATTTGTGCCATGTGGGTGTTGCCTTTTAGTCTGATTTAATGATATCATCAGTAACGATAGAGAATTGATACGTTATCGTGCAGACAGTTTATGAACCGCTGCGTGAGAAAAGTACCTTCTAACTTATATGCCCAAACGAAAGAGTCTGTGCATCCGCGCAGTCTGATCGTTGCCAGCATAGAGAAACTTTGCATCCTTGGCTATCAAAAATGCGCCCCGTGGATATCCTGATCAGACTGCGCATGCGCAGTCTGATCTGAATCTTCGCTGGGCGCACATGGCCGAAGCTGCGTTTTCTGATGTTACGGCTTAAATTATATCTGATGGAAAACCTCTTGGGTTAATGTCATCAAGAAATTTAAAAATGGCGGAAAGACACGAATTTGTTCACATCTGAAATAAATAATTTATTTGTTTCAGATCCCATCTTTTATGTTTAGTTACATGTTTATGTGTAGTCAATTGTGAATTTTACATTTTTACAACGATACCTAAAGTCAGCCTGCTCTAGCAAATCCCACAATACCAATAAACACACAATGTCGTACAAATAACTTCCCCAGTGGGCGTATGACGTTTATACAACGTCGTGGTAACGTAGAAATATTTAATTTTCATTGTAATCGCCCTAGATGAAGCAGTCATTTTTGTTGCACTTCATTTCTCGATGAAAAACATCAAGATGTCATGTGATATAAGCCGCACCTTAAGGCGGAGGAAAGTCAACCAGTAACGCCATTTGTTTATTGGAGTTTGTGTGACGTTAGTCGCGTATCGCCATGACGCTATGCGCTTTATGTCTGCCTTGGGCTGTACCAAGACCTCCGACAAGCTGTACTAAATACAAAATATTAAACAAATATACAAAAGTTTCTGGCAAAGGCTTGGTCGAGAAAAGATTATTAAGATCAAATGTAATTATAAGAAGTTTCGTCGAGTAATGCAAAACATTAGCTTAGTTTAATGTACACGAGAAACCCTTCGGTCTTCATGGACAGTAAACTAAGCTAATGTTTTCCATTACCTGATTAAACCTCAAAATTGAGATTTCAGTTCTTAAATGAAGGCAATTCTTTACGTTCATTGAAATCTGAACAACATTGAGTCACGAGCAAAGTAAGTGAACACCGAAGGGGTTCATGTAAACCCGGTGTTAGTCTTACTCTTTGTTGCTTTGTGGTTTATTCTACGAGGCGATTTGTTGTATGTCTTTCCGTGTGTCATTTTGTTCTTGTGTTTTTCAGTCCTTTTAGTATTGCGATTACCTCGCTCGGGGAAGAGAGAACTAATCTTAGTGCTTTTCGTACGGTTTTTCGGTTTGTGCTTGTTTAGATTTGTCGGTTTCCTCTTCCTCTTGGGGTCTGGGAAGGGCTGCGGTTTGTGATTGTGGCACCCCCCCCCCCCCCCTGGACTTTTCTCTTACCTTTTTTGTTTGCTACCAAATGTTGTTTATACGTCAATGAACGATAAATAAAATGTCTTTATTATTTATAATATTTTCCATACATTGTTTGACGAAAACAAATCTGGTTAGAAGGCTAAAAATAAAACAAGGATATAACTGCCCGCAGTTTTCCCATTAACAGCGGAACAGCGTTGTTGACATCATGCCCCGAGGTTATAAAACTTTTTTCATGCTCAACTCAACTGAGCATGAAAATTTCCTTGCTAATAAATATGAAAATAACAACAATAGTTGGCATTTTCATATTTATTAGCAGAGAAATGTTCATGCTCAGCTAGGTTTAGCAAGAAATAATTAGCATTTGTTAGTAATCTGAGATTTATTAGCATGGAAAATTCATGCTCAGCTGAGTTGAGCATGAAAAAAGTTTTTTAATCTCGGGGCTGTAACGTCGCCATCATCCAATCATATTGTAGAGAACCATGGTTTATTTGACGTCACTTAATGATCATGTGACGTCGCGTGAGTCAATGTATTCATTGAAGTATAAAGGTAAGGCATGTAATGGATGCTGTGCTTAGCTGGTGACTCACGGTCGCAATCAATTTTCCTAATATATTATCAACCGACTTAATACACGTGAGAGGAAGAACCTGGTCCGGTCGCGATTTGCTATCGAATGACTTTTCCCAAGTAGCTTGGTACGACCATATCGAACGCTTACATATGGCTTAGTTCATTTGACGTCTTGAAAACGTTTTGAACTTCTATGTTTAAAGTAGTGTCATGAAAGTTATAATGTGTGTATATTACAAGATAGGAGAAGGACCGTAACTAATGTTGTGAGAACTTGTGGCCCGACCCCTATGCATCATTTAAATGCAATAAAATATGATTAAACATTGAAGTATGAACAACATTGCGTCCAAAAAGTTAACTATTGCGCTTTAATATCTTACAAATATGACGCTTTCTGACCATAACAAAATTTTTGAATAATAAGGTCGATATTCTATATTTGTATTTACATCAGTATTTGGTTCTTCTTTGTGTAAATTAGACACGAGTTGATAAATTCAATGACAGTGGTCACGCCTTTTATGAGGAGGTTCTTCGGATTCGAGGCTATACTAGCATGCTCTTCGGCCTTTCACTGACTCAGAAATTTACAGCACAAGACATTTCACTATACTTCCATATATTAATAAAAGCGCTGCAAGCACTGCACCATGCCCCGCCACTGCAACTTACATCAAGCAAGTGCCATAACTCTGTCAAAAAATAAAATGTGTTCTACATGTTATGTCCCTTTACATTTTTGCAAGGCTTCAAGGAAATCACTGAAAGGGTTTTTAAATTATAGAAAGGGCACACGTATATGACTTGGATCACTATTGACAATGCTCAAAGGGCGGAAACTCCAAAAGCAGTTAGTCAGAGTTACGGTTCGCGTGTTTTGCTAATTGTATTATGGTGATATACATGTGCATAAAATTTCAAGAAAATATCTCAAACAGTTTTCAAGTTACACAAATATATCACAGAAATCACTATTTTCAAAGTTCAAAGGTCATAACTCCAAACGTAGGAAAACCAGAGTTACTTTTCTTGTGTTTTGCACCTCGTCTCATGATGCCTTACATTTGTATGAAGTCTCATCAAAACATATGGAACGATTTTCAACTTACAGACCGGACACGAGTACATAGTAGAAATGGTTATTTTCAAAATCTTCTATGTTCAAAGGGCCGCAACTCCAAAAGTAGGTCAACCAGAATTACGAATTTTGTTGTCTTAAGGTGCTTTTGTTTGTTTGTGTTGAGGTTTTACGGCCCAGTCAACTCAATGGAGTCATGTCGAGCGCAGTCAGTTTACCTAACCACACGTTTACTGGGCAGGCTTAGTCCTCTAAGCGGTTAACCAGTATTGTGCACATTCTTTCGCCAGAAACTGACAACTTCTCTTCTTGTATCAGCGGAAGGGGGAGAATGACCGTAGAAAATATTTCATGATCAATCTCCACGAAAGAATCTTAAGGTGCTTTACACTTGTGAGAAAGTTCATTAAGATATCTGGAACTTGTTTTTTAACTTACAGGGCGAACACGAGTACATGGTAGAAATTGCTATGTTCTATGTTCAAAGGACAATAACTCCAAAAGTAGGCAAACCGGAGTTACGATGTATGTGTTCTGCATGTTGTCTCATAGTGCTTTATATTTGTATGAAGTTTCGTGAAAATATCTCGAATGATTTTTTAACTTACAGAGCGAAAACAAGTACATGGTAGAAATGGCTATGTTTAATGTTCAAAGGGCAATAACTCCTAAAGTATGCAAACCAGAGTCATGGTTCATGTGTTCTGCACGTTGTCTCATAGTGCTTTACATTTGTGTGAAGTTTGGTGAAGGTATCTCTGACGGTATCAGAGTTATGGAGCGGACACTAATGGTGGAAGCGCTGACTGACTGACGGACGTACGGACGGACATTCAAAACTTCAGACGGTATAACATAATACCCTCGTTACATTTTGTGACGGGGTATAAAAAGGATATTGAATTTGTTGATTTCTTAGTATATTCAGAGATAAATATGTTGTTTCTATTCCTGCTTACTACTTGAATACAGGTCAGCCATAATTCATTGCAGGAATAATAAATCTTTTCGAATAGTGTGAGACAGAATATGAAATACGGTCGAACCTCAATAACCTGACATCTTTGGGACCATGTAAATTTGTTCTAGGCATGGGTAGTTCTAGCCGCTAAGGGTTAATCATGACGCCAGATTAGGAAGAAAATGGTGATAATTCAGGGATTTTTTTTTCGATCTTCTAGACAACAGTGGTATGTTGAGTATACTCATTAGAATCGCCTCGATTAAACGATTCTAATGAGTACATACAACATACAATTTTATGATAAAATAAGAAAATTCCTTGGATATTTGTTGTCATCAAAATGTTGCAAATGTTGCCAAAATGCCATTCTTTAAGACGGCAGAAGGAAATAGATCCGATGGATTCCTGCTCTGGACGTTATTAAAGTATAAAATTTTTCCTTCAGCCAATCGGATTGCGTAAAATATGCATAAAGATGAGTTGGTAGAATTACACAAACTTAAATCTAGAAATTTCCACACATCTAGTTTGTCTGCATATGATTTTTCCACGCTTTATACAACAACTCCGCATAAACTGATTAAGAATAAACATCTTAAGTGAAGATACTTCGGAGAAAACGCTATTTACTTTGCTTGTAATGAGAAACCGTTTGTTTTTTTGTGTGTGTGTGTGTGTGTGTTTTTTTTACTTCTGTGAATCACAAATATTTAAATATTTTATTTGTGGTCTTGTCAAAAAGGTTGCGAGGTTCTTTCGTTCCCTCTTGATAACATCTTTATCTGGTTTTAGTACTCATTTATATTAACAAGTTGTTGATACAAATTGTGCCCCGCCCCCTTGTTGCAGATCTCTTCCTCTTTTGGTACGATAAAGACTTGATGATGTCCCTTCTCATGCAAATCAGGCCAATGTTATTGAAGCATTCAATTCAAGGTCTCGATATTTGGAATGACTTACTAACTATTGATAATGAGCAAATGGTTAATTCAACTTATCCAAACGAATTAACAGTTAAATAAAACTAAAACCTTTGATTCTGAAGCACCGTTTCTAGATTTAAATTTGTCAAATATCAACTGTTAAAATCTCTATAAATTTATGACCAGTGATACGACTTTGATTTTGATATTGTAAATTTCCGTTTCTGGCGCTGTCCAATGGTATTTATTTTTCTCAGCTGATTCGTTTTGCTAGACATCTAGTCAAGTCAGTAACTTTACTAATCGAAATAAAAGTTTAACTGCTAAACTTCTTTCTTCCAAAGGCAATCCTTTTTTACAGTCAACCCTCGTTACACCGACACTCGTTAGAACGATAAAATTCGTTATAATGACAATTTGAATGTCATGAAACCTTCGCTTAAGAGGTGTCAGTTAATGAGAAATTAGGCAAGAATATTGTATTAAAACTTCAATCAACATATGTTTTGGATATTTGATAGAATCGCCTCTCTGAGGCAATTCTAACAATTATCCAAAACATATGTTCAGTGAGGAAACAAGAATAAAACAATGCCTTTCTCACATATCATTCTGTCCATTAAGGATTCTTTATAACAGCAAATTCATTTTTATGGCAACATCTTTCGGAACAAATGCTGTCGTTGTAACGAGGGTTCACTGTACTTTTATTGAGCAGAGGCACCGGTATCGTAAACTACGTGAAACATTTTCAAACTTTTTTTGCTGTCATTCTGAATAAATTTCCAAAATACGAGGGCGTATCAATAAATAACCAGCCTACCCCATTTCCGATGGACCGAGACGGTCACGATTTTCATGCTTTGTTTCAATATATGTTTTATACATGGGTACAACATTGCACACGTATCGAGTCATTCTTTAATAAGATATTGAATGTCAAACATGGCTGGTGATGCAAAGGCATGCTTTTCATCTAACGTTGAGTACCGTGCTGTAATCCGGTACTTGTATTTAAAAGGTAAAACAAGCAAGGAAATACATGGTGAGTTAGCCGATGTTTATGGGTCTTCTGCACCATCTTATACACAGGTTAAATTCTGGTTAGGGGAATTCAAACGCGGTAGAACGTCTTTAGAAGATGAAGCCAGTTCTGGACGCCCACTGGATGCCACCGACGAAGAAATGTGTAAGAAAGTTCGGGATCTGGTATACTCTGATAGGCGAATTCAGGTGGAAGAAATAGCGCAAGCATCAGGCATTTCATATTGTATCGTTTCAACAATCTTACATGATCGTTTAGGTATGCGCAAGCTAACAGCCCGTTGGGTCCCCAAATCCCTTAGCGATGAGCAAATGGCAACCAGATCATCAGTATGCAGCGCCTTGTTGAAGCGTTTTAGGTCAAAAGATGATTTTCTTTTGCGTCTGGTGACTGTAGATGAGACTTGGGTTCATTATTATGAGCCACAGACGACGTAGATTAATCTGGATCGTATGCTTTGAAAAGTGGAATCCATAAGTGGAATCCATCTTCTGAAACCTTTAGAATTCTTGCACATCTGGTCTAGATGGCCACACCAGTAAATTCGATTGTCGGTTTTGCTATAGACCACTTCATTATAAAATTTCGTTGGTCCTTTGATGAGCCCCATTCTTTATCATCCCGGTTGTAGACGAAATAAGAGATCATGATGTTTTCGTCTGGTTTGTTCAATCGGAAACCTTCACGATGATGGCGTTGAAGTCTAATAATTTGGTAGAGGCAACTTCGTCCAAATCATATTTTTCGTGGAGGGGATAGGGCTCATTATCTTCGTCCATCTCCTCTTCCTGTTCTGGATAACTAATCCTCTGTACCCTCTTGGGTGGTGGAGAGGGAGTCGATGTCGGTAGTCTAATGGTCGGCGATGCTAATGTTGATGCTGTGTTCTGCTGGCGCTGATGTTGGCTGGTGAGCATAGGCTGTACTGGCAAGGCATGAAGCGTTGGTGGTGATGTCTCCCTTTCCATAGTTGATATCGGTCACCGATGTACTGTTGATCTTGGTGAAGGCTTCCTGGTCACAACTCTAGTCTTGGCAGCCGTCTTCTTTGGTGGAGAAAAATTCTCCCAGGTGACTGCCAGCGTATTTGAAGTTTTTCCCTGCTGGACTGAACAGACAGGAAAACCAGTAAGGCGGACTGCTCGAAGCGATGCCACGGCACCGGCTGGCATGCGAAAATCTTCCATTATGGCGTAGAATGTTCTGGAGTCGAACGTTGACAATTTCCAAAATGTCGAGTGCACAAAGTGACGTGACCTTGTCGTACGATGTCTGGCGACAGAATGAATGATTATGTTTGATTTACTTTGATTTTTCACTGATAAATTAGATGTCGCCTATGAGGACCGAACATGTGGAGCTGCATCAGAATTAAGAGCGAGGTTTCGCGAGAGTAAAACCGCCTTAAGTCATCCGTGCCCTCTCCATCCGCCCAGTAGTAGTACATGTAGTTTTTTCTACTGATCGTTCCAAGGCAGTTCTTAAATTGCTACGCGGAAATTTTTTAACAAAATAAATAAATAAATAAATAAATAAATAAATAATAAACGTGTTTTTGCTGTTTGTATTTTTTCAAATCAGAAATATGATTTAACAGTCGTATATTAAAACAGATATTGTGGTTTCCTGAGATGTTAGAAATAAAATTATGAACAAATATTTATGATTTATTTAAACGTTTTCCACACAACATTTTTTTTCCTCCATATGTTTGATATAAAATAATGCTTATGATTTTGTAGAATGCCGAAATTAAATTTATATTTAATATTTTAACTTTTCTCTAAATGCCTTTTTTATAATTCATAAAAATTACTTTGCATTTTAATTGCCGTGAGTATAATATCCAAAATGGTACTGTTAATAGTTCTTCAGTTTGTGTATTGACGCTAGGCAAAAAAATTACTTTGCATTTTAATTGCCGTGAGTATAATATCCAAAATGGTACTGTTAATAGTTCTTCAGTTTGTGTATTGACGCTAGGCATTTCGGGTGTGCAAGATTGAACCTTCTTTGTCTTTGTCGGGACTCATGTTTTTGCTGGTACTCTGTATTTACCCTAAAATATTCGGATACCTATCATCCTTACTATAGTCGACTCTCGTTATCTCGACCTCGCTTATCTCGAATAACCGCTTATCTCGAAGTGAAAATCTGGTCCCTGTTTTAACCTTGAAATTCTAACAACAGGTAACAAAATATTGTGGAAAAAAGGAGATATTGCTCCTAAGGATTTCCAACTTCAGGAGTCAAATTACATATACATTTGTAAAATATGGTTGTTTGATTTAGTTTTCCTTTATTCTGCAAACCTGATATCTCGAAGTATTTCAGAGAGTCCCTTGGAATTCGAGATAACGAGAGTCGACTGTATATCTGTCCTACATTTTAAACGTCCATTGACTCCCCTGATAATGTATCAATTACTTTTAAGCCTTTAGAGGATTAATCTATTGCATTACGTTTGTGGCAAACAACCAATATGCGAATTTGCGTTTTGACTGGCTGCACGTCTGTGTTGTAATGTACTTTTTTGCCATAACAGTCCAAGATGATATGTACTGATATATGGAATTTGGCATAAGTGGGTTTATCACAGCGTATTTCATCATGGTGTCGTTTTTATTTCTTTTTTTTCCCTTGGGATCAGTGCACTCAGAAAATCTATTTCCGCTTAAACTGGTACCGCGGGAGAGTTGTGGAAAGTCGGGTGGGGGAGAGTGAGCGTGGGCACCCTTGAAAACCTTGAAAACCTTAAAAACTACAGTAGTAGTATAGCCTGGCACTATGGGCACCGAGTGCTCTAATATGAAGAGTCTCACTGAAAACTAGGATCCGATTTTCGTTGTTGCTGTACCATTGTCTCGTTAGTTCCAGTCTAGCCCACAAGCTCTCTGTAATACCTTTTAATGCACTTTCTTCAAGTGCACAGGGCAAACGATCCCAGCGGCACAGGGCGTCAAAACAATGACGTTGCATCGACGTTGATGCAACGTTGTATAAACGTCATTTGGCCACTGGGATTATTAAAGGGGAATGACATACCTCCATTGAAAATAATTTGACATAGAAATAGTTGCTTTCTCTCATGGGGATACTACTAACGGAGACAATTTGTTTCCCCTGGGAAAGGCTCTCACCGCCCCCCCCCCCCCCTCCCCCCCCCCCCCCCCCCCCCCCCCCGCAACCATTTTGAAAGTTTTGTAATACTAGGGAAGCAACCTCCTCTCTGCAAAGGTTGTTTTTCTTTGTAAAATGGCGGCAAATCGTCATGTTTATCCTTAACCTTTTGACTTTGAGCGAACGATGAATATTGTCCACAAGTATGGTTAACAGATTTTGTTAATCCTGTCGAAACTAAAGCTTTCACTTAAGCGGACTTGGCACCCCTGGCAGAGGTTCCCCGATTTGTAACAAGGGAGACAACATTTGTGACTTCCTATCTGCCTTCTTGTACATCCAGCATCTTCTAAAAAAGCGTCTAATGTAAACAATTGCTCTCCTGAAGTAGGTTGCAAAACATTTTGAAGAGTTGTCTCTCCTGAAAGTTATTTTGTTTTGGTAAAATGAATTGCAAGCAGCCAAAGTATTAGTAGAACCCTCACCAGGACCTACCATATTAGTAAAACCCCCAACAGGACCTCAGTATTTACCTTAAATATTGGGACACCTTTCCATACCATGCTGAACTTTGAACTATTTCATATACTACACCTTGATGTGTCTTAAATCTGTTGGATGAGAGCACAAATTCTGCGGTGTCTGCTCTAGGTCTACACTGATTCATCTGTCGCAATAATTAGGGTATATAAGATACTCCGACTTGGAAGAGCAATCGCAAACTTTAACACGATTTCTTTCCAATATTACTCGATAAATGTTTATTGTCGTGTCAATGTACTTTTAATACTGGAATAATCCAGGGTCAAGGTGAAGCAGGTTGTTAGGGGTACAAATAGTCGCCACTCGGTACTTTCCGGTTCAAAGACTTCGTTTGATTGAGTAAGTTATTCATTGATAGCGTTTTTTTTGTAAGTGTATTGGATCACAGCTCAAATGGAAAGTTCGTTGTCCACAACGTCAAAACCTTAATCGACGGTCGGAGGATTGATCCAGTCTTGTTTTTTTTTATTTTATATTTTATATTTTATTTTGTTTTACTCATAATAACTTTTTATCTCTGTGCGTTCTTGCTTTTCTTCTTTTTTTTTTTTTTCATCTAAATCACCTAGATGTGATAATTCTTATGCTGCTTTCACGCTATGGGCAGATTCAGCAGTCGACAAATTGATGTGATATATATATATATATATATATATATATATATATATATATATATATATATATATATATATATATATATATATATATATATATATATTTTTTTTTTTTTTTTTTTTTCTCAGAAAACAGGATTCAATCTAGGAGACAGTTTGCATGAAATGTTAAAATGTCGAATTCTATTTTCTGGGTAAAATAAGGAATATAAGGAAAATATTTCAAAATATTATCTGCTGAAATGTTTACCCAACATGCTAAACGTTAATACAAAAGAAAGTCTTTAATGCACGTGATGAGCTCTTATTGTATTCGAATAGCGAAGGTCAAGCTCAAGCGTCTTATTCTATACCCAGTCAGCATTCTACGTAAATCTATATCGGGCCGTCATCGGTCCGTCAGGGTAGCTGACGGGCCGATGACGGCCCGATGTAGATTTACGTAGAATGCTAGCTGGGTAGTATTCATTAATTTTAATCGGACAAAGGTCCTGATCAGACGGAATGGTGATAAAGTGTTGAGATATCGACGTGATGTCTTGTTGGTTTTTGCCAACAATAAAAGAAAGAAGAAAGGAAAAATACCATGTTTGCCCTAAACATTCTGGCACCTTGCCATACTTGCCCCCAAATAGTTAACAAGGTCATTCATCTACCTGTTTATTTATCTAAAATTGCCAGATGAGAGACATTCAGAAACGACTCTAATCACTCCGCGTTCTGCTCTGGGTCCACACTGTTTGCTCAGACTTATGGGCCCACACTGTTTGCTCAGAATTCGGGTAAATACAGTAAGTGCCAATTAGACGGGGTCCTTTATAATGGTGTACATGTATGAACAATAGATGCAATAAGGCCCATATAGCCATATGTGTGTGTGTGTGTGTGTGTGTGTGTGTGTGTGTGTGTGTGTGTGTGTGTGTGTGTGTGTGTGTGTGTGTGTGATTCAATTAAGCATAAATAATGTTTAAGCCACAATTGATATTAAAATTCCAAAGTAAAATACAAAAAAAAAAAAAAAAAAAGAAAGAAAAAAAGGAGAGAGAAAGATTGCGAGGTGCCAATACGACAGTTTATGCTACTAAAGACAGTCATACTTCAGCGGCATATCCACTACACCACCCCGTCTGCTGTTACAGCGTTTTGTGTATATATTTCGTATTCTCGTGGCGCTATCGCCGAACGCTTCACGGATAAGTCCGAAAAGGCACGATATGCTATTTTTAGTCCTGCTTACCTAAAAACGGATTTTGGATGAACTCGTCCAACCTTTGACACGACAGAAAACATTTACCGAGTTATAGTCTTTGCAGTTTCTGTCTTCTGTCACGTGGTATTCCTAGACGGCCCTTCATTACTATGTTACTTAACCTTTAACACTCTCTGTGCTAATTCAACAGACAACAAATTGAGGATAATTTTCTTATTTTTTCCCAGAAAACAGGATTTAACATCTCATGCAAATTGTGGAAAAAAAAAATATTTTTTTTTTTTTAATTTTTTTCAGGAAACAGAATTGACATTTCATGCAAATTGTCTCCAATGGAGACAATTTGCATGAAATGTCAATTCTGTTTCCTGAAAAAAATTTAAAAAAAAAAAAAAATATTTTTTTTTTCCGCTGAAAATTTTACCCAAAGTTCTAAGCGCTAATGGCAAACAATGCATACCCTGATTCTCAAGAACAATTTACTATAAGGCTACATTGTTTCCTGGGATATGTCTGTCCGAACATTTACCCTATTCACCCCAATTATTTAGACAGGCGACCTCGGTAAAGAATACATGTAATTCTAACTAAAATTTATACACATTTCACGCATTTTGATTGGTTGGAGGAAAGTTTTACATTTCAATGAAATCCAGAGCAGGAATACAGCGGATTTATCTTTGAGCAGGAATCCGTCGGATCTATCTTACTTCCGTCGTCTCAAAACGATTGACATTTTGGCAACATTTGCAACATTTTGATGACAAAGTTGGGCTTATAACGGATGAATTTTCATTTTGTGGATTCTGTAGATGTATAAACTCCGATGAATCATTTACAAACTTAACATAGATCCTTTATTAGACGGAGTTTACACAGCGATTAAATCCGCACAAAAAAAACAAAAAAAAAAAAAAACAAAACATCCCTACAGCATACACCTAGGGTCTAAACTGTCCACCACGCCTCCAGCAGTCTTATACACATCAACATTTAGAAAAAGAAAATGGATTCTTGGGAATATTGAGTTGAGGAGTAAATTTAAGTAAACGGAAACACAAGTTTAGTGAAGAATATACCTGAGATGAAAGATCTTGATAATGCATGAATTTTTATGTAAAATTGATCAAAATCGGAATAGAACCAAGGGCGTCGCCATTTTGAATATCTAATGAGGTTCTAAACATTTCAAAATATTAAGTAAAATCTTTTTTCTGATAGAAATTAATTTGGTTTTCAAGTAAAATCCATAAAGGCCTGGAGAAGAAGCTATATATTCAAATATATAGCTTGAATATTGCTGCAAATCTTATTCATTCAGGTTTTGTTTATTTAATCAAGGTTTTATGACGCCATAAGCCTCATTAAATATTCAAAATGGCGGCGCCCATAAAATCAGTTTTGATATCTTCAAACCTTGATAACGTACTTATTTTACATCTGACTTCTATCAAATTTGCGCAAAATGAAAGATATTGCTTCTATTCTCAGATACATTCTTCACCAACATTGTTTTTCTATCTAACACTCTCAACCCGGCAGACCAAAACAGATATCTGTGCAAGCAGTGTAGATCCAGATAAGACAGCTCATAATGAGCCGTCTCATCAGGATATACACTATTTGCCATTGTTATTTTTTGACTTAAAAACCCCTATGTGCATCGGTGGACATGTCCAAATTCAATGCTGGAAGAGTTCATTTCAGAAACTCCGGGATGAACGGGTTAATACATTGGACAAGGAAAATAGACATTATGTGTTTCAAACGATTTTATTAGCAAGGTAAAACTAAATAAAGACACGGTTTGCACTGTTGTTTATAAGCTTCATATTGTCGACAAAACATTCGTTTACTAAAAGAGCAGACTCGAATACTCGTAAATTTGTTCAACACCACATAAGATATTCCATATTTATCCTAAGCATTCAGACAGGACTGAGCAAACAGGGTAGACTCAGGTCAGACTCCATAGAATGAGGCGTCTGATTAGGGTTTACACTGATTTCCATATCAACAGGTAGGTAGTAAAATGGCTACAGCCGGTGCTAGGCGTGTATACAGCCTCGCACTGCTGTATATGGAGAGACATAACAAGACAAAATATTCAGACGTAAAAGTCAGTCCAATCAGCATTCTACGTAAATCTATATCGGGCCGTCATCGGCCCGTCAGGGTAGCTGACGGGCCGATGACGGCCCGATGTAGATGTACGTAGAATGCTAGCTGGGAAAGTACCGGCGCAAATTTTGTTCATGTTTACATGGAGATATGGGACAAGGGTATACTAAAGTTTAATTAATTTTCAAAGTAACAGGTAAAAAAAAAAAAAATGTGATTCTTTAATGTTTGCTTTTATTAAGCTTTATGAAATTTCTTGATTGAAATGAAAAATAAAATAGACATTAATCTGCTTATAACACAGTTTGTTATAAGTGTTTTTTTATATATTTGCCGGGATCGTCACAAACCGACAAATATAAAACGTTCTTAGTGAGCTAATTGAATTGTCTACCATATATAAAAATCCAAAGCTACGAGGGTCGTGCAAAAAGTTCTGTCACTAATAGGCTTCCTTGGTTTTATCCCAGGTATATTTTAAAATGCTTCACTGCACTTGCATGGTGTGTTGAATAGCTCATCATACCCCTTTATTTCGTGCAAATTGCTTTCCAACTGACCGAGTTATTTCAATTTGAAATACATACAGTCATATACACTGACCAATTTACTTGTTACAATAAGAAACGACCAAGCAAAGGATGGTCAGAAGTCCACCTTTTACATGACAACGCCTTCTCTCATACGTGTGAGGTTGTTAAGTCTTTTTTGGCTTCTGAAAGGTGAAAGTTTTAAACCATCCACCCTAATCACCTGACCTGAGTCCCTGTGACTTCTTTTTATTTCCAAGCCTTAAGAAAATGCTTTCTGGAAAGCATACGTCTAGAAGTTCTCTTGGCAGCGCTATTTATCAGTGTCTCCAACAGATACCAAAAGAAGACTATTTATCTGCTCTTCGCGACTGGGTAAAAAAGTTACAAAAATGTGTTCAGTAAAGGGCGAATACTTTGAAGGTTTGTAATAAAAATATGTTTGATAAAGCGTAGCACTGAAGTAATCCCAACCCAGTGACAAAACTTTCTGCAGGACCCTCGTATATTGAGACCGGCGCGATTCTATGATGCCTGTCTCAAAGCATCATAGAATTATGTATGTTCAAAGAAGACTTCACAAATTCACAGATAAGTCGGCGCATGCGCACTTAATCCAGGACATCTATCCGCATTATAAGAGTCACAATACGACAAGTGAAGATTCAGATCAGACTGTGCATTCGCGCAGTCTGATCTGAATTTTCACTGGGCGCATTTTGGATATCTAAGCATGCAATGTTCCTTAATGTGGACAACGAAGACTCTGATCAGACTGAACGAATGCGCAGGCTGATTTGAGTCTTCGTTGGACGAACATATAAGGAGGTATGTTTTCTCACGTTGCAACTCGTATATTTTACTGGAAGGGATAATGGCGCATGAACGGACCAGTCTCGGTTCATGCAGTTCGAATGTGCCTGAAAACAGATTTTGTCAGGACAAGTACCAATACAGATTGTAAACTTTAAGCCAAATCATATGAAGTGTCCTTGGGGTATTCGTGAACTGTTAAGATCCAGCTCTGTGAACAAAACCGCAAAAATCTGATACGGGTCTTTGTTATAAATCTTTATATTCTACAGAATCCAATGATAACAGACATGACCTCGATCAGATGGTGCGCAGGCTGATGCCGTTCTTAACTTTCCTATCCAAATATACCCTAAAGACACATTTTATATGATATAGCGCATCGATTTACATGAAAACGTCCCATTTAATAGTTCCAGTCAAGCGACCATTTTTTTTCTTTTTTATTTAGCAACCATGTGTTTCTTTTTAATTTGATCAAATTGTCTACTATGGTTTATGGTTTGAAGAAAACAAACGGTTTTGGTTGTCGTGGTATTGTCTCAACCAGTTCTGAATCACAAAACAATTCAACTAGTTCGTTTTGGTTCTCAGCATTGATGGTAATTCGGTCGTATTCGATGCCCCACTCGTCAGTTTCAGCTTGGACGGACAAAGTGTATTGTCCCCGCGGAAGCACTCGGGTACTGTTTTTGATTACATCACTATTGCTAAATACGTTCCAATCGTGTCCAGCGCCCCATTTCTCAATTGTGTTGAATTGTCCCAAGGGTCTCCCAGCGAGTGTGAGGTACACTGTATCTGACGGTCCGTCGTTCGAATACCTTATGTTTTCCACTGTTATAGTGACGTTATTGGACGTTGGATTTGGCTCAATACAAAGTCGGAAATTGACGCTGGTCCGACGGGCCGGGTCTTCAACTCTAAGAACTTTGAGTTCTGTAGCTTCCGAACGCCATACCCAGTACTCCAGGCCTGGGTTGTTTAGCTGTCTCTGCAGCTGTGCGTCAGATAGAACATTTACAAACTCCATATGCCTTTGGATTCCCTGGCCTGCGACAAGATGCACAATAATTGTAGCAATTAGTCCAAATAGTTTAAACTCCATTTTCACCGCTGACAAGTTTGTTTAAATTATAAACTAAGTGTAAAATTTGATTGCGTGCTCTGTCCTGCCAATTGTTATATACCGTTACTTAAACCGCAAATCAAATGATCAATTAAATTTTGACTAAACAGGCTTGTCATTTAAAGTGCATCATTTTAAACAAAAGTAAACTCCAAATTGTGATGTATTACATGGCCACAAATTTTTAACTGACTTCGAGTTGTAAATATTTCTAGCACTTTATTCGTTCAAACGGTAAATTTTGTTTTTCAGTTAATTGACATATTGCCTTTCATGTTCAAATTTGACCTTACATATATTAATTTGTTTTACAGTTTTATAATTCATTTTGAAACCAAGAATAAAAGAGATGGGCGTCTGGTGTAAATAATAAATAAAACGATAGATCCGTATGCAAAGAAGACTCGGATCAGCATGCATATTCACGCATTCTTATAGGAATCTTCACTGTCCGCCTTGAAAAGCTTCCCAGCTAGCATTCTACGTAAATCTACATCGGGCCGTCATCGGCCCGTCAGCTACCCTGACGGGCCGATGACGGCCCGATATAGATTTACGTAGAATGCTGACTGGGTTTGGACTTTTGTCGAGTTGCAAACGCCGTGAAGACTGGTAAGCCGAGGAACGCGGATGCTGATCTGTGTCTTCGCTTGGCGAACATGTCATAGGTATATTTTCTTACGTCCTGGCCCGTACACATGTATATAAAATGAGGCAGCGCACGACAATACTTACAATAAGACCTGTGTAACCAGCAAAGACTTCGATCAGCTGTATACTTCCAGTGTAGCAAGGGTTCTCGTTCATACCTCTTCAGACAGCTCGGAGGCTGTAGAAGGCACATGCGATCAGCGAAGACTCTGATCAGACTGCGCGTAAGCGCAGGCTGATCTGAGACTTCGCTGGTCGCACAAATTTTATTGTAGGTTTTATCGTGCGCTGACTCACATAAGGGGATTGGAAGGGTGTTGTTCAATCCTGTGAGCACATCAAGTAATCAAGTCACGTAGAAGAAAAGCGATGTTCTTTGGGATAGTTGCAAACAGCGAAGGTTTAGGAAAAATCCGCTCATTTATTGAGGGCCATTAATTTCCTATCTATTTTTGTTTTTATTTGTTTGTTTTAAATACGAACAAATAAATTACTATAAGATGGACCGCGCCCTCTAAAATGTATCTTTGAGATATGCGGACAATAAAGGCTCAGATCAGCCTGCGCATCTGCACGTTATGATCAGGCCCCAAGGTTATAAAACGTTTTTCATGCTGAACTCAGCTAAGCATGAAATTGTCTCTGGTAATAAGTATGAAAATGCCATCAATAGTTCGTAATTTCATATTTATTAGCATAGAAATTTTCATCCTCAGCCATGTTTAGTAAGAAAGAATTTAGAATTGTTAGTAATTTAAGAATTATTAGCGGGTCAAATTTCAAGTTCAGCTGAGTTGAGCACGAAAAACGTTTTATAACCTCAGGGCCGGGTCTTCGCTGTCAGCTTACAGCATCATTCGATATTAGTCACCCATTATCTTGTGGCCGTAGTTTTGAAGCTGATTTAAGTTTCATCACAAAAACATGCCTATAAAATTTTGACCCCTTAAACCCCACTTTTATATTGTAAAACTGGGGTTTACAGGGGTATACATTATTTTTCTTATTTCTGCTCAAAACATAGATTGCGGGTACTCGTTAGAACTGCTTGTGGTACTCGTTAGAACTGCCTCACCGAGGCGGTTCTAACGAGTACCCATAATCTATGTTTTGTGCAGAAATATGAAAAATATCAGAAGTTTTTATCGGAAAATTTTAAATTTTTGGTGGTAAAATTTTCAGTAAATTTGAATAGGCGTGTTTTCATAATGGCTTATTTTCTCATTAACCCTTTCGCTCCTGTATTTTTGAAGTGGACGTTTCCACCTTTATATTTAGTCATGTGCATTGTTGTCAATAGCGAGTTTTCTACTCAAACTCGTTAACAGACTGGCAAATAGTATAGATCCTGATGAGACGGCTCATTATTAGGCTTCTCATCGGGATCTACTCTGTTTGCACAGGTATTTTTACAGGTCTACTGGGTTGAAAGAGTTAAAGATACTCATTATATTTACAGCTGAATATTTTACTTTGTGTAGATCTGAAATTGGTGTTTGATAAAAAAAAATGTGTGGTTGTTATGGTATAAATACCATTAATCGTACAGAAATAATTCTGGGCAAAAAAAAAACAAAAAGAAAAAAAAAAAAACTTTTGCAAACAATGCAGATGCAGATGAGACGGCTCGTAACGAGCTGTCTCAACAGGATACACATTGTTTGCCATTAGGGTTATTGATTTTTGACTAAAACCCCTATTTGCAACAATGCATATATCCGAATTCAGAGATGGAAGAGTCCATGTCAGAAAACTTAGGGGTGAAAGGGTTAAATGCAATAGAATCTCACCATATTAGATTAATTTCAGAATATTACGAGAAACATACAATGTAAACCCTTTCACGTCTGACTTTCTGATATGGACTCTACCATCTCTGAATTTGGACCCATCCATTGTTGCAAATAGGGATTGAGCCAAGATTCAATGATAGAATGACTAACAGTGTAAATCATGATGAAACGACTCATTACGAGCCGTCTAAATTGGATCTAGACTGTTTGCAAAGGTGTCCGAGTTGGTCTGCAGGGATGCTTAGGATCCAGAGAAAAGTTGTGTTCACTGCATAACCTGTAATTATAGCCAAATCTAAATGCATAGAGTATGTAAAAATGACAACTCATGAGCATTTTGCTCTGTACAGTTTGCCAACAGGCAGTTTACAGTTCTATTATATCCAAAACCATGCAATGTCGAACAAAACTTTGAATATTTTTAGCAGTTTAATTAATCGATGTTTAATCGGTCATCTTGTATAAACTGATGCTATCACAAAAAATAAGTAGAAAGGGGTCTACTCTACAAGGAAAGAAAGGGAGTACATTCTTCCTCCCCGTCGTCTCCCCGTCCCCTACCAATACCCAGGTCCGTCAAAATGACTGCGCATGCTTAGTGATTGCATGTATTGTATTGCAATGCACTTTTTTGCCATCACATAATTTCAAAGTTCAGAGCCTTGTGGCTTCTCGCTATGGGGTTTTTCTTGTTTAATCCCATTCGTTGTCTAATGTTGTGTCTATTGGTTCCTGTCTAGCATTATGATCGCCTTGTTGTGGAAGACAGAGCTGGTTGCCTTGCTTTTCTTTGGTCTGCGGCTTGTTTACTGTCTGTCATGATTTATTTGCTATTCATCTTGGTGTAATTGATGGGCTATTCCTGGATATGTCTATACCATTTTCAGGTATATATGTTCTTGTTGTTTTTAATACTGTTACTACGAGTTTGTATAAGTGGGTATATCACATTATACTTCGTCACAGTTCAGTTTTTATTTTTGTTTTCCTTGGGATCATTGAGCCTATCTTGGAAAGTTGTGTTCCGCTTAAGCCGATGTTAGTTGGGGTAGCATCCTATCTTGGAAAGTCGAGTTCCGCTTAAGCCGATGTTGGGGGCGTATGCTATGCCCGCACCCCCCGCCCCCCCCCCCCTCGCAACCTCCCCCCCCCCCTCGCAACCTTTCCAAGATGGGCTTAAGATTTGAGTTGAGCATGGAAAAAAAAAGCTTTATAACCTCGGGGCCAGGGTTTAAACTGTCTACCACACATCCAGCAGTTTAAAACACATCAACGGTTAGTAAATTTAACCTTTTGGAAAACTGAAGTAAGGAGTTAAGGCGTCCGAATATTTAAAGTAAATATGGCAGGTTAAATCAAAAAGGAAATGCAAGATTAGTAAACACCTACCTGAGATGAAAGATTTTGACAAAGCCTGCATTTTTTATGTAAAATTGATCAAAATCGGATTAGAACTAAGGGAGCTTAAGATTTCTAAACCAAAGGCGTCGCCATTTTGAATATTTAATGAGGTTCTAAACATTTCAAAATATTAAGTAAAATATTTTTTCTGAAAGGAATTAATTTGGTTTTCAAGCAAAATCCATAAAGGCCTAGAGAAGAAGCTATACATTCAAATATATAGGTTGAATATTGTTGCAAATCTTATTTATTTAGGTTTTGTTTATTTAATCAAGATTTTATGACGTCATTAAGCCTCATTAAATATTCAAAATGGCGACGCCCTTAAATCAGTTTTGATTTTTTCAAACCTTGATTACTTACTTATTTATCATCCGATTTTTATCAAATTTGCACCAAAATGCAAGCTATTGCTTCTATTCTTAGATACATTCTTCACCAAAATTTTTCTTTCATCTAACTATTTCAACTCGGCATACCAAAACAGATATCTGTGCAAATAGTATAGATCTAGACGAGACGGCTCATAATGAGCCGTCGCATCAGGATATACACTGTATGCCATTCTGTTTTGGATTTTAGACTGAAACCCCTATGTGCATCCAAATTAGAGGATGGAAGAGTCCATTTCAGAAACTCGGGACTGAAGGGGTTAATACATTGGACAAGGAAAATAGACGTTATAGACATTGGTGTTTCGAACGATGTTATTAGCAGGGTAAAACTAAATAAAGACGCTGCTTGCACTGTTGTCTATACGCTTCATATTGTCGACAAAACGTTCGTTTACTAAAAGAGCAGACTCGAATACTTTGTTCAACACCACATAAGATATTCCATATTTATCCTAAGCATTCGGACAGGACTGAGCAAACAGGGTAGACACAGGTCAGACTCCATAGAATGAGGCGTCTGATCAGGGTTTACACTGTTTCCATATCAACACTTAGTAAAATGGCTTAAGCCGGTGCTAGGGGTGTATACAGCCTCGCAAACTACACTGCTGTATATGAAGAGACATGATAAATGAGTCTCCGATTTTCGTTTTTTTCGTATGATCTTTGTATCCAAAGGCAACCTTTTCAATATTATATTGTTCAAATTTTAGGACAAATACGGTAATATATTTGGTCGGTCTGAATAGTTGTAGCCACAGTCAGGTTTTCCTTATACATGTACATTGTTTTTCGAGACTTTTTTCAGGAAAATATCTTTGAAAAACGCCTCTTAAATCAGAGTCCTCGCAGGGCGCCCTGTTTGTAGACAAATAGTCAAAGAATCTCCAGCAAAGACTCTGATCAAGTGGGAGCACATCCAATCTTCTAAGAAATGGTCTAACCGTCTTATTATTTCTGTATCCTTTTTCAACAGTACACATTCTTCATAAAAGAATTTTATTACTGTATTTAACTTAAAAATGGCCCAAAAAAACTCCGTTTATAGGTCTAAACTCTTTTTTTTTTGTCAGCATTTTAGGACTTATTTCCATGCAAGTATTCTTGTGTATATGAGCCGCGCCACGGGATAAAAGGTTATCGTAGTATATGCCGACGAGATGCCGACAGCCAAGGCTCAGACTACGGCCGCACTACTGGGTCAGGTTCTTCGCTGCCTGCTTACAGAATTATGAGCTATATAAGAGCTACATAAGACATTTAAGTTACTGCTTCTATATACTGTTAACAGAATCTGTGTAGCAATATCTAGGGTAGGTGGAGCTCTCAAGCCCTGGTCGGCAATCTATCTAGGAGTTGGCAACTCCAAACAAAAACCTGCATACCTGGATTTGCCTGTTCCAGTTATGTAAAGTCTGCTTCGGCAGCTGGGGCGGTAGAAATCATTACTATGATTCAACGGCCCAAATGGCGATGCTGCAGCATGTTGTGGAGCATGGAGAGCATGACAAGGCATAAAAGAAGTCATGGTCATCCACTTCATCCGGGCTTAGCTCCAGACGTCCTGACACTCTCTTGCGTCTGGATCCAGCTAGGTCAGGATCAGCGTCATCTTAATCAGCAACACACATTCACAGTAAGCCCATATATGCAAAAACGATAAGAGAAAAGTCCAGGGAGTGCCACAATCACAAACCACAGCCCTTCCCAGAAATCAAGAGAGAGGAAACCGACAAATCCAAACAAGCACAAATCGATCAAACATACGAAAAGCACTAAGATTAGCTCTCTCTTTCCCAAGCGAGTTATTCGCAATGCTAAAAGGACTGAAAAACACACGAACAAAATGGCACAAGGTAAGACATACAACAAATCGCCTCGCAGAATAAACCACAAATCATACAAAAGCCCTGTGGCGATGGGCGAGCGACGAAGCAGTAGGTGAGGAAACACTGGAAGCTGTAGTTGCGGACCTGCACATAGGCGGCTTGGTTCTATATGGTCGCTTTCCTTAAGAACGAAGCAGTATGGGGAATTCGGCAGCCGAACTGAGCGACTGAGCAGACCTTTAAAGGATCGCACTGCTCACCCCTGTAGCATGGGGAAGGGGCTAGAAAAGGTGCCTAAACAATTGCCTGCTTCAAAACTCCTGGCTGGTTAACCGCGATCAGCTGGAATCCCACTTAGCGGTCAAACAAGAAAAAAAAAAAAGATGAAGGTGATACCTCCAACCATCGGCGCTTGGAATGTGCGCACCCTAATGGACAGTTCTGGTTCTGGCAGAACTGAGCGAAGAACAGGTCTAGTTGGTAGAGAACTTGACCGATACAAAGTCGAGATTGCAGCTCAGTGTGAGACTCGCCTTGCTGAAGAAGGGCTTTTAAAAGAAGTTGGTGCTGGCTACACTTTCTTCTGGCGTGGACGTAAGAAAGAAGAGCGGCGTGAAGTAGGACTAGGATTTGCCATCGTCACACCTCGTCAGCAAGCTCTCAGGACTTCCCAAAGGCATAAATGACCGCCTGATGACGCTGAGACTTCCCTTATCTGGCAAGAGGCATGCAACAATTGTAAGTGCCTATGCACCCACAATGACCAACCCAGATGAGGTTAAAGACGTTCTATGATGATTTGGATTCTGTAATTTCTGCAGCACCCTGGCCAGACAAACTCATCCTCCTCAGGGACTTTAATGCCAGAGTGGGCGCAGACCACCAGACCTGGGAAGGAGTGATTGGATCTGAAGGTGTAGGGAAGTGCAACAGCAATGGACTCCTCCTTTTAAGGAAGTGTGCAGAGCATGAATTACTGATCACCAACACAGTCTTCCGTCTACCAACTCGCAGAAAGACAACATGGATGCACTCTCGCTCCAAACACTGGCATCTCATTGATTATGTCATAGTGTGAAGGAAGGACAGTAAGGATGTCAGAGTGACTAAAACTATGTGTGGTGCAAACTGTTGGACATATCACAGGCTTGTTGTCAGCAAACTCAACCTGCGCATTCAGCCTGTACGACGACCACAAGGCAAGAAGGTGCCAAAGAAATTAGATGTCTCCAAGCTGAAACAAGACAGCAAGAGGCAAGCAGTCGCCAACGATCGATCTCTGTAGCCGTTTAGATGCACTGGAACACAGTTCAGAAGATGTAGATGAGAGCTGGACAGTCTTCAGAGACACCGTTCACTCTTCAGCAATGGATTCTCTAGGACCAGTATCTCACAAACACCAAGATTGGTTTGATGAGAATGACAAAGAAATTCAGGGACTCCTTGAAAAGAAACACCAAAAACACAAGGCTTACCACAGAAATACCAGCTCAGTATCTAGCAAGACTGCCTATTCAAACATATGCAAGACAATTCAGACGAGGCTCAGAGACATACAAGACTCCTGGCTGAGAAAAAAAGGCTGATGAAATCCAATCCTTTGCAGACAGAAAGGACATGAAAAAGTTCTTTGATGCCCTCAAGACAGTATATGGTCCCCAGAGCTCAGGAACCACCCCACTCCTTAGTGCAGATGGAATTAGTCTTCTGACTGACAAAGAAGCTATCTTGAAAAGATGGGCTGAACACTTTGATGGTGTCCTTAATCGGCCATGTTCTATCAATGATGAAGCTATCAACAGACTACCACAGGTGGAATGTAATCCGCTGCTTGATGAGCTCCCAACCGTCTCTGAAACAGTGAAAGCAATAAAACTCCTGTCATCTGGCAAGGCTCCAGGATCAGATGCAATACCTGCAGAGATCTACAAAGCAGGAGGTCCTCCAGTTGCAGAGAAACTGACAGAGTCATTTCACATTATGTGGAGAAAAGAAGCCATCCCCTCAAGAATTCAAGGATGCAACAATTATCCACCTATTCAAAAGGAAAGGGAACCCTCAAGTCTGTGACAATCATCGAGGCATCTCTTTAATGTCAATTGCTGGGAAGATCCTTGCTATTGTCCTACTGAACCGATTGAATGGACACCTGGAACGGTCAGGGCTTCTACCAGAAAGCCAGTGTAGATTCAGGAAAAACAGAGGAATAATAGACATGATCTTTACAGCACGACAGCTTCAAGAAAAATGTCAGGAACAGAATGTGGACCTCTACATGACCTTTGTCGATCTTACCAAAGCATTTGACACAGTCAGTTGTGAGGGACTTTGGAAAATTATGGCAAAGTTTGGCTGTCCTGCCAAATTCATAGCAATGCTGCGGCAGTTCCATGATGGTATGCTTGCAAGGGCCCAAAATGATGGCGAGTTTTCTGATCCATTTCCTGTGACAAATGGAGTTAAGCAATACTGTGTACTAGCTTCAACACTGTTCAGCATGATGTTTTCTGCCATGCTTACAGATGCTTTCCAGGATGGTGACAATGGTATACCTATTAGGGATCGCTTTGATGGGAAACTTTTCAACCTAAGAAGGTTGCAAGCTAAATCTAAGGTGCAGACAGAGATGCTAGACGAGTTCATCTTTGCTGATGACATGGCAAAGGGTGCTCCAGCAGAAGAGAAAATGAAAAAAAAGTGTGGATCAAATATCTGATTCATGTGACAACTATGACTTACAATCAGCATCAAAAAGACTGAGGTAGTATATCAGCTAGCACCTGGAAAGCCTTACAAGGAGCCTACCATCATAGTGAAAGGTCAACAACTGCAAGTGGTAGACAAGTTCACCTACCGTGGAAGCACATTGTCTAGAGTTGTACACATTGATGATGAAGTCAATGCTAGAATTGCTAAAGCTAGTGCAGCATTTGGCCGGCGACGTGGAATTATTTGGGACCGATGTGGAATCAGACTTGACACAAAGCTGAAAGTATATAGATCGGTAGTGCTGCCAACACTATTATACGCATGCGAAACTTGGAGACTTTGGATTTGTCGGTTTCCTCTTCCTCTTGGGGTCTGGGAAGGGCTGCGGTTTGTGATTGTGGTACTCCCTGGATTTTTCTCTTACCTTTTTTTTTTTACCAACGGTCATACGTTATTTAGCGTATTATATGTTCTCACAGAGCACTTATATTAATATCGTGAACGTATGTACTGTACGGCTAACTGGGCCCTGGGAGCGTTGCTTAATATACCTGGGCCTACCGGTTGCAAAGTAACAAACTGTAGTGCGTTATTAAATGTATTGTGGGTTTATGCAAAGCGCTTCTTTTTTGTTTTGTTTTGTTTTGTTTTGTTATCGAAGTATTTTCGGTGTGGCTAATTGGGACCTTGGAGAGCTGTTTAGCATACCCGGCCTACCAGTTGCACCCTCAGTTGCACAGTTACATATTATACTGACTTATTAAATACATCAGTCATAACACTGCAAAAGTACCGGTTTGTTATTAAAGCAGACCGTATTAATCGCTTCAAGTTGCACGGGGCAGTTACAGATAGCACGGACTGTTATATCTGCACGAGATCATTCCTCACTGGTTTCACGAAATTTCTCAGGTAATAACGGTCATAATGACCGATATTCCGGCTGTTACAATCGTGATCGGCTGCCCGCTTGTGATTTGATGATCTGAAATGTATGAGTGAGTTTGATGATGTAATGCAAAAAAAAAAAAAGTCGTTATTTTGAACGTATCAAAATTTCTGAAGTTTGCAGTGAAAAAATAAATCATAGGCTGACACAACGGCTTGTAGGTGTGAATGAGACCGTATCACTTGCCTGTCAGTCTATGTTCTCAAGCTGAAAGCTACAACTTTTGATTGTATCAAAATTTCTACATTTTGTATTATATATATATGTATGATTATATGTATGCAGGTGAATGCATGCATGTACACAGGCATATAATTTTCAGCATTAACAGAGAGAGAGAGAGAGAGAGAGAGAGTATCATGTTATTGTCAATCTCACGCAAGCATTTTAAACTGCTATTTCTATGTGTACCTCTTATGCCAAATTCCGTATGGATGGAGTGAACTAAAGTTATTACCGAACAAACAGTATGGACACGGATCGGACGCCACAGAACGGCGCCTAATCAGGATCTACATCCTTTCCATTTAATACAGGAATTGCTATAAAATATGGTACTAATAATATAACCTAACCAGACACCCCTTTTGTTGGAAGTGAACAGGTCCGAAGAATTAAGGTAGAAGAGTCCACTCGGCATAAATAGATTATACTATTCAAAGTTTAAAATTGGACCTCTCCCGAATACATTGGTATTAATTCTCATGGAAATTTATTGTTTATAATGTATGTCCGCTATCCTGCATATCATGTATGTTGAAATTTGTATATGTGCTCATGGGCCATATGGTTTATTGCATGAATAAATTTCTTACTTACTTACTTACTTACTCATTAACACATTCCACTCATTAACACATTGCAAAATCTGTCTCCAGGCATCTTAGAATGATGCATGTTCAAACAATACTTCACAAATTCGCAGATAAGTCGTCGCACGCGTACTTAAACTAGGATGTCTATTCGCATTATATGAGTTTTCTGAAAACCATCGGACATGTGCGCCCAGCAAAGATTCAGATCAGACTGCGCAGTCTAATCTGAATCTTTGCAGGGTGTTTCTTAATGTGGATAACGAAGACTGTGATCAGACTGAACGGATGCGCAGGCTGATTTGAGTCTTCATTGGATGAACATGTAAGGAGGTCTGTTTTCTCACGTTGCGACTCCTATATTTTACTGGAAGGGATAATGGCGCATGAATTGACCAGTCTCGGTACATGCCGTTTGAATGTGCTTGAAAACAGGTTTTGTCAGGACAAGTATCAATATAGATTGTAAGCTTTTAGCCAAATCATATGAAATTGTCCTTGGGGTAATCGTGAACTGTTAAGATCCAGCTTTGTGAGCAAACCCGCAAAAATCTGATACGGGTCTTTGTTATAAATCTTTATATTCTACAGAATCCAGTGATAGCAGACAAGGCTTCGATCAGATAGTGCGCATGCTCGTGCTGTTCTCAACTTTCCTATCCGGATATGCCCCAAAGACACATTTTATGTAGCTCATAGTTTTACATGAAAACGTCCTATTTAATTGTTCCAGTTAAGTGACCATGTTTTTTTTTGGTTTTATTTAGCAGCCATGTGTTTCTTTTTAATTTGATCAAATTGTCTGCTATGGTTTACGGTTTGAGGAAAAGAAACGGTTTTGATTGTCGTGGCATTATCTCAACCAGTTCTGAATCACAAAACAATTAGACTAGTTCGTTTTGGTTCTCAGCATTGATGGTAATTCGGTCGTATTCGATGCCCCATTGGTCGGTTTCAGCCTGGACGGACAAAGTACATTGTCCCTGCGGAAGCACTCGGGTACTGTTTCTGATTAGATCACTATTGCGAAGTACGTTCCATTCGTGTCCAGCGCCCCATTTCTCAAGTGTATTCCCAGTCAGCATTCTACGTAAATCTATATCGGGCCGTCATCGGCCCGTCAGGGTAGCTGACGGGCCGATGACGGCCCGATGTAGATTTACGTAGAATGCTAGCTGGGTTGAATTGTCCCAAGGGTCTTCCAGAGAATGTGAGGTATACTGTATCTGACGATCAGTCGTTCGAATACCTTATGTTTTCCACTGTTATAGTGACGTTATTGGACGCTGGATTTGGCTCAATACAAAGTCGGAAATTGACGCTGGTCCGACGGGCCGGGTCTTCAACTCTGAGTTCTGTAGCGTCTGAACGCCAAACCCAGTACTCCAGGCCTGGGGTGTTTAGCTGTCTCTGCAGCTGTGTGTCAGATAGAACATTTACAAACTCCATATACCATTGTATTCCCTGGCCTGCGACAAGACTCACAATAATTGTAGCAATTAGTCCAAACAGTTTAAACTCCATTTTCACAGCTGACAATTATCTTTAAATTATAGACTAAGTGTGAAATTTGATTGCATGCTCTGCCCTGCCAATTGTTATATACCGTTAGTTAAACCGCAAATCAAATAATCAATTAAATTTTGACTAAACAGGCTTGTCATTTAAATTGCATCATCTTTAACAAAAGTAAACTCCAAATTGTGATGTATTACATGGCCACAAATTTTTAACTGACTTCGAGTTGTAAATATTTGTAGCCATATCTTCGTGCAAACAGTGAATTTTGTTTTTTTTTAGTTAATTGACATATTGCCTTTCATGTTCAAATTTGACCTTACATATATTAATTTGTTTTACAGTTTTATAATTCATTTTGAAACCAAGAATAAAAGAGATGGGCGTCCGGTGTCATTAATAAATAAAATGATAGATGCGTATGCAAAGAAGACTCGGATCAGCATGCTTATTCACGCATTCTTATAGGAATCTTCACTGTCCGCCTAGAAAAGCTTTGGACTTTTGTCGAGTTGCAAACGCCGTGAAGACTGGTAAGCCGAGGAACGCGGATGCTGATCTTTGTCTTCGCTTGGCGAACATGTCATAGGTATATTTTCTTACGTCCTGGCCCGTACACATGTATATAAAATGAGCCAGCGCACGACAATACTTACCATAAGACCTGTGTAACCAGCAAAGACTCAGATCAGCTGTATACTTCCAGTGTAGCAAGGGTTCTCGTTCATACCTCTTCAGACAGCTCGGAGGCTGTAGACGGCACATGCGATCAGCGAAGACTCTGATCAGACTGCGCGTAAGCGCAGGCTGATCTGAGACTTCGCTGGTCGCACAAATTTTATTGTAGGTTTTATCGTGCGCTGACTCACATAAGGGGATTGGAAGGGTGTTGTTCAATCCTGTGAGCACATCAAGTAATCAAGTCACGTAGAAGAAAAGCGATGTTCTTTGGGATAGTTGCAAACAGCGAAGGTTTAGGAAAAATCCGCTCATTTATTGAGGGCCATTAATTTCCTATCTATTTTTGTTTTTATTTGTTTGTTTTAAATACGAACAAATAAATTACTATAAGATGGACCGCGCCCTCTAAAATGTATCTTTGAGATATGCGGACAATAAAGGCTCAGATCAGCCTGCGCATCTGCACGTTATGATCAGGCCCCAAGGTTATAAAACGTTTTTCATGCTGAACTCAGCTAAGCATGAAATTGTCTCTGGTAATAAGTATGAAAATGCCATCAATAGTTCGTAATTTCATATTTATTAGCATAGAAATTTTCATCCTCAGCCATGTTTAGTAAGAAAGAATTTAGAATTGTTAGTAATTTAAGAATTATTAGCGGGTCAAATTTCAAGTTCAGCTGAGTTGAGCACGAAAAACGTTTTATAACCTCAGGGCCGGGTCTTCGCTGTCAGCTTACAGCATCATTCGATATTAGTCACCCATTATCTTGTGGCCGTAGTTTTGAAGCTGATTTAAGTTTCATCACAAAAACATGCCTATAAAATTTTGACCCCCTTAAACCCCACTTTTATATTGTAAAACTGGGGTTTACAGGGGTATACATTATTTTTCTTATTTCTGCTCAAAACATAGATTGCGGGTACTCGTTAGAACTGCTTGTGGTACTCGTTAGAACTGCCTCACCGAGGCGGTTCTAACGAGTACCCACAATCTATGTTTTGTGCAGAAATATGAAAAATATCAGAAGTTTTTATCGGAAAATTTTAAATTTTTGGTGGTAAAATTTTCAGTAAATTTGAATAGGCGTGTTTTCATAATGGCTTATTTTCTCATTAACCCTTTCGCTCCTGTATTTTTGAAGTGGACGTTTCCACCTTTATATTTAGTCATGTGCATTGTTGTCAATAGCGAGTTTTCTACTCAAACTCGTTAACAGACTGGCAAATAGTGTAGATCCTGATGAGACGGCTCATTATTAGGCTTCTCATCGGGATCTACTCTGTTTGCACAGGTATTTTTACAGGTCTACTGGGTTGAAAGAGTTAAAGATACTCATTATATTTACAGCTGAATATTTTACTTTGTGTAGATCTGAAATTGGTGTTTGATAAAAAAAAATGTGTGGTTGTTATGGTATAAATACCATTAATCGTACAGAAATAATTCTGGGCAAAAAAAAAAAAAAGGAAAAAAAAAAACTTTTGCAAACAATGCAGATGCAGATGAGACGGCTCGTAACGAGCTGTCTCAACAGGATACACATTGTTTGCCATTAGGGTTATTGATTTTTGACTAAAACCCCTATTTGCAACAATGCATATATCCGAATTCAGAGATGGAAGAGTCCATGTCAGAAAACTCAGGGGTGAAAGGGTTAAATGCAATAGAATCTCACCATATTAGATTAATTTCAGAATATTACGAGAAACATACAATGTAAACCCTTTCACGTCTGACTTTCTGATATGGACTCTACCATCTCTGAATTTGGACCCATCCATTGTTGCAAATAGGGATTGAGCCAAGATTCAATGATAGAATGACTAACAGTGTAGATCATGATGAAACGACTCATTACGAGCCGTCTAAATTGGATCTAGACTGTTTGCAAAGGTGTCCGAGTTGGTCTGCAGGGATGCTTAGGATCCAGAGAAAAGTTGTGTTCACTGCATAACCTGTAATTATAGCCAAATCTAAATGCATAGAGTATGTAAAAATGACAACTCATGAGCATTTTGCTCTGTACAGTTTGCCAACAGGCAGTTTACAGTTCTATTATATCCAAAACCATGCAATGTCGAACAAAACTTTGAATATTTTTAGCAGTTTAATTAATCGATGTTTAATCGGTCATCTTGTATAAACTGATGCTATCACAAAAAATAAGTAGAAAGGGGTCTACTCTACAAGGAAAGAAAGGGAGTACATTCTTCCTCCCCGTCGTCTCCCCGTCCCCTACCAATACCCGGGTCCGTCAAAGTGACTGCGCATCCTTAGTGATGGCATGTATTGTATTACAATGTACTTTTTTGCCATAACATAATTTCAAAGTTCAGAGCCGTGTGGCTGCTCGCTATGGGTTTTTCTTGTTTAATCCCGTTCGTTGTCTAATGTTGTGTCTAGTGGATCCTGTCTAGCATTATGATCGCCTTGTTGTGGAAGACAGAGCTGGTTGCCTTGCTTTTCTTTGGTCTGCGGCTTGTTTACTGTCTGTCATGATTTATTTGCTATTCATCTTAGTGTCATTGATAGGCTATTCCTGGATATCTCTATACCATTTTCAGGTATATATGTTCTTGTTGTTTTTAATACTGTTACTACGAGTTTGTATAAGTGGGTATATCACATTATACTTCGTCACAGTCCAGTTTTTATTTTTGTTTTCCTTGGGATCATTGAGCCTATCTTGGAAAATCGAGTTCCGCTTAAGCCGGTGTTGGGGTGGGGGGTGGGTGGGGGGGGGGGAGCGTATGCAACGCCCCCACGCCCCTCCTCCACCCCCCCCCACCCCCAACGCATCAATCTAACATCTGCTTAAGCGGAACACGACTTTCCAAGATGGGCTTACGAATTGAGTTAAGCATGGAAGAAAAAGTTTTATAACCTCGGGGCCAGGGTTTAAACTGTCTACCACGCATCCAGCGGTTTAAAACACATCAACGGTAGGTAAATTCAACTTTTTGGAAAACTGTAGTAAGGAGTTAAGGCGTCTGAATATTTACGGTAAATATGGCAGGTTTAATTAAAAAGGAAATGCAAGGTTAGTAAAGACCTACCTGCGATGAAAGATTTTGACAAAGCCTGCATTTTTATGTAAAATTGATTAAAATCGGAATAGAACTAAGGGAGCTAAAGATTTCTAAACCAAGGGCGTCGCCATTTTGAATATTTAATTAGGTTCTAAACAATTCAAAATATTAAGTAAACTCTTTTTTCTGATAGGAATTAATTTGGTTTTCAAGCAAAATCCATAAAGGCCTAGAGAAGAAGCTATATATTCAAATATATAGATTGAATATTGTTGCAAATCTTATTTATTTAGGTTTTGTTTATTTAATCAAGATTTTATGACGTCATTAAGCCTCATTAAATATTCAAAATGGCGACGCCCTTAAATCAGTTTTAATTTTTTTCAAACCTTGATTACTTACTTATTTATCATCCGATTTTTATCAAATTTGCACCAAAATGCAAGCTATTGCTTCTATTCTTAGATACATTCTTCATCAACATTTTTCTTTCATCTAACTATTTCTACTCGGCATACCAAAACAGATATCTGTGCAAATAGTGTAGATTAAGCTGAGAAGGCTCATAAGGAGCTGTCGCATCAGGATATATACTGTATGCCATTCTGTTTTGGATTTTAGACTGAAACCCCTATGTGCATCAGTTGATATATACAGATTTAAGGATGGAAAAGTCCATTTCAGAAACTCGGGACTGAAGGGGTTAATACATTGGACAAAGAAAATAGACATTATAGACATATGTGTTTCAAACGATTTTATTAGCAAGGTAAAACTAAATAAAGACACGGTTTGCACTGTTGTTTATAAGCTTCATATTGTCGACAAAACATTCGTTTACTAAAAGAGCAGACTCGAATACTCGTAACTTTGTTCAACACCACAAAAGATATTCCATATTTATCCTAAGTATTCAGACAGGACTGAGCAAACAGGGTAGACTCAGGTCAGACTCCATAGAATGAGGCGTCTGATCAGGGTTTACACTGTTTCCATATCAACACTTAGTAAAATGGCTTAAGCCGGTGCTAGGGGTGTATACAGCCTCGCAAACTATACTGCTGTATATGAAGAGACATAATAAAAAAAGGTAAGAGAAAAGTCCAGAGAGTGCCACAATCACAAACCGCAGCCTCCCAGGCCCCAGGAGGAAGAGGAAACCGACAAATCCAAACAAGCACAAATCGAACAAACATACGAAAAGCACTTAGATTAGCTCTCTCTCTTCCCCAATCGAGGTAATCGCAATAATAAAAGGACTGAAAACACAAGAACAGAATGACACACGGAAAGACATACAACAAATCGCCTCGTAGAATAAACCACAAAGCAACAAAGAGTAAGACTAACACCGGGATCACCGCCTTAGAACTGTCAGTAGAGTAAACCACCGGGGGTTTAAAGCACTTTTACAGCTAACTAACTTCACCCTGGGTCCCAATGCTACTCTTAATACAGAAACACATAAAAACTCGGTTCGCATAAAGGCTCCCAACTCAGTCATTGCATCAAAGCGAAAACATAAAAATCAAATTAATCACTATAATAAACAAAGACTAGTACTCATGGCTAATTCTACTGTATGCCAGAGTAAATATGAGTCTCCGATTTTCGTTCTTTTCGTATGGTCTTTGTTTCCAAAGGCAACCTTTTCAATATTAAATTGTTCAAATTTTAGGACAAATATGGTAATATATTTGGACGGTCTGAAGAGTTGTAGCCATAGTCAGGTTTTCCTTATACATGTACATTGTTTTTCGATACTTTTTTCAGAAAAAAAAAATCTTTGAAAAACGCCTCTTAAATCAGAGTCCTCGCAGGCCGCTCTGTTTGTAGACAAATAGTCAAAGAATCTCCAGCGAAGACTCTGATCAGGTGGGAGCACATCCAATCTTCTAGGAAATGGTCTAACCGTCCCATTATTTCTGTATCCTTTTTCAACAGTACACATTCTTCATAAAAGAAATTTATTACCGTATTTAACTTAAAAATGGCCCAGAAAAACTCCTTTTATAGGTCTAAACTTTTTTTTGTCAGCATTTTAGGACTTATTACCATGCAGGTACTCTTTTGTATATGAGCCGCGCCACGGGAAAAAGGTTATCGTAGTATATGCCGACGAGATGCCGACAGCCAAGGCTCAGACTAGTGCCGCGCTGCTGGATCAAGTTCTTCGCTGCCTGCTTACAGAATTATGGAATACCGCAAAATACAGCGATGCATAGTAATGACCCTTATCAGATTGTGCAGCCACGCTGGCTGATCTAGATCTTGACTGTTGGTATTTTCCTCAGACTGCCGTTTTCTCGTGGTGCAACTCATTTCTCCAATGTTTAGAATAACTACTACATTGGCGTGTAAAAATAAAATAAAAAGAAAATTTACTCTTTTTCAGTGAATACCATAAAAATTTTCATCTCGTGTAATGAAAACATTAATGTAAATAAGAAAAAAGTAGATCCAGATCTTATATTTTTCACTGCTCAGAGGAGTGAAAATATAAGTTTTATATTTTCACTAGTGAAAATATAAAACTTATATTTCACTAGTGAAAATATGCATTTTATTTCATTAATAATTCTCTATATTTCATTACTTTGTATATAATAAAAGGGGTTTCATTTTCTATCTGCAATGTGTCCTTTGATTCCAAAGGCAACCTTTTAGATTTTTATTTTAAGTTAACGATTATTTCAGGTTTATTATGTTGAGGTGAAAAATAAAAATAACTTACTCAATATCGAAGAAACTAATTTGAAACTATATCTGAACCCCCACCTTTAAGTTTTCCAGCATTACACTCATTAACACATTCCACTCATTAACACATGGCAAAACCTGTCTCCAGGAAACTTAGAATGATGCATGTTCAAACAAGACTCCACAAATTCGCAGGTTAGTCGTCGCATGCGCCTTTAAACTAGGACGTCTCTTCGCATTATATGAATTTTCTGATAACTATCGGATATGTGCGCCCAGCGAAGATTCAGATCAGATCAGACTGCGCATCTGAATTTTCGCTGGGTGCATTTTGGATAGTTAAGCATGCAATTTTCCTTGGTGTGGACAACGAAGACTCTGATCAGACTGCGCGGATGCTTGATGAACATGTAAGACGGTACGTGTTCTCACTTTGTGACACATATATTTTACTGGAAGAGACAATTGCACACGAATTGACCAGTCTCGATACATGCAGTTTGAATGTGCCTGAAAACAGATTTTGTCAGGACAAGTATCAATATAGATTGTAAGCTTTTAACCAAATCATATGAAAGTGTCCTTGGGGTATTCGTGAACTGTAAAGATCCAGCCCAGTCAACGTACCCGCAAAATCTGACACTGGTCTTTGTTATACATCTTTGTACTCACAGAATCCAGTGAAACTGTTAGCAAATAAGACCTTGATCAGATGATTCGCATGCTCGTGTTATACTTAGCTTTCCAGTACGGATATGCCCCAAAGACACATTTTATATGATATAGCTCATCGATTTACATGAAAACGTCCTATTTAATTGTTCCAGTCAAGCGACCATGTTTTTCTTTTTTTTTATTAAGCAGCTATGTTTTTCGTTTTAATTTGATCCAATTGTCTGCTATGGTTTATGGTTTGAAGAAAAGAAACGGTTTTGGTTGTCGTGGTATTGTCTCAACCAGTTCTGAATCACAAAACAATTCGACTAGTTCGTTTTGGTTCTCAGCATTGATGGTAATTCGGTCGTATTCGATGCCCCATTGGTCGGTTTCAGCCTGGATGGACAAAGTGTATTGTCCCTGCGGAAGCACTCGGGTACTGTTTGTGATTACATCACTATTGTGAAATACATTCCATTCATGTCCAGCGCCCCATTTCTCAAATGTGTTGAATTGTCCCAAGGGTCTACCAGCGAGTGTGAGGTACACTGTATCTGACGGTCCGTCGTTCGAATACCTTATGTTTTCCACTCTTATAGTGACGTTAGCGAACGGTGGATTTGGCTCAATACAGAGTCGGAAATTGACGCTGGTCCGACGCGCCGGGTCTTCAACTCTGAGAACTTTGAGTTCTGTAGCTTCCGAACGCCATATCCAGTACTCCAGGCCCGGGTTGTTCTGCTGTCTCTGTAGCTGTGTGTCAGACAGAACATTTACAAACTCCATATGCCTTTGGATTCCTTGGCCTGCGACAATGTGCACAATTATTGTAGCAATTAGTCCAAATAGTTTCATCTCCATTTTCACTGCTGACAATTTTCTATAGATTATAGTTTGAAATTTGATTGCAAGCTCTGTCCTGTCAGCTGTTATATACTGTTAGTTAAACCGAAAATCAAATGATCAATTAAATTTTGACTAAACAGGCTTGTCATTTAAAATGCATCATTTTAAATAAAAGTAAATTCCAAATTGTGATGTATGGCCACAGATTTTTTAAGTGACTTCGAGTTGTAAATATTTCTAACCCTATATTCGTTCAAAGGGTGAATTTTGTTTTTCAGTTAATTGACATATTGCCTTTCATGTTCAAATTTGACCTTACATATATTAATTTGTTTTACAGTTTTATAATTCATTTTGAAACCAAGAATAAAAGAGATGGGTGTCTGGTGTAAACAAAAAAAATGAAACGATATATGTGTATGCAAAGAAGACTTGTATCAGCATGCATATTCACGCATTCTTATAGGAATCTTCACTGTCCGCCTTGAAAAGCTTTGGATCATTGTCCAGTTGCAAACGCCAAGTGAAGACTGGTCAGCCAAACAACGCGGATGCTGATCTGTGTCTTCGCTGGGTGCACATGCCATAGGTATATTTTCTTAGGTCTAGGCGCATACACATGTATATAAATGAGCCAGTGCACGACAAAACATAATATAAGACCTGTGTAACCAGCAAAGACTCAGATCAGCTGTACATCCAGTATAGCAAGGGTTCTCGTTCATACGAGCCGCAACGTAAGAAACATTCATTCTGTTCATACCTCTTCAGATAGCTCGGAGGCTGTAGAAGGCACATGCGATCAGCGAAGACTCTGATCAGACTGCGCGGACTCGCAGACTGATCTGAGCCTTCGCTGGTAGCACGAATCTTATTGTAGGTTTTATCATGCGCTGGCGAACATAAGGGGATTGGAAGGGTGATGTTCAATCCTGTGAGCACATCAAGTAATCAAGTCACGTAGAAGAAAAGCGATGTTCTTCGGGATATTTGCAAACAGCGAAGGTTTAGAAAAATCCGCTCATTTATTGAGGGCCATTAATTTCCTATCTATTTTTTGTTTTTATTTGTTTGTTTTAAATACGAACAAAAAGTCACTATAAGATAGACCGCACCCTCTAAAATCTACCTTTAGATTTGTGGACAAAAAAGGTTCAGATCAGCCTGCGCATCTGCACGTTATGACCAGGTCTTCGCTGTTCGTTTACAGCATCATTCGATATCAGCCACCTATTATCTTGTGGCCGTAGTTTTAAAGCTGATTTAAGTTTACTTTTTCCTTATTAACCATTTCACCCTTGAGTTTCTGAAGTGGACTCTTCCGTCTATGTATTTGGTATTGCCCATTGTTGTAAATAGGTTGCTTTACTCAAAATCATGAACAGACTGCAAATAGTTTAGATCTGGATCTACACTGTGTGCATAGGTATTTGTACCGGTGAAATAATTGCCTTTGTATAGATCTGGAACAAAAAGGTAAGAGACAAGTCCAGGGAGAAACAGACAAAACCAAGCAAGCGCAAATCGAACAAACGTACGACAAGCATTAAAATGAGCTTTCTCTTCCCTAAGCGAGGTAATCACAATGATAAAAGGACTGAAAAACACAAGAATAAAATAACACAAGGCAAGACTTAAAACAAATCGCCTCGTAGAGTGAACCACAAAGCAACAAAGAGTAAGACTAACAACTTTAGAACGATCAGTAGAATAAACCACCGGCGGGGGAGGGGGGCGTGGCGCGGGGGGGGGGGGGGTGGGAGGCGGGGTTAAAGCACTTTTACAGCTAGCCAACTTCACCCTGGGTCCGATGCTACTCTTAATACAGAAATACATAAAAATTTGGTTCGCATAAAGGCTCCAACACAGTGAATGCATCAAAGCGAAAACATGCGCAAAATGCACAGATTCAGATTCATCCCACGCATGCGTAAAGTCTCATCCAGGCACTTGCTCTCCATTGATACATTCTATAGTGTTCAACGATTCTGCTAGCGGATAGCTAAGGCCCTGATCAGACTGTACGGATGCGCAGGCTGATATGGGCATTCGCTGACCGCCTATGCCCCAAACATGTTTCCGCATGGCGCGGCCCAGATAATAGCACGCCGTTGTCGTTTTATTTCAAGACTAACGTACAAAACTCCCGGTAATACATTTCAATGACATCTCCGCAAGTTAACAGTGCTAACGATTACAGTAATAACAGGCCTAAGCACACAGTATAGACCCTGATCAGACGCCGCAAAATGCGGCTTCTGATCAGGGTCTACACTATTTACACTGTTGTCTTTTAGTCACATCATCAGAGAGTAAAATGGTCTTGTTCAAGCTTTAGAACAAGTATGGTAAGAAGATAAGGTGTCCCAATATTAGGGCCGCGATATGCAAAATCGTGTCTTTGGGCATATGTGGACAGCAAATGCCCAGATCAGCCCGCGCATCCGCGCAATCTGATCATGGCCTTCCCTGTTCGCTAACAGAATTATTGGACACTAAAGAATGTATCAATGGAGAGCAAATGCCCGGATGGTGCTTTGAGCATGCGTGGGATAAATCTGAATCTGTGCATTTTGCGCAAGCTCGCAGACACATTTGGCGCGGCCCACTTAGGGTCAGTACAGTACGCGTATTTAAAATGCATGGACTCCCCTTCAAGGAAAATCCTCAAAATAGTTGCATACTTTTTACTCTTGTAAGAGGACGCAAATTCTTTCTATTAAGATTAGCCCCCTTATTTTTGAAAGGTTTGTAATACTACGGAGACAACCTTTTTGTCTGCAGTTTAAGAGGTTAAGGTGAATAGATATGACTGAAATTTTTTAAATCATTTTGCAAAGGGAGACAACCTGTCTCTCTTCGCAAAATGATAGCAAACCTTTGAAGTATATCTATTCACCCTAATCTCTTACCTGTGAAACAAAAAGATTGTCTATCACCTCAAAATGATGGCAAAATGTTTTAGACTAATCTGTTCATCTTAACCTCTTGACTTGAAAATGACCATGCATATGGATAACAAGTAAGGAAAGTAGATTTGTTAATAAAAAGACTAATATCTAATGTCTTACTTAAGGGGAGTGAGCACATTTCGCCGAATTCCCCCGATGTTTAAAGGGAAACACATTTTGTGACTTCTTGATTGTCTTCCTGTCCACCAATCCCATTCTGAAAAGGGGTCGGTCTACCATGTAAGGAAAGAATTGTTTCCCCTTACAGTAGACCCATTTTCAGAAAGGAGGCACAATCAGTTTCGAAGAGCTACCGCTCCTAAAAGTGATTTGTTTTGTTGAAATGAATCGCAAGCCAATATGCAATTATGTCCTCACCAAGATCTACCATACTAGCAGAACCCTCATCAGGACCTACCGTGTTAGTAGAACCCTCATCAGGACCTTTTCGTAGAACTTACTATATTAGTAGAACCATCACCAAGACCTACCATATTTACCTTAAACATTTTGACCCCTTATCTCCTTAGCGTGCTCATCCTAAACTTTGAACAAGTCTATTTTATTATAGGGATTAAACAAGGTTTTTCATGCATTAACATTCGCCAGGTCCCGTGGGAGGTGTTGAAAACCGAGGCCGAAGGCCGCGGTTTTCAACACCTCCCAAGGCACCTGGCGAATGTTAATGCATTGAAAAACCATGTTCGATCGCTTTTATTGCATTAAAGCTGAAAGCATTTGCTACATTTCGCGTTATTTTTTGCACTATTTTGTTTCGCCTTTTTACAGATGTCTCGCGAACGTAATTTCCACGGACTATGCTCGTTCTAGGGCCGGGCAGTACACATCTCGTAACGGCAGCAAATCTGTGACCCTGGGTCGATCATATTGAAAGTTGCGTAGCCGTGCATTAACAGCGCGTGAATTGCCTTGTTGATACACGGCTTTTCTCCGGTTAATGCACGGCTGTTAATAACGTGCGACACTGCTTTTTATGCAATAATATCTCTTGATGAGTCTAAGATTGCTGCATACATGTTAAACAGTGTAGACCCTGATCAACCTTCTATGGTGTCTGATCTCGGTATACATAAGGTATCTATCAAGTGTATCTCTCCCTATACTTAGAGTATATACGACATACGGCTATATTGTTATTTTGTTGTTAACCCTTGTCCTGCTGATATACCCTGCCTTTGCAAACAGTGTAGATCCAGATCAGTTGGCTTCTGAAGAAGCCAACTGATCTGGATCTGCACTGTTTGCCATTAAGTATGTGAATTTATATCATCAATCTGGATCAAGAAATCTGATTGGCTGAAAATTAGGAATGGGCATGGCATCTTAATTTATTCAGTTGGACAAGGGTTAATGTTGTTGTTTTCGACTTTGAAGAGCGGCCGCAAAAACTGACATTTCATTCGATTTGAATTTCGGTCTTCTGTCATGTGGTTTTCCGCCCCTGGACTGGTCCTTTACCAATTACTATACTTATGCTTTAATCCTCAGGAACCATTTGATCGAGGTCTACATTGTTTTAACAGATATGTCGGTCTCGGGGTGAGTATAAAACGCAAAATCGTACCTAGACTTGTACCCGGGACCCTCGGATTACCGTTCCGATGATTTGCCAACCGAGCTATCTGTTCGCCGCTGTCACATTTTCCTCTCCTTAATTAGGATTCGTTCGTACTATCCGTCCTCTCCAGGCCGGCTACTTATTTTCATACTTTTTCCTGCTAAAAGACACGCTTTTGGAGCCGACTAGCCACTAAATGTCATAGGGAGTGAAAATTGTACAGCCGGACCGGGGCGAACTCGGGACACTCAGATAACAGTTCCGATGCTCTATCTACTAGGCTATTCGGCCGCCACTGTTGCATCAGTCTGTTCGAATAGTTACACTGTTTACTACGACTACTCAGACAGGCAAACCTGGCCCGAGGTTATATAACTTTTTTCATGCTCAACTTTGATTAGCATGAAATTCTTTGCCCTGCTACCAAATCTCAAATTATTAACAATCGCTAAATCTTTCTTGCTTAACATAGCTGAGCCTGAAAATTTATCTGCTAATAAATATGGCATTTTCATATTTCTTCGCTTGAGTATCATAGTGTTGTAACTTCAAAATTTCGAAAATTGAGATATTTATATCAGTATGACCGGGCTGTCAAGCTCTACAATGTCAGGTAAGTTATATCACTTTTAAAAGAATTATTTAAATTAACATACTGTTCGATCTCAAAGTTTGACTTTAAAATTAGTATCAGACTAGTGTGTAGGAATGACCAACCAGTGTTGTGCCCCGTCACATGAGCAAGTTTCTGAAAACATCCGGGTCCAGTTGTTCAAAACTAATGATGTCGTTAGTTAACGTATCGTTAAAACTTTGATCATTAGATATGACATATACGCTAATATTTTTGCTGAAAAAAAAAATGTGAGTAGCTTTTTCAGCAAAAATAACTGTGAATTAGATACTGTACTTACTAGAGCAGTTAACATTTTGACCACTAACGAACTCATTAAGCTAACGATGCTTTGAACAACTGGGCCCTGAATTTTAGCTTCAGAGTGGTGTATCTCCAAGGAATTATTTAAAGTATCATACTTGTTCTATCTCAAATTTTACTTTAAAATTAGTATCAGACTATTGTATCGAAATGGCAAACCAGTGTTGTGCTTTCCGGTCAAATGATAAAGTTTCTGAAAACATGTAGCTGAAGTTTAGGTTCATAGTGTTGCATCTCCAAGAAGCGCTATGATACTCAAACAACGTAACATGTTTTGATTTTCGATGCATCAAGGAAATCTTTAATATTCAAAATCTAATATATTAAATAATGTCACTTTTTCCAACTTAGCATAAAATTTTAATATATCGTGAAAATTGCAGGGCAACATGTTATTTAACAACAAAGATATAAGGGTCAAAAACTTTGATTCCTTTTTCTCAAAAGTAGAACAAAACCGGTCAGAACATTATGAAATTAAGCTGACGATTTGTTTGCAGAGAACATTTCCAAGTCACCTGAGTTGAGCATGAAAAAGAAAGTTTTATAACCTCGGGGTCTGAGCAAGCAGTATAGACCCAGGGTGTAAACTGTCTTCTACGCATCCAGCAGTTTTAGAAACATCAACAGTTAGTAAGTGGACTGTCGGAAGAAATTACGGTCAGGAGTTAAGATGTCCATATATATACGGAAAATATGACACATGCAAGTTAATTAATACAGTGCATGACTAAAGTAGATATTAAAAGAAAAACTGTTTCAAATGATTTTAATATCAATACCAAACCAAATAAAGACGTCAATTGCATCTTTCACTGCCATATTTTCAGACGACATTTGTCGTCTGTTTTTTTTTTGTTTTTTTTGTTTTTTTTTTTTTTTTTTTAACAAACTATCGCTTGGAAAGTAGTTTATATGTAAAGTTGAAAGACTGAATGTCAAACAGCATAAATCCAGATGAGACGGCTCATATGAGCCGTCTCATCTGGATCTATGCTGTTTGCAAAAACCTATCATTATCGCCTATGGCAGTGAAAGAGTTAAGCTTCATACTGACGACAAAACATTCCTTTACTAAAAGAACATACTTGTAAAATTTATTTTCAAGTTAGCATCCTGCTTAAATCTATATCGTATCATTACTGGCCCGACAGGATTCCTATCGGACCGATAATGGTCCGATATAGATTTAAGAATGCTAGCTGGGTTTGTACATAAGATATACCATACTTATCCTAAAATTCGGACAGATAGAACAGATCAAACAGAGTAGACTCAGATCAGACTCCTCAGAACCTGGCATCTGATAAAATGCACACTGTTTACCACACTGACCAATCAACAGCAAGTAAAAGGGGCTTGTTTGAATTTTAGGACACATATGGTAAGGTGATTTAAGCTTTGTTAGTCACAGTAAGGTTTTTCCTTATATTTTCCAAGGTTTTAACAGAAACACTTTGAAAAGCACTTCCTAACTTTTATAAAATATTCGTCACATATTTTTTTTTATTGCACAGTTCATTTCTACAATTTTTAGAGTATTTAATACAAACGGATTTAGTTTTTGAATATGAGTCGGCACACGAAAAAATGGACCTTATGGTTTTGTGTTTCTTGCTTGAAGCTTTCTCAAGGTCTCTATTACATGTCTGCGAACAGCAAAGGCACTGGCAAGACTGTGTTTATGCGCACGCTCGCCTGATTCTTTGCTGGTCGCCTATGTGATAAGTACCATTTTCTCACGTGCTGGCTCATATTTTCAGTTAATGACGGTGAGATGAAAATAAAAATAAGAAGGGAAACTTGACATTTGATAAGAAAAGTGTCAAATATGAGCCAGTACATGACAAAATGGTAGTTATCACATAGGCGATCAGCAAATGCTCAGGCACGAAGACCCTCCAAAGCATTTGCTGTTCGCAGACATGTAGAATGGTTTATTGAGGAAGCTTCAGGTAAAAACAATCGCATGTCTGTAGCCCAAACAGGAGACTGCGCATGTGCATTTGAAGAACCACAAACCAGAAAAACCGACAGGTCATTTTTTCGTGTGTCGGCTCATATGTGGTTTACGTACCCCTTGAAACCATATCTTTTGATATCAAATGTCCGAACTCTCACCTTTAATGTCTTCCACAAAATCTAACACATAGACTCATGAAAAAAAAACTGTCTCCTGGGATATTATTATACTTATAACATGCCGACAAGACTGCACAAATACACAGATTGGTCAGCACATGCGATGGAAGCCCAGACCGTCTATGTACACTTATATATTTTATTGAAAAAGATAATTGCGCCTGAATTGATCAATCTCGGTATATGCAATTTGCATGTAACTCGGGTTTTGTCAGGATGAATATCAGTGCCACTCCCAGCTAACGTTCTGGGCCCAGTTGTTCAAAGCATCGTTAGCTTAACGAGTTCGTTAATGACAAACTCGTTAACTGTTGTAGCTAAAGTATTTTCAATGCATTGATATGTTTGCTGCAAATTGTGAGTAGATTTTGCAATGCAAAAGCTACTCACATGTTTTCATCAAAAACTATCAATGTATTTACCATATTTCAAGATAGAAATTTTAGCTAACAACTTTGTTAAGTTTTTAACTACTGAGCCCTGCTTAAAGAGAAAGCTAAAATTTGACTTAAAGTAGTACCCTTCACTAATTATTTTATTACCCCTACCTAGGTGCTATGCAAGAGACAGCAAAGTGATGTCATAATGAGATGATTATGAGATTTGCGCTAAATTAATTAAAATCCAATCGCGCTAAATAATTATAAGCCTGTTCAGTTGGAAATGCGCTAAATAATTATAAGCCTGTTCAGTTGGAATTATATCGTTATAGTCTATAGAATTCAATTATTCTCTGAGCAGACAGCGTAGGCCTTGAGATGCCGCGAACGCGTGGATTGCTGAGGCCCTTCACTGGCCGGATATACCCGAAGGCACAATTTCATATGTCACTCATTTATTAAGCCATTGTAGACTGAATAGACTCGTCCACACTATATATTTGAAGAGTCCAATTTCAAATTTGGTACGCCCGGCTAGGAGATTTACATATTCCTAGAAAAAAAAATTGGCTAATCTATTTGCAAACAATGGAGACCCTGATCAGACGCCGCGTTCTGCAGGGTCTGATCTGGGTCTGCACTGTTTGCCAGTTACCCTTTTACGGGTCTCTTGACTACAATGGATTAACGTGGAAACGTCCTTTTCAACTGTACTATTCAGGCGACCAACTGTGTATTTCTTTTCAATCTGTGAAAAAATGGTCTGCCACGGTTTACGGTTAGAGAAATAGAAACGGTTTTGGTTGTCGTGGTATTGTCTCAACCAGTTCTGAATCGCAAATCAATTCAACAAGTTCGTTTTGATTCTCAGCATCGATGGTAAGTCGGTCGTATTCGATGCCCCATTGGTCAGTTTCAGCCTGGACAGACAAAGTATATTGTCCCCGACGAAGAACTCGGGTACTGTTTTGGATTACACCACTGTTGTGAAATACATTCCATTCGTGTCCAGCGCCCCATTTCTCAAATGTGTTGAATTGTCCCAAGGGTGTTCCTGCAAGTGTGAGATACACTGTGTCTGACGGTCCGTCGTTCGAATATCTTATGTTTTCCACCTTTATAGTGACGTTATTAGACGTTGGATTTGGCTCAATACAGAGACGAAAATTGACGCTGGTCCGACGGGCCGGGTCTTCAACTCTGAGAACTTTGAGTTCTGTAGCTTCCGAACGCCATATCCAGTACTCCAGGCCCGGGTTATTCCGCTGTCTCTGCAGCTGTGTGTCAGATAGAACATTTACAAACTCCATATGCCTTTGGATTCCCTGGCCTGCGACAAGGTGCGCAGTAATAGCAATTATCAGTCCAACTATTTTAAACTCCATTGTCACTGCTGATTAGTTTCTACAAATTATTGTGTCAAAACCTTGCCTTGCAATCTTTTATATAGCTCAACTAAACCGCAAATCAAATGATCAATTAAGATTTTGATTAAACAGGTCATTTGAAATGTACCATCTGAAAAGCGTAAATACCAAATTGTAATGTATTACATGGTCACAGATTTTTATGTGGCTTTGAACTGTAAATATTTCTCTATTCGTTTCAAGGGATGATTTGTTTTCTTCAATTAATTGACATATTGCCTTCAACATCTAAATTTGACCTCGCATATTTTAATATCTTTTACAGTTTTGTAATTTTATTTAGAAATCAAGAGTAAAAGAGATGGGCGTCAGTGAGCGGTACAATTAATCTTGTCGCTTAGACGAAAAGCATCGTTCTTCGGGAGATTTACTAACAGTAAAATATTTAGAACAATCTGCTCATTCGAGCAGGGACCCCTGACTTTCTTACGTGGATTCTTCCGACTTTAAATTTGGACATAACTCAATCAGAAATCAAGAACAGAAACGCAAACAGTGTAGATCCTGAAGAGACGGTTCATTATTACCGTCTCATCTGGACCCACACTGTTTGCAAACTTGTCTGTTTTGGTCTATAGGGCTAAAAAGGTTTATTTCTTATTATTATGGTATGTACTGGTTTGTTTAAAATACATAGTAGTTACTACAAAACGGACGCTCTTCACAAAATGTGCCTTTTGGCATTTGATCAGTGAAAAGGTCAACAGACATTTAGAGGTTGAACTCGAGGTCCAAATCAGACTTCTGCACAAAAGTTTATCTACTGTCCTTTCAACGTCTTTCGCAAAGTCGTTTTTTGCCTGGCGCGTTCCACACAAGAAGTAAATTTGCAAACTTTTGTTACGATTTAATGTAAAATCATTTGCCGTAACTAGATATACACAAACAAGTTTTATTCTATTCATTGGTTTTGAAAAAATCTAATATTTTCATTTTTCTCCGTAGTAAAAATGGCTGCAAATTATGCAGAAGAGGTTTTCAACAAGCTTCCATTGTTCAAAATTTCTGTAATTTTCAAAATATTGTTATGGTACACCAATAACTTAAACTCTATAAAGAAAAGCAAAAAATTTTTTCTAATAAAAAATTCCCAAAAATCCAGTTTACTATAGAAATTGCATAGGTCAGATCCATATTTGGCCATAAAATTAGTTTTACTGTAAATGTTTGAAACACACACACACACACACACACACAGAGAGAGAGAGAGAGAGAGAGAGAGAGAGAGAGAGAGAGAGAGAGGCGGGGAGAGAGAGAAAGAAACAAAAAAGACAAATGGATTCTGATAAGACAGTGCCAATCAGAAATCAATACTTTCATTTAAACTAAAACGCCAAGCGAAAACTGTCTTTCCGAGGAATGTCGAAAGCACAGTGGGTGTTGGTGTTGTTGCAATGCTGAGCTGACTTCCTAAGCCTGTCCTCGTTTGGTGAGATATATGACAATATCATCTGCGAAGTAACAAATGTGGGTGACATTTCACCAGACACACACCTGGTAATCTCGGCAGGACAAAGGTCTTTAAAAAGGTATCTTGAAATATCGGACAATGCTATTCCCAACAACTTCATTTTTGTTGTATATTTTCCGTGTGTCATTTTGTTCTTATGTTTTACAGTCCTTTTAGTATTGCGATTACCTCGCTTGGGGAAGAGAGAGCTAATGTTAGTGCTTTTCGTACCTTTGTTCGGTTTGTGCTTGTTTAGATTTGTCGGTTTCCTCTTCCTCTTCGGGTCTGGGAAGGGCTGCCGTCTGTGATTGTGGCACTCCCTGGACTTTTCTTTTACCGTTTTTTTTCATATCTGCGTCGGCAGAGATAGACGTGGGCTCGAAAAAAAACAAGCGGTTAATTTTTAATTCAATTTCACCCGGAGAAGTGTAGTCCGATATTCTTGTTTTGAATTTCTTTGAGTTCAAAATGAAGGTAATTTCCACTATCTGGTCTACGAAATACTTATTTAACATATTCGATAGGACGTATTGCAACCTACGTCTATGTTGAAATATATACGATGCTAAATATCCCAAGCATTTCTTCCGGGGACTGAAATATTTGTGCCGAATATGACTTAGGAGGCCGATTACGCCTTACGGGGGCATTAACCTTTACGGGGACAAGAAAGCCATGAAATGTTTAGCAAATGAGATAGCATGTATCATGGTGTTTGATTGCTTATATGCAAATGGAATATTTTGAAACTGGTTTGGTGTGAAATCTGCATCTTTTTAAATGCGGAGCATTTTGGTTTAAACAGTATTTATTTAGAACTCTTCACATATACATACAAAACACAATATTACATGGTACATGATCTGATAAAAAGCATAAAGCTTATGCGAATCATCTCCTGAAACAATTTTGGCAATATAACACAATAGATAAACATTAATAATAAAAATAATAAAAATAATAATAGTAACAATTATAATAATAATTATAATAAACGTAAGAATATATTAATTGGTACTAAACATTGCATGACAACAACTGTAGTACATAATGACATCGCAATAGATGAAATATGTATTTTATAATATAAAGATGTACACAATTGAATGACATACATTTGTTGGTAGCAAGAGTAATTAGACACTGACCTAGACCGTAGACACCACCCCAAGGACAAGCTGGACCAAGGTTGTTAAAAACTGAATGACTGCTGGTGCCATGGAAGAATATGAAATATAACAGCTACATGAATCTTTTAGTGTTTAGAATGTAGTTTTGAATTCTCTTACCTTTTTTTTTTTGTATAAATAGTTGTTCGTTTTCAGTATTTGACATGTCGTCTCTGCCGAATAGTAAGTGTTCCGTAGTAAAGTCAAGTAGATTTGGTGGTAAAAGCAAATTTCTTGTCCTTGAGTATTTTGGACAATTAAAACGAAAGTGGTATGTGCTTTCAAACCCACCACATGTGCAAGAAGGACTGGATACTATATTTGTTCGAAAGAGATGAGAATTTAGGGAATTACACTCCATCCTTAATCTAACATGTAGTATTTGACCCTTCCTTGAGCCTACATGGAAGTATTTAGGGGGGGTATAGCTCTTCCTGCTGAGACGAAATTTAAAGGAGGAGACTGTAGGAGAGTTTTTTTATATCGTCGGGTAGGTCGTTCCAAGTCCGTATTGACGAAGGAAAGAAAGAATTGAAGAACAGAATGGTATTTGCTCTCGATTTTCTTATATCGTTGGAGTTTCTAAGGTCATAACAGGTTGTTTCCTGTACAAGTTAGGGCAAGGTATCCTGAAGGTATTGTGGCGTTAGACCATTTATTATTTTGTAGAGTATTATAAGTTTGTGTTTATTTCTACGTTCTTGAAGTGATTCCCATCCCAAGTCCGCAAAGAGCTTTTCTAAACTGCAGGGTTTGGTCGCCCCGGTAATTATTCGAGCAGCTTCGATGTGTACTGCATCAAATTGTTTCTTACTTTCGGCAGAGACATTGTCCCATACTGAGCCGCTGTATTCCAGGAGCGGTCTTATGTGTGAAAAGTACATTTTTTTCGAGGGAATGCCTTTTAAGTCTGAATTTAAGAGCTCTTAAGAGAGTTAATCTACTCCTAGCGCTTGCTGCGATGTTATTGATGT